>JAJAGP010000052.1:910015-959749 GCA_025084515.1 Ancistrus triradiatus | reverse complement strand
ATATATATTCTTTGAACACCAGAGGGTGCAATCATACATCATATACGGCACATCCTCCTTCAAATCTTCTCCAATGGAAACTTAAGGGATGTGGGATGTGTAAAGCTATTAGTGTAGCGCTTTTCACACACGCAATTTATACGAAAGGTGTCTGACAAACTGGGCATGATAACAACATTTAGGATATCACTTAGTTATTATGATTTCTAGTTATAAAAACTGTTTTAAATAATGCCCTATTTTGCATTGTTGGCACTTAACAAGGAATCCTGACCTCAGTATCATGAATCGAATGGTGAGCAGAGTGCATCACTACTCTTTGAAAGACATTTCAAGGGAAAAAAACAATTACATTTAAATTCTACTGGAACTGGATTCATTAAATATCCAAGTTAAGTCTGTTTTCCAGCCAGCATCTGGCATTTGACTGTTTGCACCTGTATAAAGATCTAACATTCCACTGAATGAAATTACAACAGAACGAGCAATCTGTTTCGTTTCTGCCGGAAGGTTTTTTGACCATATATAATTCAAACCCAAGCCATCTGCCTGTTGCATGGATCAGTATTTCTTGCACAGATTTTGTAGGAGGAGACCAGGTCCAAATGCCAGAGGCAGTGGAGAGTGGCTTTGTGGAGTGCTTCCCTTTTTTCCCAGAGCAAAGATGGAGAGCCTCTCAGGGCTGTCATACTCCACCTGAGCGACACTCCATCTCCTGCTAGCAGTCTTCTTTGGATTTATGCAGCCCTCCATGAACTCCACCCAATACGAAATGTTCATGTTACACCAATACACGTTAAGCAAATAAGTAGGAATCTCTGTTGCACTGGATGTTTGGCACTACAGAAGACCAAGAACCTTTCAAAGGTTTCACCAGATAGGATTTTAGAATTTTATTACCAAATATTGATGGCATGTTTTAATAACAGAGCTCACACTGTTGCACAGAGGATGGCCGATGGCAGCAAAGATTGATATTGCTGAGGGGACTTTGTTATAGAAACAGATATCTGATAGGGTTTGTTCATATCCTGTAGCCATTCTGTTCGGAAATACTACGATATCACGGCTTTTTATAGGTGTGTCTCTTTGGGTGCGTTTTCAAAAGTGAGAGAGAGGGAGAGAGAACTGCGCCAGCGTCCACGTTTTCAAGAAGAATCAATCTAAACGGCATCAATACTTAAGAACGGATTTCGAGGTCCTGCGATGAGATAGCCGCTCAAAATCATTTCAAATAATCACATCAAGAAAGCTAACGTAAGCTAAAGTAATCCTATTTAAAGAAGCCCGCTCCAAGTCTTTACTATCTTAGTACCATCTGGCACAAGTCTTAAGGTTAAGCTAGAAACACCAGGATGCAAAAGAAATAATAAAGCAAATAATATACTGTGCTGTCTCCGCTGTGGTGGCCCAACAGTTCGTTCTATTGCTCTCCAAGAACTGAGAGATAATTAAACCCATTGTCCACTGAACAATGAACCCTATTGAGTCTGAAATTAGTCGAGGTGTTGTTCATCATGCCCTGTGAGTCCAAGGGCCCCTAATGGACCTCCTCCACAAAGTGGTTTCTGATGTGTGGCCACCACTTTCCCTCACACAAGATTAGTGGTTATTTTAAGGGTCGGCTCAACGCAAGGCCGATTGTCTGCTCTAAGGCTTTATCTCCAAGTCCTTTGTGGGCTAAAGACAAGCCTCAGAGATTACTTTAGAAGACAGTGGGTCTCTGGTTAATGAGAGTGGACTCCTGTTGATTCTTATGATTATTCTCCCACAGCATTCATATGGCCATGTGGTGAAAGTTTTTCTTCAGAATATATTCTCCAAGTCACCTGGGATAGACTTAGCAATTACCACATTTATTGGATTCTGTAGCTGTATAAACTCCAACATATTACATACCTATATAGCATATGCATATTACAAATGACGACTAAAGCCCAATCCAGGTGAGACTAAATATACATGGAGCCTTGGGATAATTTCCTCTTTTATAGGACCTAGTCTGTGAGTTTATTTCCCTGGATCAGTCATGTCTGGGTTTTTCTGTCTCCTCGCTGAATATTATCTTCTGTTTTTTTGACCTACCAGGGAGATGTTGCCTTTCAGTGACAAAACAGCTTTTTTGACTGCTGCTATTTGTTGTAGATGTTCTATCATGCGAATTAAAGCCCGTCAGACACATTCACGCATCTACAAACAGAGGCTTTAAATAGCAGAACTGTTTATTTAGGCTGGACATTGGGAAAACTCTCTCATCACTATGTGAAATGCCAGAGGCCATCGGCCTACTAACGGCATCTACAGATATAAATCTACTCAATATTGGCCAAAGACGGTACCACGCCTTTGCTGCCCTCTGCTGGTCAGAAGTGGTGGATATAATGGTATCTAGGCACAGTGGAACCTCGGAATTCGAACTTAATTTGTTCCAGAAGGCGGTTCAAATTCAGATTTGTTCGAAGTTAGAATCGAATTTCCCCATAAGAAGTAACGTAAATAGGATTAACCCGTTCCCATTTTTTTACACCAATATTCATAAGTAATTAATGATTAAAAGCACAAATAGTAATACGATCTGTGCTTCAACAATAAGGCGTGTGCATTCATTCATTCATTCATTCATTTTCGAAGCGGATTTCAAACTCAACACTATCAGTCACGCAGTACAACATGGACATAGAGCAGCTGCGAGAGAATTCAACATTAACGAATCAATGATACGGAAGTGGAGGAAGCAAGAAGACGCCCTGCGCCAGGTAAAGACCAAACTGAGTTTCCGACGGAACTTAAGAGTTTTGTTTCATTTAATGTGCCTTATAACCCGGTGCGCTTTATGTATGAAAATAGACCCGTTAGCAGTCGATCACTGATATTGCGCCTTATAATCCGGTGCGCTTTATAGTCCGAAAAATACGGTAATATCAATATAGACATGACGTAAATTTAATATAACATGCAACTCTATAGCCATGTTTTATCACTGGGGCAGCAGCAGGGAGACTGAGGGTGTGTCTGAAATCACACCCATAGACTAATACAATATACGTAATATAATAATAATAATAATAAAATCTAACATAAAAACAATATATGCCTATGACGACATTCTATTTCTTCTTCTTTTGGGTTACATGGTGATTGGCATACCATATTGGTGCCTTATCTCTACCAACTAGACAGTATTATGTGCATCGTGGTTGGCAGATCGTTCTATTTAGGGTGCCTGTATTTAAAGTCTGAATTTTAGTTCAAATTTGGGGACAAGAAAACAAACAAAACAAAATTCGAATTGTTTGAGTGAAATAGAGTACGAACTCCGACGTTCCACTGAATGTGAGACTGGAGTTCTAGACACTCAATAACCCAAAAACAAAGGGTTTATTTGACTGTTCATTGTATTTGCATTTTTTTGTTTTCTGAATTACACATTTAAAAAAAAACATACAGATACCTTAAATGAAGAGTGATTACAGATTAGTTATATAATGACTACGGAAATTGTGAAATGATTGCACAAGTTTCATTGTTTAAATGCGTCTGCTCTGACTGGCAAGTGGAGGAAAAAGCAGTGATCTTAATCTAATTTTTGTTAATATTATTAATATGAAAAGTCCTTTTACAGAGTTCTTCAGACATGCTCACTCCCTCACGTGCCCCTGACCCAGGCTCACACGGCCTGCCTACACCCCTTGCGAGAGAGATACTCTTAAATGCCATACAGGTACTTTCAGTGTGTGCAGAGTTCAAGTTTTGTTCCACATGGTCAGTTTGTTTGATATCTCCATTATTCTCACATTCCCAACTCTCCCACCCAGCCTGACATGAACTTTTTGGTCAAAAAAAAACTCCCTCAATTTTCACCACTGACTGTACATGTCCTGTGGCTGACATTTCTGTGCATCTCTAGTCTAGTGTTTTAGTTTCGGCCTTTGCTATAGTAACCGGTCAGGATGCTCCTGCTCTCACTAAGCTGTCGGTTTTAATGCAGTGCTTAAGATCCGGGGTTGGGAGTTGCAGATGTTTTATATAGTAATATTGTCTCTTATCAACAATATAGTCAAGTCAGATTTATTTACATGGCACCTTTTACAATGGAGCAGTGTCTCAAAGCAGCTTTACAATTTTTAATTATTTTCTAATAGCCAAGGCCAATCCCAAACTGAGGAAGCCTAGGGCGACAGTGGCAAGGAAAAACTCCCTAAACGTTATAAGAAGAAACCTCAGGAGGACCAAGACTCAAAAATGGACCAAACCTGGTTGGGTGGCTTAGGTGATAAATGCAAGAACGAAACGAATTTATCGAGTCAAATAAGTCTGCAGTAATAGTTCAAAAAACAGAACGAAGTAAATACACGAGTACAATATGCACATGAGCATCATTTAGTCCAACGCACAGGACTAAGTAACATAGTACCTAGCCTGGTGTGTTAAGGGAGTGTTGCAAGTTTGTACTGCTACTCCAGCCTTACTATTTTATTCTTTATGTTTTTCTGTCAACTTGTTTTCTGGTGTTCTCATGTACATCAAGTGTTCTTACTTTAAACTTGGGAGGTTTTGTGTTTTGAAAGACAGATTTTCTCATTAGCTAGTAGCTGGTCAGCTACTGTCAATTACGATGATGCTCACCTTTGTGTCATTGCCTTTAGCTCAAAATCATAATCTTAAAAAAGTACAAATTGCAAGCCAAAGGTGTCTGGCCAAGTCAGGCTTCCTACTAAAAAGTGTGCATTCTTACAGCACTAATGCTGTAATGAATGTGCCACATACAGGAAAGCGCCAATATAATGACTGCATTACGTTCTCTGAAGTAAGTTGTTAATTGAAGTGGTTGTTGAGTGGACATTACCATAGAAACATAGTGTTTTTATGTCACTGTGTCACTGTACTGTAAACATAAAGGGCATTTAGACAAGCAAACTATGTCCAACACAGCACGCGAAACCTAAACCATACACATGTCACTCCCTCCAAGGAATGCACAGCACTATGGTTCTTCAGTGACAAGCACACACTAACAATCACACACACTGCAGAAGCAAAACAAACACGCACAATGGAGTATAAACATATCTCGCTAGCTGCACACAACCAAGAGGGAACGAAACACTAATTTACAGCACAGCCTGCAGAAACCGTAAGTAAGTAAATCCAGCATGGCACTACCAGTAGGAAGTCACAGCGGCCAAATGACAGACGCTCAGCACTTCTAGGTATATGTACGTGAACGCTTGTAGAGTTAAGCAGAGTACGAACTTCTCCAATTCACATCTCCTAGCCAGAGAATTCTAACACCTAAAAGTGTCTGTGCCACACAATATTTACGAAAATTAATTAAATAAAAACCATTTTAACAAAACATCAAAGTATGACATAACATTTATGGCAATTAAAACACAACCTTTTTAATTTGCCCAGTTGTTTACAGGTGCAATGTAAGGAGTTGGAGCGCAGATTTTTATTTCCCATTATAATTTGCTACAATTGTTAAGACCTCGTCGCTAAAGCAATCGGATGGTCCTTAAACAGCGCTTAACTGTATTTCTCAACTGTATGGAAGTGCACTGTTCACACCTTCCTGCCCTTCTCCAAGGCCGCCAGCTGCAGCACAGATGGAGCCAGAATCAGGGATTAAGGCAGATTTAATAAAGTGCTGCAAAGACACATGGATGCTGGGGGACACAACCTGTGCACAGAGGTGCAAGAGAAAGTACAAAACAAACCTCTGTCTATAGGGACATTGAGATATCGATTTAATAGAAACCTCCATGTTGTGTTTTTCTTGCAGTTCAAAAGCTGAATACGCCCTTAGACCTGTAAACACACTGACCTTTTTGAAATAATAATCAAATTCCTTATCAAACTGGTTGACATTAAAGTGATCTAAAGCAGTTTCATCTACATCTTCGCACTGGGGTTGTAAGTAGCACTGTGGAAATATCCGCGTGTTATATCATCCTGCAGCCTGACTCATTTAGTCAGGCTCAAGAACAATGAAGCCAGAAGATTGTGTAAGGATTAGAGCTACGGACATCTAATATTCCTCAGTAGAAAAAAGTGTACAAGATCAGAGGCTCTTACGGATAAGAAGAAATCATTGACTCAACGCTTGATTCAAGTAAGACGCCAGCATCTTAACATAATTCTCTCAGCTGTATTCAGTTTAAATCCAAAAGTGAAGGAACAAGAGCAGCGTAGCTCAGCAGAGCGGCTTCTCCCAGGTTCTGTTTTTGCGGACCCACCACCAAGCTGGCTGACCTGGACAATAGCAGCTGCTGGGATCAGTTGATCCATTTACAACTGACCAGCTCGGGAGAGTATATTTCTTGTAAGTTGGCATCTTTGCTCTTTACTCTGTTTGGTCTTGAAAGTATTGGGTCAGTACTGAGAGGTTTATAGGAGGAAGGAAGTAACATTCTCTGTGTGCAAACGTTTTAATGCAAACGTTTTGTTTGCTGGGGTTTCTCAGCTCTAGAATGCACACAGGCAACAAAATGTTTATTAAGACGTATCCTCGGGAACCTTAAATCCTTCTAATTTCCTGCTGCACAGCAAAATATGTGGCTGTTCTGAATAAAAGTCATTAATCATTTTCCAAGGGAAAACCATGCCGTTTGTTCAGCCGACAAACACCTGAATGAGCCAAAGTTCAGCTTTTGTGCAGTATTAAGGAGTGCAGGTTTGTGAAAATACACACGCTCATACAACGCTCTACATCAGCGTCCTCCATCCTCACCGGAGGTCACTTAAATTTTCAAATGCAACGCAAAGATACAACACAGCTCTCACATACTGTGACATGAACAGTCATCGAAGTGCAAAAACACGTTACTTCTGCAATCCGGTGAAAAGCGTTTAATACAAAAAAGCAAGGAGTTAATGTTGTGTGCGGTCTCAGGAGAGTAAACATGATACCACCTTCCTCTATCGCAGGTGATTCACAGCGCGTAGAGATGCCGAGAAAAGACGTCGAAGCAATCGAGGGCCAAATGGCTGTTCTGGAGGCCTGGTACACTCCCACACCCATCATTGAGAAAAACACTGTTATCTGGAACTTCATGGACGGTGATTCCAAGCAAGTGAGTGCCAAGTGCACTGGCAGTCAAACTATACTGATTTCTTCGCATGATTATAACACTTAGCCTTGCTAATTTCCATGCTGCTACAGCTGTCCTGTGTATAGGCCATACAGCTCAAGCTTATACTGGGGTCTAGAAAAGATCAAGTGCTGCTATATCAACAGGGCTATATTATCAAGAAATTGCTCTACTTTGCTGGCTGTGCATGTCACAAGTACAGCACAACAAATAAATCTGCATGAGGTAACTGCGGACAAATCTAGGCCTTTAAAATGACTGAAAAATAATTACAAAAGAAACAAAGAAAGAGTGTGGATCCTTCACATTACAAGTGTTGTCGTTGCCTAGTTTGTGTGTACAATGTGTGTTTGGAAGTATGTGTTAAACATTGTACAAATTGCTGGACGGCACTGACACCACACAGCGGCAAGGTCCTAGGTTCAATCCCAGGTAGAGTGGTCTGGGTCCTGGGACCGGGACCCCTGTGTCCACATGTTTACTCCGGGTACTCCCGGTTCCCTCCCACAGTCCAAAGAAAATATGTTTAGGTTACTTTGCTGTCTCTAAAGTGCCCCTAGAGTGCGGACTGTAACGTGGCGCTATGATGGATTGGCGCCCTGTCTAGGGTCGTTCCTGCCTTGCAACCCTAATGCCTGCCCGGCTAGGCACCGGCGCTCTCCAGCCGACCCTGTCCAGGCTCAAGTGGGTAAGAACATGAATGAAGGAATGGATAAACTGCATGTTATGTTCATTTCACTTATTTGTTCTTAATATATTTTAAGGTTTCTCCTTGAGGGGGGGGGGGGGGGGGGGGGGGGGGTTTTTTGGGGGGGGGGGGGGGGGGGGGGGGGGGGGGGTTTCTCTTTGAGGTTCATAGGACAGGCCCAAACTCTTTCCTTTAACGATCATTAATAGTTTATATTGGATCTAATACTTCAAACCTTTTTCTACATATTTGAATCCTAATTATAAAAAACGTATATATTTACATAATATATTTTGAGGACTTTTGTTTCAAATTCTATTTACATATGATAATAAAACACCTTGGCGACTACCCTTAAATAACTACACATAAATGTTAAGAGAATCTTTATGTTGTCTTCCTTTTAAAAAATCGGAACAAAACGATTTAATCATCATATTTTAAATCCTCAAATATTAAAATGATATATAGTTCAGGCTCCAGTCACAAGTGGCTTTAATGTGTGACAAATGGACAATGACAGCACCTCTTGACCAGCACAGTTGTTCTATTAAAAATAAAATTATAACACGTTCATTATTTAAATATATAAAAACATGTTAATAAGCCTAATTAACAGTCAAACTGTACTTTTATATAAAACAGTGTAAAGGCATGTGTAGAAAAACAATTAAAGACAGATAGACAATTGCTGAATACCTTTCTCTATGCCTTAGGTGCTGTGTTTGTGAAGCTAAAAATACAACTCTTTAATGGTAAACATGCATAGTAATATTATGACTTCCCTGTATTTGTACTTTGTGTTTTTCACAAAACGTTAAACACGTTGATAAAACGAAATCTTGCTTGTTTTAAACAAATATCTTAAGTCGGCACCAGTTAGTTATGCTCCAAACCACAGGTGTTTGAGCCGTTGCAATCTTAAACTGTTCGAGCACCAGCAGTCAATAAACGTCTTTGCAACTTTCGCCGTCCACAGCTCGTCCAAATTTGCGTGTGTTACGATGTTCCGTAGAAGGAAAGACGTAAAAAGATTTAAATTCCATTCAAATTGCAGGCTTGGGCTAGCTTGGAACGTGGCGTTAACGCTGAAGTAAACACCGGTCGCGCGGGCAAGGGGCGTTTACAACCTCCGCTGAACCTGTATGAAGGTTCCCTCTCTTTCCGTAGAGAACTCCATCCATAGTGAGTAGCCAGCAAGGGCGCTCGCTAGAAATTGAGACAGACCTCACTCCCCCACGGGTGCTCCTAAATCAGTTTCCCATTCGTATTTGTCTAAAAAAAAAAAAAGTCTGCTCTCATAGTTTACATGAAGACACAACCTGCTGAAAAATTCCAGCTTGGTCAGGTTGGTCATGCTTGGGTCACCTTGGGTATCTGTAGTTTAACTCAAGTACATGGTTTGAGTACTTCGTTCACCACCACTGGTAACCAGCAATAATTCAAGTTAAGTTATGAAATTGCCTATGTTTACTTACGAATGTTTCCATGTGCTGTTGGGCGTTGCAGATCATCTCATATTCCTCGGGCCAAATTGGGATCGGAAGTCCTGAATTCAAAAACCGTGTTGGCTTTGCCGTGTCCATGCCCTCCAACAACATTTCCATCTACATCAACAACACACAGGAGTCAGACACAGGACGCTACCTCTGCAACGTCATCGTTCCCGGAGCACCGGGCCTGTCTGGGGAGCTATGGCTCAACGTAAAAGGCAAGCACAGCTGGTCTTCCATGACCCGGTCGTGTTCGTACATATATATTGTAGACTGATGCCAGGATTTCTGCACTGGATGTGTGACTTCTCTCTTATTTTTCAGTTCCCCCGTCCACTCCAGTTTGCTCTATGACTGGAAATCCTGTACTGCGAGGGAATGTGACACTCAGCTGCAAGTCCAGCTCTGGCAAACCTGTTCCTCAGTACAAATGGACCAAGGCTGCTCCACACTCTGAAGTCTTCTTTTCTCCTATGCAGAGTGAGTCTGCTTTAACTGGCAGTGTCTACATTTCTGTCGTTGCCTGCCTGCCACAATAATGTCTATGCTGTCTATCTAACAAAACAATAAACACTTAAACTACTTCGCATCTGTTTGAAAAGAACTAGAAAAATGAAGACTTAAGAAAAACATATAGACATATGTTCTTGGAGACACATATCTTTAAATGTGTTCTTCAAAAATGTAATACTTAATTAAATGGTTTTAAAAACTTTTTCTACAATAGAAATAAAGAAAAGTCTCATCTTAATGACATTTATGCAGACGTTCTTGTAAGCGATGGACCTGTGAGATTTTATTAAACAGCTTGTAAAGACCACATATTGGTTAAATACTAACCAATTGGGTTAGTGGCAGCAGTTTGGTCATAATTATACTGGTGGTTAAGCAGGAGCTTACAATCTTCGGACAGAGTTTCCAAACCCATCGTCATGCTTAGGTTTAGTGTACAGTACTGTGCAAAAGTCTTAAGCCACCATTAGATTTGTTTAGCAATGGTACAATGATCATATGTAATGATTTCTCGGATTCTTTATTACAATGCAACCAGAAAATACAAGAAATTTGTATGCAGTAATAAAAACCTGCTTCTGTAGGCTGCGTACTTAGTGTGAGCTCCCCTTACACTTGATCAGGAATGGTCTGTTTTGAAAGGGCAGCTGCCAAGAAACCACTTTTTCTGAAGGAGAACAGGGTGAAAAGGCTCAGATATGCTAAAGCTCACAAAGATTGGAATGAAGATCAGTGGAAAAGAGGACTACAGAGTCGAATTAATCCCACGTAAGATCGGTGCTATGAACACTTGAGTCACTTGTCTGTATCTGCTCAGAAATGATATCCTCTGCAATAATGTGTCACTTTTCATCTCGGACTCGGTCCAATTTACAGACGTCTGCTCGGAAGGCTTCACGCTTTTCTTTGTAGTCACCTTATTGTAAACCTTGACAGACATCAGAAGCCGATAGAAAGCGTGGTGTTCACAACGTGGCGGTAATTCATTAGGAATCATGAGCTATTGACCCGGTACACTGCTGTATTAGTCTCCCCAATTTTTTATCACAGGACTGCTTTCTCACAGAACCATTTTCCAGTGAAGTACAAGGTAAAACTGCGTGTGATTTTTATTCATGTCCGTACTGAAACTACCGTGCTCCTCTACAGTGCTTTAGCACCCTGGTTCTCCGTCACCTCATTTCTCTTTCTGTGCCATCTTCATTCTCTCTTACACACTCGCACATGCTGGCACCCTCTCACATCTCCCCCCCCATCACTGCTCTCCCAGAGTGGAGGTCATGTCCTCAGCCTATGCTTGTGCTTGGCTACCTGGGTAAGAAATGAAATATTAGTGCCAAACAGATGAATAATGAGAACAAAACAGATCTAAATCAGTAACTGTGTGCGACTAGTATAGCACAACACCTGGTATATCTTTCACATTAGTGCCTAGATGCATTTCCATGCTTTATCATCAGCTATTTGAGAGCGTGTCAATACGTCTATAGTGTAGAGCAATAGTATAGCCTATAGTGGTGTTGAAAATGTTTGCTGCTTGTTATAGAGGTGTTTTTTAGCAGCAGATGGCATTCAGTGAGTGGTGTCCCATGAATCCTCAGGAATTCCTGACTTCAGAAATACCAACAAAACCTGTTATGGTAGTTTGATTAAACTTATAGTCTTAATTCACTTCAGACCTCCCTCTCAAAATGAGTGCTGCTGAGGTCTTCAAATATGCACACATTTAAAAAACTTCATACCTTTTGTGACCTTAATGTAAATCAATTAAATTGAAAGTTTTGTAGCTTCACATGTTTGTATGAACCATCAACATTAAATTGAAAATACAGTGGAACCTCAAACTCAAACGCCAGTGGAACAATTCTTACATCAAGCAGCCCATTTGAATTTTTTTGCCCCCAAATTTGAACAAAAATTACAACTTTGAACATCGACACCCTAAATAGAACACTCAGTGGTGCCATCTCCCAAAGACGATGCACGTAACCCAGTCCATTATGTGGCGATAATGCACCAGTACGATATGCCAATCACCATGAAAACCCAAAAGAAGATCGCAATTTAGGGTGAGATCATAGGCATATTATACATATTTTATTTTATTATTATATTAAATATGTGTACGGTGGTGCCTCAGTTCTGGGCCACCTCTTGAATTCGGTTCTAGACGCATTTTCTTAAGAAAAATTAGTCTCGGTTCTCGTCATTTGCTTGGGACTCGGCCCACTCGCATAAACTTGTATGAGTCGAGTCATTTCTGCCAACACATCAGATCACGATTCAGTACACAGTGATTCAGACTAACAATAGCTCTCACTCAGTGCAGATCTCTGCTGTGTTTCTCCTGTTTTTATTTATATTTTTACATCTACAGTATTGTATTCTTAGTGGAAATCATTCCCCATAGGTTCTAAAAAGATTAGGGATAACAGCCAACCAACACACAAGCATACAGACTGGTGACAAGCTAAAGAAAAAAAACAGTGTATAACCCAGTCCTGGGTCACATACAGCGGTATGAAAAAGTTTGGGCACCCCTGATAATTTTCATGATTTTTCTTTATAAATCATTGGTTGTCCAGCTCAGCAATTTCAGGTAAATATATCATATAGCAGATGAACACCGTGATATTTGAGAAGTGAAATTAAGTTATAGGTTTTACAGAAAGTGTGCAGTAATTATTCAAACAAAATTAGGCAGGTGCATAAATTTGGGCACCCTTGTCATTTGAATACCTTTAGCACTAATTATTGGAACACAAAATATGTTTTGTAAGCTCACTGACCCTTGATCTACATACACAAGTGAGTCCAACTATGATAAAGGGTTAAGGTGGCCAATTGGAAGTTTTTCTCCTCTTTGCATCTTCTCTGAAGAGTGGCAATATGGGAGCCTCAAAACAACTCTCAAATGGCCTGAAAACAAAGGTTGTTCAACATCATGGTTCAGGGAAAGGGAAAAGCTCTCTCAGAGATTTCAGCTGTCAGTTTCCACTGTGAGGAACATAGTGAGGCAATGGAAGACCACAGGCACAGTTCTAGTTAAGGAACTCCCGAAGTGGCAGACCAAGAAAAATCTCAGATAGGCAGAGGCGAAGGATGGTGAGAACAGTCATAGTCAAGCCACAGACCACCTCCAAAGACCTAACAACCTCATCTTGCTGCAGATGGTGTCACTGTTCATCGTTCAACTATACAGCGCACTTTGCACAAGGAGAGGCTGTATGGGAGAGTAATGCAGAAGAAGCCTTTTCTGCAGACACGCCACAAACAGAGTCACTTGAGGTGTGCTACAGCACATTTGGACAATCCAGCTTCATTTTGGAATAAAGTGCTGTGTACTGTGAAACTAAAATTGAGTTATTTGGACATAACAAGGAGCGGAAAAGGAACACAGCATCCCAAGACAAACACTTGCTACCCACAGTAAAATTTGGTGGCGGTTCCATAATGCCCGCGGGACTGTGTGGCCAGTGCAGGTACTAGGAATCTTGTTAAAATTGAGGGTCGCATGGATTCCAGTTAATATCTCCAGATTCTTAAGAACAATGTTCAAGAATCAGTGACAAAGTTGCACCGAGGCCAACGACCCCAAACCCTGCTCATAATCTACTAAGGCATTCATGCAGAGGAACCAGTACAACGTTCTGGAATGGCCATCTCAGTCCCCAGACATGAATATTACTGAAAATGTGGGCTGTCCATGCTTGGAAACCATCAAAGATGACTGAACTGGAGATGTTTCTAAAGAAGAATGGTCCAAAGCACCTTCAACCAGAATCCAGACTGGAAGCTGTAGGAAGCGTTTAGCGGCTGTTATTTCTACAAAATGAGGATCTACTAAATATTGATGTAATTTTTCTGCTGGGGTGCCCAAATTTATGCACCTGCCTAATTTTGTTTGAATAATTACTGCACACTTTCTGTAAATCCTATACACTTCATTTCACTTCTCAAATATCACTGTGTTCATCTGCTATATGATATATTTAACTCAAGTTGCTGATCTGAACAACCAATGATTTATAAACTAAAATCATGAAAATTATCAGGGGTGCCCAAAACTTTTTCATACCACTGTAAACCCACCAGAACAGGCTCAACACACCCCAGCTTAGACGCCACGTGTCTCTGGAAACGTACTGAAGCAATACAGCACAAATATGTACAATTTGTGTTTTGTTGAACCCATTGTCTGATAATCTCCCAGCATGTTCAGTGGTTTGGGTTGAGATCTAAAGAATTTGAAAGTGATAACTTTGGATCTACCCAATTTTCATACTCATTAAGCCACTCAGTGACCCTAGTCTGACAGCCTGTTCATTCTAGAAAAGACCACATCCAGCAGAGTACAAATGTTCCATTATAGTGATTTGCTGTGATCCTTCCCTAATTGGTAAAGTGGAGCTAATTAGTCTCCAGAACATTAAAGAGCTACAAGAGCAAGCTTTATGTTTTTCCTTTAATTTGTCACCAGCCTGTACAGTACACTCCTGGCTATTTCAATTTATGCTATGATGAATGATTTTCAGCTTGTGAATGTTTTTAAAGTTTACCAGTGAGCGGGATATGGTGATGGATGGTGATGTCTTGCTTTCAGATGAGAGACAGGGCACCCTCAGGTTGAACAACCTGTCCAAAACCATGTCTGGTAAATACGTTTGCAAGGCCAGCAACACCGCAGGGAGCGACAGCTGCCACATCAACTTGGAGGTCTCAAGCCGTAAGTGATAACTCTTAACACTTAATGCAGAACATCCAGTGCTCACAGGACATGAATACAATTCTGCATGTAAAGTAAAGTTAATATTTCTCTGCAGCCAGCAATGCTTGGCTGATCTCCGGCGCCACTGTGGGTTCAGTAGTGGGGCTTGTGGCTCTTGTCCTCTTTTTGATCTTCATCCTCCGGAGGAGCTGCGACACAGAAGAGGAAATGGCCAATGAAATCAAGTGAGCAATCATCGCTGATGTGCCCGCTCTTCAGTCTGTGGTGTTTTAGGATTGATTTAACTGTCATGTTCTGCTCACAGCTAAGCAGTTTATCCAGGTCATTTCTTTTGGTTTTATAACAGTTCTGTTTCAATGTTATTTAACATACAGCTTGTGAAATTCCATTTGTATTTTGATCAACTGTAACAACAGCTGGTAGTCCAGATTTGATATAGTAAATATATAGCATACTGTTTGTTGTCGGTTTTAGACTCGTTCTAGTTACAAACTAATGCATCACTATCAAGTTACTGGAAATGCTCATGTTTTTGAGCGAAAAATATGAATTATTCCCAAAGCATTTACTACAAACCTTCTCGATTCCCGCCAAGTGATGGAAGAAACGAAAATTCCTAATGTTTTGAATCATATGAACCAATCGATTCGCAAAATTATTCGATGATTCAAAACGCTCTAAAAAGCGTGCTTTAGCGACATCTACTGGCCAGATCTGTGCAACTACCTCGGAAACTCCATAAGAAAGACTTGAATTGGAACATGAATTCTCCTTTTTTTCTCAGACAAACATTTTAAGAACTACTGACTGTTATCCTTGTACTTTCTGACTGGTACAGATTAATATGTGCATTACTGAGTCACTTACAACTATTGTAATGAAAAAATAATTAGTCATTCATAATGGATTACTTTTTGAGTACCTTCCTCAACAATATTGATTGTATTACACAAAGGGTGCATCATAATTGACATATTGGATTGTGTAGTGGCTCAGTATTGCTGAATAACCCAAAAGTGTGTGATCTTCGTGTTTGTAAGACTGTAACCGGTGTTCTTATTGTAGGGAGGATGCCCAAGCTCCGAAGCGGGTTTCCTGGGCTAAGAGCGGCACCGGATCGGACATCATTTCCAAGAATGGCACTCTATCCACCATAGTAACCTGTCCAGCTCCTGAAGATCCTCACCGCATGCCTAACAGCCACTATACTCCATACTCCCCTGGGGTCAGTGACCCCATGCTCACAGCCCCAGTCAGCGTCCGTCAGTGCCCGGGAGATCCCAACCCCCTCCATGGACTTCCAGGGTACAACATGAGCAAAACAGCAACCAATCCTCAACTTCTCCAACTTCCAAACTCAAATAACAGCTCCGCTCAGCCTCAGGCACCACGTACCACCCCCACACCTATCCAGTCCCTGCCAATCATAAGCACTGTGCCAGTCAGGGTGCCCATTCAGAACCAGGCTGGCTCACTGGTCTAGTCCAGTCAACAACTGTAATTGTAGCAAAGGGGTGTTGTGGGGATTCACGTGTTAAGTCAAGAGTTTATACTTTTTTATATGTATAGATTTTAAGGAGAGATGTAGAGACTTCTGTGCATTTCAAACAGCTTATTTTATAAAGTACCTTGTATAAATGTTACCGAATTAGCAAATTATATCCTTCCCTTATTCCAGCCAGTTGTAACATGGCAAATCCATTTGATGCTGCACATTCTGTTCTTGCTCTTCGTTATTAGATCATTTTTTTCTTTTCAGAAGTAAAAAAACTGCAGATATTCAAACAGTTAAATGAAGTTCCGAGCAGGTATTGTGTGAGTGAATTGACTGGAGTAAACAGTGCTGTTTATTAGATGTGTCCCATGTGCCTCTTTTTACTCAGGGGTTTCTACGTTAGCCACAATTCTCTGACTTTGTAATTGGAACAATAGCTTTCATTTTCAAAAACGTCCTATGCTTTCAGTAGAAGTCATGTTTCGTACATAATGTGCTGAGAAAGTTGAACGGTCACAACAAACTGCCGAGGGAAAAAGTCTGAGATATGTTTCTGTTTTGCATTTTTCTCCATTTAAAAACAGAGGTTTTCACTGCCAATAATATAATTACCCAAAACACACCTCAACGCTTTGAAACAATTACTCGAAGACCAAAAAAGAGCAAGACTGTCCAAATGCTGATCGTCATGGACTGATGTAAACCTCATTGAGCGTTTATGGCACTTGGAGACGGAGAAAGCCGAGCATTCAGTAACATCACAAGAAGCTCTTTGGAGTAATGTGAAACGATGCTGGATAACATGGATCACATGCTTGTGAAGTTCATGCATTCAGCTCACTCAAATTGTTATACTGATTGTGATTTGTGTTGAAAACAAGGTATTACGTTTGAGAAATATGCAATGTAGAAGCGTGTTCACCAGTGGTCTCAGACTTTTTGGACCCCACTGTATGTCTACCATTGAGTAATCTAGTGGTTCCCAAAGTGGATGGTGGATGGTGGATGGTGGGCAAGCCAAGGCAAATGAATAAGGTTTTTGAGCACTACTAAAATAAGATGGAGAAGATTAATTTGTAATAATTCCACTGTAAAGGTGATTTGTCACCATTTGTTTTGTTCAAGCTTTTCATGAATTACAATGTTTAAAATAGATTCCAGTTGACTTTAGGGGAGATTCTTATCTACAAAAGGGGGCTCCGCAGAAATAGTCTGGGAACCACTGGAGTGATCCATGATTGTGCTTATTCAGTATTTGTAATTTCATCAGATTCTCTGTATAGAGATGATGTGGTTTTGTACATTTTGATTCTGGATTCAGGTTTCATTCAGATTTTATAGCTTTCATTTTGACACTTACCAGTTGTTCTAAAGTCTCTGAATTTCTTCTTCTTTGACCTGTACTGTCAGAGTCACAAATTTCTGTTTCGCAGTTGAGTCTTCACTCATAGCCTTTTGCTTTCTGTTATCGTCCCCATGGTGGGAAAGAAGAGGTGAGAAGGTCTTGCTGCTTCTGTGAAAGTGAAAAAATACACAAATCCATAATGTTCATTTAAGTAACATTGTCCTTGGTTTGTGAAATAAACAGTTGCTTAACTAATATACATTTGTTTAACTTTGCAGCTGTGAAATATTTTTTTTAGAAACTGCATTGCATAAGTACCCACTCCCCTTACAAGTGTGAATTAAAATGCACATAACTGGGTTACTACATTTCCGTCCCCAGGACATTACATGTATATATAATTAACTGTAAGAAAATGTTATAACAATCAAAGTGTCCTGGACAGTGATGCAATAGCAAATGTAATGTACATCATTTAAAACGTTAATAAAAAACATCTAGAACACTAAAAATAGCATTCGTTAGCTGGTCCTGACCACAAATGCTACACTTTACAATGAAATATGGGAATTCAAATATTTCAGAAATTGTTGTGTCACACCATATCCCATCTATATGTTAAATGTTTTTTTCCTAATAAATCCATAATATTTTAATTTAAAGTACATATTTTAATCATGCCCCCAGGTTTTACAGTGACATATTCTCACTTCTGTAAAGTAGGGATCATACCTATAGAAGCGGTTTTATCTGATTTGTCCAGTTTTTAATACTGCATACAAATTTCCTGTATGTTCTGCTGCTATTGTAATAAAGAGACTGAGAAATAACTACATATGGTTGTTATTAAATTGCTAAAACAATGGCACATGTAACCTAATGGTGGCCTAAGACCTTTGCACAGTACTGTATATTACATATTTTATCGTTATTGCATTATTCATTTAGATCTATAGCGTTATAGATTCATAGCGTTATTCATCCACCTTGGAAGAACGGCTCAGTTTAGGCCAGGTGTGGTGGTGGCATAAACCTTACACTATTTAACACTGTTCTAAAGCATTGTAAATGCCTCTGAAATATTTGAATCCTTCTCCTAGCCACTTTGTTTCACCATGCGCTGGTAGTAGCGGAATCCTCAAGGGGCTGCCACTCTTGTACTGCAATAGTCAAAACTACTACAGTTGAGGTCAGATGGGGGCCGATTAGCTTGGTGTCTGATCTGTACCCGAATAAGTTTATAAAAGGAAAGTCTAACAAGGTGGAACAGGGAACATGAGCTCACTTACCTTACAGTCAGTCTCCTTTGTCCTCACTTAGATCATGCTTCTGCTCTGAATGCAGTGGTAGTGAAGAGCTCAGAGTCTGGCTCCTCGGTCGAGCTCCCCTGCCACTACAGCATGCAGGTATCAGAGGGCTTCACTCTGGAATGGCGTTACGCCACCCTCGGAACTCCAGCCGTACAAGCAAAAAGGGTACGTGCCAAAACCATATTCCAAATCTTTCTCTAATCCCAAACAGTCATGCTGTGCTTCATGAGAGTCTTATTTTGTGTAGGTGCTATACTACAATGGGAAACTCTACTGGGAGAACCCACAGCGTCGGCTCTGTGAAGATCTTCAGCGTCCAGCCCAGTAACGGTGAACTGTATATATGTGATGTGACCAATCCAAACGACTGGTCTGGAAGCAGACAGTGTCTGATCAACCTGACTGTGCTAGGTAGGAGAAAATGCAAGACCAACACACGAGCAACATTTTTGCCACTGGCAGGAACCACTGCATGTACACTCACTGACCCAAAAAAAAAAAAAATACTAATCAAGAAGGAGTTGCTGGAATCAGCTTTGTGTGTGTGTGTGTGTGTATATATATATAATGATGAGACATGTCAGTGATTACAATATTAGAGGAAATGGTAATGTTTATTGGGGAAAACTGTACAATTGATAGGAGGCCCTAATAACCTGTTGGGCCATCTCTAGCCTAGATACAAGATGAGATATGGTTGGGAATGGAGGCATACAGGTTGTGTGTGGTATCCTGTAGCACATTTGCTCACATATGTGGCAGCAAGGCATGTAGATTCTGCACACTCGTAGGCTGCCGAAGCTGGTGTCCCAGCAGGTCCCATAAATGGCTGGATGGCGATAAATCTGGCAACTATGCAGGCCAAGGAAGCGTTGCAATTATGCGGGGACATTCCTGGGAAACCCTGGGAAGCACTCACCATGATGCCTCCCTACTCGAACAGGACCATTGATGGCCTCTGAAAGTTTTTTTTATAGGGCAGCAAGGGAAGCAATTTTATGCCCTTGTGGCAAGATCCAGTGTCTAATCAGACCACACCTGTAACACACATACATAACTGCATGGCGAGTTTTGCAGCAATCAGACATTTCTATCTGGGTGTGTTATTTTTATTGGTCAAGGAGTATACAGTAAAACCTTAACATGCCAGTTTAATTCGTTCTGTGATGGAGCTTGTAACTTCATTTTATCGTATGTCAAATCAAACCCATGGTTAAGAAAAGGAAATGTCCCAAAATAAATGCGGAAAAAGAATCAAACACAGCAACAACCACCTGACAAAGACACATGCACCACCAGGAAAACAAGCAACTGAACAATCGAACGCTTCCTCCTAGTTTCGGATGGTGTATTTTCGCTCACTCGTAACTCGGATATTCGCTCGCACATAAAGCAAAAAAAATCAACTAGGCGAGGGGTCGTATCTCAAAAAACTTGTTAGTTGCTACACTCGTAAGTCAAGGGACATGAATAAACTGCTGATGTGCTTGTTAGATATCCTCTATACTGATACCGGCAATTAAAAAAAACAAACAAACACAGTTGTAAGTAATATTATGTGCACTTCTACATTTCCTTTCCATTCTCCTTGCACATCCAGTGCCTCCATCTGTGGTAGTATGTCAGCTGATTGGCAGCACCTATGCGGGGAACGACGTCACTCTGAGCTCAAAAGCTCCCAAGGGGTTCCTACACCCACCTTCTCCTGGAGCAGAGAGTAAAAACGCAGCTCCTCTGCCCTCCACAAGCATTGTGGAAGGTAGGTCATATAAGACAAGTTTATCTCTGGATTGACAGCTGCCAGATTAATGCTTTAGTGCTCTGCAGCTGAGCCTCACTCTGCACCTCATCTACGGCTCCTGAAACCAGCGTTGTTTGCACACCAAACACTGAATGCGTTTGCTGACTAAAGCCAAGACCTTCCACTGACCCTTGAATTCTTAAGGCATACATTCAACCTACAGTTGTATGATATAGAACAGCCTGAACAAGCCAAGTAACATACAATACTGTGCAAAAGTCGTCGGCCACCATTAAACTTGATGTTTTAGCAACGGTATAATGACCATATATAACATCAATGACTGGACCAACAATGTATAGCTTGGATTCGACGCTCCAAAATACTTTTTCCACCGATCTTCATTCCAATCTTTTCCAGGCTTCAGCATATCTTAGCCTTTTCACCCTGTTCCCCTTCTGAAAGAGGGGTTTCTTGACTGCTGTCTTTCCAAAAACACCACTCCTGATCAAGGGCTGTAGAAGGTTTAACCTGGCATCCTGATGAAGCCACCAGATGCTGCTATAACTGTAAGGGGAGCTCAAACAAAATACTTTCCACTGTAACCTAAATCCAAGTTTTTGGGTCAGATCGTCTACAATATGTTATATATGGTCATTACACTATTGCTAACACAACAAATCTAATGGTGGCTTAAGACTTTTGCACAGTTATTAAAAAAACAAAAAAAAAAAAAACCTTATTCTACCTCAACCCTTTGTTATGTGTAGCTGGTGAGCCAGCATAAGCCCTGGACAGTCATTGTTGATAAATGCCGTAAATCTAGAATGTCTTCAACATCCGGGACCCAGAAGTGGCAGCAGCTGGCATCCAGGTGTGAACTGGCAGGAAGTGAAGTGCTGCAGTGGAATCCCGCCTGAGGCAGAAGGTGCCGGTGGCCCAATAGCAGCAGGGCGTGCAGGCATCGGTACTTCCCAGTAGCTACGGTGGATAAAGCTCGAGGCAAAGTGGGAATGGTGGGAAGGATAGTGGGAATGGCACGGCAAGGAGCTTGGACTTCATGTGAAAATGTGTTTCAGAGGAAGATCACCTGGCCCAACATCTGGAAACATCTGAAAAGCAGACTTCCATCGGATCATGTTCCTAGTCCAAGCTGTCTAAGATGTCCTACATAGTCCAGCAAACCTCCATGTCTGGGGTAAAAGTGAAACACCAACCTGCCTCCTCTGTCCAAGAAGGGGATCCCTGGAACACCTGCTTAGCAGCTGCCCAAACGCCCTCGGGGATGGGCGTTATCGCGGGTGCCAGGACCAGGTATTACAAGCAGTTGCGGAGAGTACAGTCACTGCCATTAGCACTGTCAAGGGCTACCACAAGCCAAAGCCCACCATGTTCCACAACGGTGCAGAAAAGCCCCGGGTACCATCAAAGGTATCAGTCTGGTCTCCTCACCACCGCCACCAACATGAAGCTGGAAGTGGACCTTGGCAGGCAGCTGAGGTTCCCAGCTAGAACAACAACAACACGGCTTCAACCAGACATGATCATAATTTCGAATTCCACCAAGCAACTGATCATGCTGGCTCACAGTTCCCTGGGAAGAACGCATGGAGAAGGCAAATGAGAGGAAGCGCGCCAAGTACCAGGAGCTGGTGGATGAATGCAGGAGGCAAGGCTGGCGAACTCGCTGTGAGCCTCTAGAGGTGGGCTGCAGGGTTTTTACACTGCTGGGTAGCACTGGCCAGGCAAAGAGGAAGGCAATCAGGTCCTCAACTGAAGACTCAAGCCGAGGTCTGCGTCTGTGACGATACACTTGCAGACGTGCTTTCTGTAGTAAATCTGATTTCTTTTTGTTCCCCAGATGAGTGTAGATCCGTTATGGAGGAGCCATTTAAAGGATTCATTGCATTCTGCCCGTTTTAGAGAGAATCAGTGTCCACAGCTCCGAGTGTCCCACTGTAGCCCCCTGGTGTAAGGACATGCTCTCTTAATGATGTTAAACCGGGCATCCCGTGTAGACATAAAGCAAATGCCTGTGATGTATCAATTTTTTGCTGGGTTCAGTCTAACCATTTTTAAGATACACTTTCACTAAGCCATTATATTTTATTTGAGTAACACTGAGCAACTGTGGTGGACCACTCTAGACCACAGGTCCAGGGTTCAAATCCCACTTCCACCAAGCTGCCACTTATAGGCAATGGCCCTTAAACCTCAATTGCTTGGATTGGATTGTAAGACAGTTGTAAGTTGCTCTGGATAAGAGCTGCTAAATGACTAAATGTGAAATGTAAATAAACAGTTTTATATTCCACCCTGCAACAATTGCAACAATCTGTCATACATATACAACCTCACACAGGAACTGTAGGGCTGTGACTTGCCTCATTTAGGCTGTATAACCACGACATTTGAGGAGATGCCACACTTAAATCAAGCAATTTATTATCTAATGTAAGGAAAAAAGCCTACTCAGCACAATTTTGAACTTGAAAGGGACCCCAGCAATCAGTCTACTGTGAAACACTTGACACAATATTTTAGATAAACAACATAGTTTTTGAGACGGTATATTCATTCCGACACAACGAGTAACAGTTACACACTCAGAATCAGTCCAGTTCAAGATCGGTCACGAGAGCTAATACGCAGACATTTGCCTTCTTGTGCGCATTATGCTTCCTTAGAAAGACATCCACGTTTATATGAAATTTGACTGAATCTGGCTGTATCTCAAGTACAGGTATGCAGTGTTTAACATCCATCCGATCAAAATCTCTCTCTCTCTCTCTCTCTCTCTCTCTCTCCTCTCCCTCTCTCTCTCTCTATATAGATATAGATATATAATATATATAGCTCCGAGTGTCCCACTGTAGCCCCCTGGTGTAAGGACATGCTCTCTTAATGATGTTAAACCGGGCATCCCGTGTAGACATAAAGCAAATGCCTGTGATGTATCAATTCCCCCCCCCCTATTAAACTATTACAGGTAGTCCCTGACTCACAATGGAGATGCGTTCAGACAATCTATCGTAAGCTGAACGCATCGAACACCGAGCAGAGTAATATATACTGTATATATCATAGCGTAGCCTACCTTAAACACACTTAGAACACGAATGTGTTCACGGCTTTTCCTCACTACATTTCCCAGCGCGCATCACTCCTGCCACATGACTCCCTATGTCACGCACTGGCGAGTTGAGGAGAGCATCGTAGTGCGTAGCGTACCTTAAACATGCTTAAAACACTTACGTCATACTACAGTTGGGAACGATCGTTAACACAAAGCTTATTTTATAATAAAGTGTCAAATACCTCCTGGAATTTATTGAATTATGTACTGAAATGTGTCACGACCACTGCTTTTGTCACTACGTTTCCCAGCACTCCTCACTCCCACCATGTGACTCTGTACGTCCCGCACTGCCCCTTTCCTCATTTAGGACGGGAGAGTGCCTGAGAGCAGTGTACCGCGTATGGCTTTCCGCTGAATGTGTGTTTGTGTGTATTATCGAGTTCCCATCGAAAACCAAGGACTACCTGTATGAGCAGACCCTTGCGACACCTGCTGACGGAAAAGGGAATAGCAGTCTCGAAAGGGCGGAAAACAGCAGCAGCAAACAAACAGAAAACAGTAGCTAACGTTCCTTTCTTTTTCGGGAAGTGTCATAAAAAATACACAGATAAGAAGTGCTGTATCGTACACTATGGTACTGCTCTAAAAGTTTTCACAATGTGTTTAATGAATTATTGTTTAAAGTAAACATATATGCAGAAAACTGAAACTACTATGTGACTATGGATATGTCTGGACAAAGTCTGTCTCAGTCCGTTTCACAGAACGAAATGCTGACGTTAAACCTGTAATTATATAATAAACTCAAATCAGCGGTCCAGGGTGTGTGCTGTGTCAACGATGACACAAATAATGAAATGTGAAATACCGGAATATTTGGCTAATGGAAATCAGAACTGGTCCATTCCTTTACAGGTCCATGGAGTGTACTGCTGGGTAGTGTTTCTCCAGTATAGGTCAGGTGGAGGCACGGGTATGCCAGGCGTCTTGAATTGTCAATTATCAGAATCTCAGACGACAGGGAAAATGCATTCTTCTACTCATTACCAGACCATAATATACAACAGAATCTCGTATGGGACACAGCTTGGCGCTGGTTCGATGATCAAGACTCGGTCAGCAGATTTCGGGCAATGATCATCCTCATGACTTCATTAGTACCTACAGTAGAGATAGAGTGTTTTTAGGGTTAAATGTCCTTTAACACCAGGCAAACACGGCAAGGCTGTTGGCTCAGGGCTCTGGAGACTCGGGTTCGAGTCCTGGCCCGGTTGCCATGTGTGTGGAGTTTGCCACTCCTCCCTGTGTATGCATGGGTTTTCTCAGGGTAAAACGATAAAGGTCAACTGGTGTCTCTAAAGTGTAGCATGCCCAGGGTTTGTTCTGTGGATTCAATCACTGGGATCCACAATGGTGACCTGGGTTGCCAGGTTGGCTTCACATCGAGCTAAAAAAACCTGAGAGACTTGCCTTCTAAGATCTGATGCACTCGTATATCTCGAACAAACTGCTGCACCGCATAGTCCTTGAGGTAGCCGTATCCCCCATGCATCTGGAGAGCCTGGTTACATATCTGCAAGCACAGGAGACAATACCCATCGAAACACGCCCCATATAACTCCAAAATGTCAAGAGAAAACAACAGAAAGCAAGAATTAAGCTCCTCCAGAGCAGGCAGACCCTCACCGTGAAGCACTCGTCGGTGGCGAAGAGTTTAGCCATGGAGCACAGCGAGACGGCGTCCGGTCTGTCGTCCTGCAGAGCGACAGCCGCCTGACGCACCATCAGCCGAGACGCCACCAGCTTGGTTGCCATCTCAGCCAGCTTAAACTGGAGGAACTGTAGACGGAGATTAGCCACGCACAGTCCTGTTATTAATGCAGCGGTACCACACGTTCTCTTCGGTAATTCGTACCGAGAACCGAGCACATTCTTCCCATAAGGAATAATGTAAACTGAATGAATGGGTTCCAGACCCCCAGAAAATCCCCCTGTATGAGGCATTATCTGCATTAATGGAGCTGTATTGTACAGGAGCTCCTGATTTATGATGGGGATATGTTCAGATAAATCCATCATAAATTACATGGATCATGTACTGATTAGTTTAATGAGCGTTTGGTAGAGCGGTCTATAGCAGTGTTTCCCAACCACTGTGCCCAAATTGATGCAGTTTCACCTGATTGGTACGCTAAGCGAGCGGCGTGTAGTGGCAGGCAGAACAGTTACATTCTCTTCCACTAGAGGGCAGTCAGATATCAGCTTTGTATTCAATTAAACAGGCCCAGATGTCACAAAGTGAGTAAACTGAGACTAGATTTACATTATATTTCAATAAGTATACTTTTTGTGACATTTGTTTTGTTTGTTGGTGTGCCTTGCGATTTTTCTAATGTGAAATATGTGCCATGGCTCAAAAAGGTTGGGAAACACTGCTCTGTTAGTGTATCATAGCGGAACCTATGGTACGTAATGTTAAGTAAGTTAATGTTTAAAACACTTAGATTAGCCTAATTAATTTGCCAAAATGTTGAAAAATCTCATGTAATTTGGTGAGTAATTGATTGGAGGTTAAAAGTAAAAGCAAAACACTTACTCTACTGGTGAATTCAGGGCAGTAGCTTAGTAACTAAACATTTTAGGGCCCATGGAGATTTATTTGCACTAAGAACACAGCACTTTAGATAAACGAGATAAACAAAGCACAGATCTTCACTAAGCAAGGGATATTGTGAATCTGAATCACTGTGTACTGAATCGAGGAGAACTTTTAGGAGTCAACAGAGAAAATGGCAATGAGGAAAGACAAGGAGGAGGAAAGGCCTCATCTTCTGCCCAGTACAACAATGCTGTACTGCATACAATGAAAGTCGATGCAGCAGTGACGGGTCTGTCACAACCTCATGTCAGCAGAGTGATCACTCAGACCATTACAGCACTTTCACAGCCTCATATTTTTGACCAGCATGGTAAATGAACTGTCAAAAAAATAAAGCAAATAAACGTGTGAGAGATTGGTGAAAAAGGCAGAAGTAGCCCATGCCTGTTATTTCAGAGTAATGGCTTATAATAGGCTGTATTTCCCTCCCCAAGAGTGCGTTTGTTTGTGTGGGTGGGTGGGACAGACAACCAATCACAGTCTTCAAAAGATTGCATCATACCTAGCAACCGCATCAACCCCGCCTCTTCACTGACACAAACGTTTTTGTCTTCTCCTTGCTCAGAGTTGCTCCGAGTTTGCTTCTGGATCACTCTTAAGCCAAAACTCTTAGGTAGGAGTTTTTAAGCTCAGTTAGGAGCTCTCTAAGAGGACTCCTAGAATCTTTATGAATACGAACCAGCAGTAACATTATCACAGACACCTCACCTGGCTGTTTGCAAGAGGTTCTCCGAACTGTTTGCGCACGCGTAGATGATCTCGGGCCAGCACAACAGAAGCATGAGCAGCTCCTAGTGAGCAGGAGGCTGTGGATGCAGCAGAGCAGGTCAAACTCTTTAGGAATGCAGAGTACTACATTACAGTCATAGATATAAATGTTCTTACATCTGTACATGACTTAGAAAAAGTAGGTCTTTATACTATAACAGGTATTGAGAACTAATTGAATAATCACTTTACTACTGAACGTCAGGCCATGGACTGTGGACCAGAAGGTCCAGGGTTCAAATCAAACCTCTACCAAGCTGCCGCTGTTTGGTCCTTGAGCAAGACCCTTAACCCACAACTGCTTGGATTGTAAGACTGTATCAGTTACGAGTCGCTCCAGATAAGGACATTCGCTCAAATGTAAATGTTAGGTATTTATAACTGTACATGTATACAGTAGATAAGCTGCTGCGCCCAATTTAATCATTTTGCTCAAGTCATTTTGCATAAACTGGCGATAGTTCTTTGGTCTTCAAGTAGTTGTTGCACAGCTTTGAGGTGCATTTTGAGTCATTTTCCGGCAGTTACAGGATCAAAGCTTTATCTACCCATGAGGACCCCCCCAGAACATCGGACAAACTTCCAGTAACGCTAAACCCTGTGAGTTACGGAGCCATCGCTTGGATCATACATACCCATTGCAAGGCAAGAGGGAACTGCTGTGTTTTTCGATGTTAAAATAGTATGATTAAAACATGTACTTTGTAAGGTTTTAACCTTATCATTTCATCTTTCATCTAAAAAAATGGGGAAAAAAAAAAGATTTTTTTTTTTAGGGGTGCTGGGACTCCGTTTAGATGTGGCTTGAGCTTATGATGCAAAAAACAAGCATTTCACTGGTGAGCTCAGAATGTTGTTTCCCAGTGTACATGCACCAGCCACTTTTTTAGGTACACCTTAGGTAGTACCAGGTTGGACCCCAATTTGATTTCAGAACTGTAACGGAAAATTTCCCTTTGTTTGGGACCATCTCAGCAGTTTCTCTAATACACAGAACAGCCAGCCCGTCGACCACCGACACCCCATTCCCACGCTCAAAGTCACTTAAATCGCCTTTGCTCCCTATTCGCTGTGAACTTCAGCGAGATGTTTTGACACCCATGTCCACATACCTAGATGCACTGAGTGGCTACCACGTGATTGGCTGATTAGATACTTATGCAGCAGTTGAACAGGTGGCCCCCCCAATAAAGTGGCCAGTGAGAGTATATTACACATTATGAACTTTTTGATCTCCATTATTACTTTGTTGTTTTTCCCACGTCACCTGCTCAACTGCTGTTATTACGTTGTAGGCTATTTGTGCTAGCATGAGCTAATGCCTACTAAGAAGAACGACTGAATAAATGTTCTAAGTAAATTTGCAGCACTGAGCGCAAACTTATGCTAACAGCTCTCACCAATGTTTATTCTGCCTCCATTGAGACCCTTCATGGCGATGTTGAAAGCCCCTGTCCTTCTGAACCCAGCCTGTTAGTCAGGGAAACCGCACAGTCTTCAAAAAATGACAGCTCTCGTAGGTTGCGAGTTCCAGCCCACCTGCGGAATAGAAGACGCCGCTGAGCTCCTCAGGTGGATTTGTTGTCATATTGCTGCCCTCTAGTGGCTCACTTGTGTACAAAACCGGTGTATGAAAAGCGTTATAAGTTTCTTGTGGTCAATAAGAACAAACGTTTAGACGCAAAATATTATGCCCTACTCAGTTAAGAAGAGGGGGGTATACTTACTCTTGACCTGCTTAAAATACACAAAAATCAGCTCTATTGTCACAGTTAACCTACTTGTCCAAGCGTGACACGGAGTTTTCAAATACGCTATGCCCCGGTCTCTCAGCTCCAATTATCCTCCTACAACCCTCAAAATAGCTAAACTAGCCTTTGTAACCATAAAGGCAGGTATAACATGTGGAGGAAAGCAACCTATGCTTTCTAACAGTTGCACACAAGTATGTAGACACCCCTTCTAATGAGGCATTTCTTATTTCAGCACTCGGTGCTAACAGGTTCTTAAAATGAAGTATGACAGACCGTGTGGAACACCTCAGTAACTCAATACTCAGTATAACGCTATCATAGGTTTCCACTCACAAGTCAATTCAGCAATTTCCTGCTCTGTGCCCCCAAAATAAAGCCCATAAAGAAACAATTTGCCAATGTTAACAAACAACTTGGCTTGCTTGCTTCCATAAATCACTGACCAGAAGTTAATCAGAGACATTTAAGATGAGCTAGAATGTCAAAAGTTAGCTTGGGCTTAATGTTCAACTTCAGTGTTTGACTTCACAATCGTGTCCATGAACATAGGGGATAAGGATAAGACAGTAGGGATAGGCGAAAGGAGGCTTTCTGAAGAAAAATGACTCAATGTTTCGGAACTGGTGCTTTAGTGACATCTGCTGGCCAGATTTGTGCTGCTGCTTCAGGAAAACCAGAAGAAATCCATACAGGCTCGCATCGCTTAAAGCTCTCGGTACGTTCTGTGGAACTGCACATACTGTACTTTGCAGTGCTGTATGGGATACTGTAGTGTACCGGTATTGACTAAATAGCTAAGATACTGCAGTGTTTCCCATACATTGATTTATTTATCATCAACACTGACCAACCAGGAAATGTATTTATTTATTTTTTTTAACTACTTAAGATGGGTCAAATCTTATCTCACTGTAAAGCTGCGTGCAGCACAATGCCCCTCCTTACCTCAGACTCTCTCAGCAGATCAGCAGTGCACCAGATTTAGTTTGGGGCTCACATTAGTGTCAGCCTCCTGATGACAAACCATTAAAACGTTCTGCAACAGTGTGGCGTAACAAAGCTATGTTTTCTGAAATGACGTGAGCAGAGCTGTTAGACATCTCGAATCAGCTGCATCGTCAACATTTCAAAATGCCTTTCGAGCACGCCCATTACTATAAGTGAGACTAAAACATATACAGGTATTCACTGATTAACGTCCATCCCATCAATATCTGTTGGCTTTAACAACCGAGGACCTTAAGAATTAAAATGGGAAATTAAAAAACCTGTCTCATATACATCTTATTCATGTCTGAATGTCAGAATATAGTACAAGTGAACCTCGCGACACTGCTGACAGAAAAAGAGAATTGCAGTATTGAAAGAAAGTAGTATCGTTGTCTTTCTTTTTTCATTTTTTTAACCGTTTCGAGTTGCAAAAAAGATACAAAGTTCAGAAGTACTGTATTGTACGGTACTAAATCTTTTCATAAAGTGTTTTCATACATTTTATTGTTTAAAATAAAAGAATATGTGCAAAGTATCTAAACTCTGTGACCTATGGTAATGCGCAGGTTAATCGATACATAACTGTACTGTATGCATTTACTGTAGACACATTCCCTCACTCTACATTGCTCAGGATTAAGGTAAGCTGCATCAAGACTTGCTTTTAAAGGTCTAATCAGTGCTTTTAGTGGGAGGTTACTTTAAGCTGTTACAATCTTCCCCAATCACACGAGGTGATGAAACCTGAATGCTAGAGTGACCTTTCTGAATTTACAGGCAAAAAGAAAAGACACCTCATTGTCCTGATAAGCAGGTTGTTGACGGCCCACATATTTATTTTCACAGCACTGAGTTTACGCAGACTGGAATTCTCCTTCAAGCATGCATTTTATTAAAAAAAATATATATATATATTTTATATTTTATAAAGTGTTGTGTAAATCACTCACTACACCTTTAATATGCTCTGTCAATGAGTTTTCTATTAAAGCACGTATAGTTGAGGCTGGTGCTTTACTAGCAAACGCTGTCCAAGAAGTCGATTTGACTTTGATTTCACAACCAAGGAAAAGTTGAGTTTCCGTTATTTCGCCCACCCCTTGATTTCCGACCCAGTTCCTCATTACCTTCTTCTCCTTTTTGCCGAAACTCAGCCCTGGGGTTCCCTTCTCCACCACCAGACAGGAGATGCCTCTGGGGCCTTTCCCACCAGTCCGACACATCACAACGTACACGTCCGTATCTCCTCCTCCGCTGATGAAGGCCTGAAGTGAAACACACGCATCAGCTTTGTGCTTATTGTTTCACTTCACAGTTCGTTGGTTTTCTGAAGGTGACCTCTGTACCTTGGAGCCGTTCAGTATGTAATGGTCTCCTTGTAGCTTCGCGCTAGTCAATAGCGATGCTGCGTCACTTCCACTACCTTACAAAGGGAGAGAAACGACGGTTCAAGCAAAGTTCCCTTACCTCCCAAGCATTAACATAGCAATATGTGATCGGAGGCAAGACACCAACAAACTACAAGCCATGTTCAGACAGAAGCGAGTTACGTCTACTGACTGACAGGTCGGGACAGCGGTCAAGGCTCTCGACTACTACACAGAAGGTCGTGGGTTCAAAACCGAACTGAACAAGCAACAGAGAGAGCGGAGAAAGCGGGGTTAATATGTGGAAAACAAATTCAGGCCTAGACGGAAAACAGGGAGCACAGGGCACAAGGTGGGAACCAACCCAACACAGTTGCCTAATATCTGTGGATCCCTAGAAAATACCCTTTATATTTGATTTACATTATAGCAGCCTAAAATTACAAGGTGACCATGGTAATGTCCGGTCAACGTCCATTTCGGTCAATGACCTGTTTCACAGAACGTAGCGCAGATGTTAAACTGCGCACAGCTGTACTGCCATACCAATGAGACCTTCCCTTACTTAGATTACTAAGGCACTACAGTCCAACCCGGGGCACTAAATTTGAAAACGGGGTCTCACCGGTAACTCACTTGGTGACACCGGTAACTATTTCTAGCGTAAATGGTATACAGAGCAGGTATAAAAATGAGTCTCTGTCCTACCAGGCTCTGTCAGACAGTAGGAGGCAAACTTCTCCATGGAGCAGAGATCAGGGCAGTGCTTCTCCCTCTGCTCCTCATTCCCAAACGTGTCGATCATCCAGGCACACATGCTGCAACGTGAGCAACAACCTCTAGTCAGCTGATTCATCACACAGAAGGTGCCTTATGCAATCGACACACACTGCTATTAAGACTGACTTGTGAATGCTGATGTAGGCCGTGGTGCTCGCGCAGCCTGTGGACAAAGCTTCGAAGATGATGGAGGTGTCGAGCCTAGACAAGCCCGAACCACCAACTTCCGGCCGGACGTAAATCCCGCCGAAGCCCAGCTGGGCTGCTTTCCTCATGGTGTCCACAGGAAAGGTTTCCTTCAACATAACACATAGACGAGGAGAGCTCCTTAAAGCATGGTTTAGACACGGGAGTAAACTCCGGTAGTAAAAATCATCTCCTTACGTTCTGGTCCCACTCTGCCATGTGTGGTGCCATTTCATTGGCGGCAAAATCAAAGGCCACTTTCTGGAATTCTTTCTGCTCATCGGAGAGACCTACAGAAGCTGGAGGGAGACAAATAATTTTTACTCTAACATAACCCTTGAAGGAAATACAACCAGCTCCTAAAGTATTGGTTGCTGTGCTATAAAAAATGTTTTAAAATGAACTGATGCAAATGTACTTTAATTGAAGAAACTGGCAGCCCCAGGCAAAAACCAACCCTAGACAAAGCGCCAATCCAACTTTGACTGAGGACTTGGCTGGCTTGCACAGAACATTGACCTCTACTCCATTATACACCTTGAAAATGTACTGGAATCCCAAATATGAGCCAGGGCTTATTGTCTAACATCCTAAATCTAGTGGAAAGACCTTTTAGAAGAACAAAAGCTGTTTGTAGCAGCAAATGTGGTAGGCAACTTCCTATCAATACCCATGTTTTAGGTGTATTTTGGGTGCCCACGGACTTTTGTGTATATAGTGTAGCTATAAAGCTGAAAACTGGAGCAAAAAATATGAAGTTTAAAGCAATAAAAGCTATAACGAACGCGCCTGAATACGGTGGAGAACTGTACTTGAGGGCAGCGTTAGAAGGGTATAGCGTCTGTGGTTTGGGACAGAGCCCTGTCCTGTAGTTACAGTTACACACTCCCAAACAGGACAGGTGCAGCTCAGGAAGCCCAGGGTCAAAACCAATGCTCTTAATATCTTATTGTGCCAGTTTTACTCGCACAATCTTTGAGATCCATTGAGAAACACCCGAAGGTGATGGAGGTTCGGGGCAGCGTTTCCTGACCTTATCAGGTAGATCTCATACTGTGTGAAGAAATAAAGACCTGGGAGAATAATAATAAATATTATAACCAAATTAATTTCTTTATACCGACCTGGATCAACATTTCTTGCCCCAGGGCCGGTACAGTTACCACTCAAGCTAAATGCGTCATGATCTGCTGGCATCTTCTATACATTTGCAGACTCATACTTACGATCTATGCAAGCTGCTATTCCTCTTGTCTGTATTCTGTTAAATATTAATCCTCTACTTCTGCTGCTTGAGCCCAATCGGACAAGTCTCAAGACAGTTGCGGTCGCTGCCATGTTGATTCGAAGACTACGGCTCTCGCGGGCCTGTGGGTAATGTAGTTCAACTGGTACGTGACTTGTAGTTTGCGCTGTTCGAGTCAACGAATTAGCGAGTCGACTCCGATTGTGTCCAAATATTTCAAATAGACTGACCATAGACTAACGCTAGATAGATCAACTTGGGTAAATAGAGAGGCTTATTCTTTCTGAAGTCGAGGTAAGAATTTGTCAGATTATGACACTAAAATCTAATACTAAAATAAAGAGTGAGTCAACTCTAAAGACTGGATTCGATTCTTAATGTTAACACTTTGAATCGGAGAATCGATTCAGGTGAGGTAAGGTACATCTAGGACGTCAAACGTTTGCGACAGAAAGTAAACAGCCAGTTAAACGTATTAAGTGAAAAAAGTAAGAAATCGCCAAATAAAGGGCGCAAATTCAGTGAAGGTGTAAAACAATTTGTTTGGGGCTTGTCTTGAGAGAATGCGTAACCAAACGAGACCATACTACCGTACTAACTAGTATGGCAAGAACTGTAACGGCAGCATATGTAGTGTACTGATTTGGCATACTACGAAGTTCGGTAGTATGCGCAGCCCTATAACTAGCTCGCTAGCGATAAGACCAGTCAACACATTTTTAAATAGCTTAAACCACCTTTTCAGCTGCACCCGTGTTAAACATGGCACCCAAGAAAAGAGCTCGAGGTTCGGCAAAACGCAGTAAACAACGTGAGTAACAGTGTTGGCTGTTTGAATTAAGATAAGAGTATATATTTAGTGTTCGCATATGAAGGCATGATGGGGTGATCCAGGTGAAGATTCTCCTGATGGCGATGCTGCTCAGCATGGAGGTCCCAAAAGAAAGACAGCAGTGTCTACCAAGAAGTCTCAGAAAGACCAGACTGAGAGTCCAGGCCCGGCTTACACACACTGGCTGATGAAATCTGAGCCCGAGAGTCGCATCGAGAAAGGAGTGGATGTAAAGGTACTTGTTCTTTCTGCTGCTCATTAGGTAAAGTAGACATTTTCTAACACAGTCTCTTAAATGTGTTACAGTTTGGAATCGAGGACCTCAAAGCGCTCCCTAAACAAACAGGCTGCTGGGATGGAGTGAGAAATTATCAGGTAAAGACAAAGATGTGCCACTAATAAGCAAACCTAACATGACAGTGGCTAGGAGAAACTCTCTCTGCTGCTAAGGTCATGATGCCAGACAACCACACAACACCTTCAGAGGTCTTATGGAGTCCATCCCTCGACGGGTCAGACCCGTGGTTGTAATGTTATGGCTGATTGGTGTACGTCTCCATTTGACTTTTAGGCTCGTAACTTCATGCGAGATATGAAAGCGAGTCAGCAGGCTTTCTTCTACCACAGCAATTGCAAAGAGCCTGGCATAGCAGGTATTGTGAAGGTGAGTATAGTGTTAAAGATGATACAAAAGTACTCTCGTACAGCTTGTACATAACCAAGTGTCACTGACGTTCAGATTGTGAAGGAGGCCTACGTCGACCATACACAGTTCGACAAGAAAGACGCGCATTACGATCCGTCCAGCAAACCTGACAACCCCAAGTGGAGTATGGTAAAGGCCAACAATGGAATGGACAAAATTCTTTATTACGCTTAATTAGAATTTATTTCCGTTAACACATTTGTACATAGGTGGACGTCCAATTTGTGAGGATGACCAAGCGGTTCATTCCACTGACTGAGCTCAAGAAATATCACCTTAAGCACAGGAGTAATGGAGGCCCGCTCAAAAACATTGCCCTTTTCACCAGAGCTCGGCTTTCAGTGCAGCCCTTAACTACAGGTCAGTCTTATACTTCTGCTTCTGTACAAGTATATTCAATAAGGTAGATATTTACGCTTTTACATCCTACCTCTTCGCTGCTGTAAACTGTAAATTTCCCCATTGTGGGACAAATAAAGGCTTATCCTATCTTATATTTGTACTCATTCATTAAGATTTGTTTGGTGATTGTTGAGTTACAACATTTCATAACTGTTTTCCAGAGGAATTTGACTTTGTCCTGAGTCTCGAAGACACAGATCCGGAATGATCAACAAAATTGGTTGGTACATCAGTGCCATTTTGTTTTTGAAGACCATTTCTGCTGAATAGCCCAAGCCCCTTGAACCAACCACTCAAAAATGTTTAGTCAAATTGTAACCACCTGGACTGTCAATAAAGATACTTTGAACATTTGGTTATTCTGCACACTTAAAATATGGACTATAGTCACATGGTAGTTTAGATAATTTGCACATAGTGTTTTAATTTAAACAATAATATTAAGACAATATGAAAACATTCGGTACAGTACCGTACAATACAGTAATTCTTATTTGTATCTCTTATAAACTCTGAAACACCATTAACGGAAACGAAAGGAACGTTGTTTTCTGCCTTCAAGACCGCGATTCTCTTTTCTGTTAGCAGGAGTCGCAGGGGTTACAAATTTTCATTCATTCAGACTTGAATTAGATATTTGGAAGACCTTTTTATTTCCTGTTCAAGTGCATGGGTGATGTTAAACAGCGGGTACCTGTATACCCTCAGTGGGCAATGTGTTAGGTACACCTGCACTGTCTGGGCTGAACTGGACACAAGGGTGAAAGTACAGATGTAACATGCACATTTGTGAGAACTTGTAATGACCGTGTCGGGAAGAACTTCCTTTCTTATTGCCAGTGTGCCTCGAGAATGCGGAGTCAGAAATTTCAGTGCAGCAAAATGATCTCCAGTTGTTTATTTGTCGAATGTGTTTTTCCCCCATAGTACACTGAAACATTACACAGCGTAAATATCAATAAAAACTGGAAAAATATGGATGTACTAAAATGTTTGAGAGGTTCCGGAGGTGTACAGTGGCTATAATCTTTACAGAAATGACGCAAGACCATTCCTTCCTTTATAGAATGTGTGATAAATCATTACTGAGGCAGATTTTAAATCTATATACAGTATGGCTCATCTAAACTCGTTCCAGCAAAAGAGTGTCAACGGTTGCTCCGTGTGAACGATGCAAAAACCCAAAGATAAAAGAAATAGTGCTTGATTATAATCAAAACCTATCAGAATAAATTTTCCAGATGCATATACATCAATCAGTGGAAAAGCCATCAGAAATAGAATTCTATTTACAAAGAGGATAGCTGTTGCTTTTACACTACATAGACAAAAGTTTGTGGACACCAAAATAATTACTCTTTGTTGCTACGACATCCTTTGTCCTTCTAAGAGGGCTTTCCACTAGATTTTGGAATATGACTGTGAGGTTGGGACTGTGGTAGGTACTGGCCTATGGACCAGAAGATCCAGGGATCAAATCCCACCACTGCCAAGCTACCACTGTTTGGTCCTTGAGCAAAGCCCTTAACCCACAATTGCTTGGATTGACAACTGCAAGTCGCTCTGGATAAGGGCGTCTGCTAAATGACAAACATAACTGTACATGTTGGCTACTGAGGTTAGAAACTAAGTCCAAGCTCACGTTTGCCATTCCAGTGCATTTTCAAGGTTGGCTTGTTCTGAACCTGGACCTCAATTCTATAAGAGTATAGAATTGAGGTCCAGGTTCCCAATCAAAGTTGCCGAACCAATTATCTATAGACTTTGTTTAAGGACAGCAGGGCAGAAAGCTGATGAACTGACTTGTCGGAAGTGGAAGCCTATAAATCTGTCATATGCTGTTACTGGGGTACGAGTACAACCCATCCTACTGCCACTGTCTATGGAGAATCCAGAAGTGTCTGCTTTATACATTACGAATGTGTTACCAAAAAAAAAAGCCAAGCTCAATAATTAGAAGGGGTGTCCACAAACTTTTGTCTGTATAGTGCAGGTGACAGAACTTGTTCCCTTTCAGCATATTTGACCGTACAGCATAATACTCAACTCCCAGTGTTTACTATAGGCTCAATTACCAGCACAAAGGCTTAGTAAACATTTAGTAGTAACACGATCACAAATATAGGAATGCTTCTGTACTGTTATCAAAAGCAGTTTGTGTACAATTTATAGCATGTTAGTTAGAAATTAAGCTTAATTCTATGCAGTCAAATTCTATTTTCTGAGCGCAACTCGTTAAAGAAAATAACCTAGATTATAAACTGGTAGCAAATCTAGCAAAAGGACATGGAGGTGCCGCGACGGATTGGCGCCCTGCCTAGGGTTGGTTCCCGCCTTGCACCCTCGTGCTGCCGTTCAGGCCTACCTTTGGATTAAGCAGGTAGGAAAATGAATGAACGATGCTTCGCTGCTTAACTGCTGTTCTCATTCTCTTGTGCCGATGCTTTTGGAGGGTTCGAGCCCTCGTATCTCTGGGCAGCAATGGTAGCCTGTTGGGACATGCTCCTCCTGACAATGTCTGCTTTTCTCCAGAGAGTGATTTCCTTTAAAGGGGAAGAAATTGACAGAGTCAGATACCACACGTATTCAACATGTCAAAGCTCTGCAGGGCATTCGTACACGATACCAGACCTGCTGTTTGAAGTAGCGTCTCTCTTCCTCGTCTACAAGAACTAGGTTCAGGAAGTATCGCACCGAGAACTTCTTATTGATATCCTTCATGGTGGGGGTCAACTCATAGCCAGCCAGAAATAATCGGATCGGTATCGACTCACCTAATGGAAAAGTGTCATGGAATGAGCATTAAGAATCATGACAGTTAATCGACTGAAGGACGTGATCACTGTAGCTGTAATAATCAAGCATATAACAATGAGATCTACATGCATCCATGTCACCGGTTGGTGGTTTGTCCCTCTTCGGACCACTGTCAGTAGCTACTCACAACTTGTCAATAAGCTATTTGTCCCTGTCTAACGTGGCTCAGATCTTTATTCAGATTTCTCCCTCATCACACACATCAACTATCAGAACCTGCTCTTCGCATAATTCACTGAAGCTTGTGGACACTCCCTTCTAATTACTGAGCGCTGCTATTTCAGCAACACTCACAACACATTCATAGTAGAACATATATTACATATATCTGCACTTCCCATGAACAAACAGTGAAAGTAGAATGTGTTGTACTGATAGCCCAGTGACCCTCAATATTAAACATTTATAGGTTTCCACTTCCAACAACTTTCTTCCCCGTTGTCCATAGACCATAGAGAACTGATTAAAAACTTACACAGAACCATACTCATCAGACAGCTTGACAATGCACTGGAATACCGAACGTGAGCCAGAACTTATCGTCTAACATCAGAAGCCGACCTCACAGTCATAGTCAAGTTCTACTGGAAAGCCCTTTTAGAAGAACAAAGGCTTTTGTAGCAGTAAAGGTGGCGGACAAAGTCCGTACTACTACACGTCTCGGATGTAATTTTTGGATGTCCACAAACTTTTGTCAATATATAGTGTATATGCCAGAGAATAACCCACTGCTGTAACGAGATAATCAGTATTATTTTTATTCCCATTTATACATCAAAGAGGATGTTGACTGAATGTTGTCAACCTGATCCCTAACCACCACATTTGGGATGAATTGGAAGCCAGGCTGTGAGAGCACCCACAGAAATACCCACTGTCTGTATGGGACAGTTATGTTTCCAAATCTAATAATCCGATGAGCCTTTCCAGAAGAATGAAGGCTGTTAGAGCATTTAAAATAAGGTCGCCTCTATATTGCTGATACAGTCTCACAAGCAGACACTGCTAAGTTCATGTGTGTATAGCCATGTAGTTTATGACCGGTCATCAGAACGTTTGCGTTACCTCTCACTGGCGCTCCGTCCATTATCTCATATTTGGCGATGGTGTCGTTTTCGTGGAAGACGCTGGGTCCCGTGCCTGTGGTCTCTCGCTTTATAATGTCCACCTCCATGTGCTTTATTTTGATCCTCACGAGGAGGAAGTAAATCTTCCCCACAATGACGTCTTTCAAGTGATATCTATGCAAAGTACAAGTTCAATGAAATGAAATTGTTTATTTCTGGCTAATTGTTGAATTTGTTTCGATTTTGGAGCTGTTGGATTTATTCTGGTCAGGGTCATTGTAGGGGGAGGGGGCTGGGGTACCCTGGAGAGGGACGAGTCCTCTCTTGTACTGCACAGCCGGACTGATGACATGAACTTTTAGAATAATGAAATAGTGAAATGTGGTACATACTTGGATTTGTTATATTCAAACTCGATATGCAGACAGTCTTCAATGCCGACCTCCATCTTTATGGAGGAGTTTATCTCTGGATAAGAGCAAAGCGTGTGCACGACTATGTCCATTTCCTTCGTGATGTCATTCATTCGTCGGCCTATTGTCGCACGAAGGAAGTACCTGCAGGCAAACAAAAGGGATATAAAAGTAACACTAACACCAGGGTTTATTGGTCCCGTTCACATACAGAGGTACCGCAGAAATCTGACAGTTTACTAAGAAAGTGTCTGAGTGACATCTGTAGCATTCAAGCACTTCCATTCCATTTTTTTTGCTTAAATCTGACCTTATTTTTTGGTTGTTTTAACAGAGCATACAGTCAGCCAAAAGGTGAGGGCACCAGAGAAAAGCTTGTTTGCATCTCTGGAGAATGATTCGTACTATAGCAGCATAATGACCCAAAACACACCTCAAAGCTTTGCAACAACCACTTGAAGACCAAAGAAGTGCTGAAAGTCCAATACTTTTCACCACTTTTCTTAAGAATTAAGAAATAAATAGGAAACAAAAAAAGTATTCTATAAATCTAATTCACGTCTGAATGACCGAAAATGGAAAAAGTACTAGGGAGAACATACAAAATACTAAAATTCTGACATGTACAAAGATTTTTGTCAAAGATTCCTTTCACTCATATTATTAAAAACATTGCATTATATGAGAGAAAAATGCACCAGTGCTCTCATGATTGTGCCTCTAAACTTCCCCTTTACACAAAAAAGCCCAAACCACCATCAAAGATTCCTTCCTGTTAGAGCGGGAATCAAATTTCACTCTTAAATCTCTTTATATTACATTTTATAATACAAGAATACACACTGTACGTGATGTCCGACCCAGATGGAAGGCACTCGAATCTGGGTCCCTGTAGTGATGGGCCATCAAACCTCCCAAATTCTCACACACTGACAACTGAAATCCCATTAGAATATGATTTATATCGCAGAAAGTACAGGCTGTTGTGCATACATACACTACATCCTGTGTACACGGGTGTGAGTGTGTGTGGGTTTGTAGGGGTGTTTCACCTTAGCTTGACGTTCTGGCCTGTGTACGATTCGTAAGGCTTTTCCACATGGGTGAATTCAAAGTCAAATGACTGCGAGTTGGAGAGTTCCCCAGGTCGTGCGAGGTCCTTGACAAGCGAGACGAACTCATGGTGGTTTCCTCTGTCATAGTATAGCTCTACACACACACACACACACACACACACACGTTTAAAAGAGCCAAACGTCCCTTAGCATTCAGTCCGCTCACGCTGATGCCGCATTTGAGTAATAGTTCTTTGTGTTTAATTAAACTTTCTGCACCGGAGGTTGCACTGTTACTACAACACCTAATGTATGGGGTAAGGTACCGGTAACATATTGGTTAAGTAGGTTTATACTGGCCTTAATAATAAGGAAAATAACCTTATCAAACCACTGACACACGTGCATACTGTTGTACACTGTGGTCAGAAACGTCTGTAGATCAGCAGTTTCTGAAACTCTCGGAGCTAACAAAGCAGCCGCTGAGTGTAAACGGAGTTGTGACAGGACTATGGGTACCACCCCAAAAACTGTCACGTGTGTTGACGTACCTTACCCCCTAAAGCAGCCCCACCTTCTACCTGGTTATGAAGGGTTTCGTTACTCACCGATCTGTCCGATGAGCTCGAGTTTGATCCCGTAATGATCCAGTCTCTTTCCCGGGTTTTTCAGAGTCACGTTGACTTTACCGCTCACCGTCTCGCCATCAAGGAAGAGGAAATATTTATCCGTCTTACCATCTTCGCTCTTGTGCTCGGCTTTCTTCCTGGTCTCCGCGTCGCTGAGCACAATGTCAAGATCTGCACTCTGACCAAAGCCTAAAAAATTCATCTCTCTCGGTGTGTGTGTGTGTGTTTGAGGGGAGGGGGGCTACCTGTCCGAACACCTGTAGCTCGAGTCCGAATGCGCTGCTAACCTAGCTAGCAGAGAGCAGTTCACCATCTGTATCAACGCTTACTCTGTTTCACACATTACTTTTAAAACTTCTTCAACTTAATCGCACTGAAAGTCAATCAAGAATCAGCAAACGACAAGTTTTATAGAGTTCAACCACTAAAATAATTAAACAGTCTCTCTAACAAAGAAAACAAACACTGCAACTTAAACGAGCTTCAATATAACTCCCGAACTTCTGCCATAGCTGCTAAATGCCACTGAATGGCGGGCTCCCAAATTACTTCCTAACCCACACAACAGTGCGCGGCGGAGGGTGTGCAATTCAGTACCTTATGCACTAGGTAGTGCACTTGTATTGGAGTTAGCACGCATTTGGGACTCCAGCCCCTGCCTTATACACTTCCGTGAATGTAGGGCCGTGTTACTATAGCTGCCCGTTCCATAATAAAAGAACTACAGCGGGTCCTACAGCAAGGCACAACACTTAGACTTTCTGTGAATCAGGACCCTGACCGAATATTACCAGTCACACGGTAGTTTAGATACTTTGCACATAGCGTTTTATTTTAAACAATAATTATACAATATGAAAACACTTAGTGTACTGCTGTACTGTACAATACAGTATTTCTCATCTTTGTATCTGTAATAAAACTTGAAACACTTACCGAAAACGAAAGCGAGCGGAATGCTACCATGGTTTCTGTTTTAAAAGACTGCGATTCTCTTTTCAACCAGCAGGCGTCGCAAGGATTCGCTCATTCTAGTTTTCTGTCACTGAGATGTGAATGAGATATGTACAAGACAGATTTATTTCCTATTATAATTTTTTAATAAAAAACTAAAATCTTAATAAAATATAACAGACTACAATAAGGATTATTATATTGTGAAGAGTATAATAAAATAGAGAATATAAAACTATAGAATCCGACAATATGACGTGCATATATAATAAATGAAATATTAAATATAATAATGTAGAGAATATTACATATTACTGAGTATCAGCATTTTGTTGTTTGGAAAGCATAATGAACGACAGAGGCAGAAATATTCTGTTCGATTGCAACCTTTTTTATTATTAAAATGAAAAGAAACCCAAAAACTAAATATACCACTGTACAGAATTAAACATCTTTACACTGCTCCTGAGTAGTAATAGTATATACTGTACACAGACTAAACACTGTCCAGGGGTCAAACGCCATTCACAGACCTGGGAAACTGGGATTTCCAATTGCACATGGAATAACACACACTGCTGAATAATGAACGACACAAACACAACACAACATGGTTTCGTACGTAACCGACACACTGTCGATACTGACTTGTATATGGAATGTCATGTATCATATCATAGGCGTATACAGATATACAGAGATCTAAGCATATAGTTACAGATGGTATATAGTTCTTTGTATTGGAATGGAATTAGCTGGTTATGCATCTTCTTACACCATAGGTGTCAATCAAGCAGCAAACGTGACTTTTACAGTGGACTGAAAGTGACAAGGAGGGTTCTTAAACGTTCTTCGTAGCGCCCTCGTATAGTTCAGCCGAATGTATTTTTGTATCAAACAGGCAGTTGTGGTGAAATCATATGCAGTAACTGTACGTTCTGGATACGTTTGCGCGGGTTTGAGTGATCGGCGCCCGTCCTGCTTAGACGCGCGCTCAAACTTCTCCGACGTGCCTGCTATGGATCGATCAGACCTAGCTCGCTTTAAGCTGTGCTGCAAGTTGTAGACCACAGGCTGCTGAACCTGAGCCAAATTGGTATGAAACAGTCGTGCGGCCTGTAAGACAGTGGGACATGCCATAATGGAAGACTTTATTATCGACTTTGTTATAACTACACTATAATAACAGTCCATCAAAGCCTCTTGGGAGTTATTAAAGCTATTTTAAACCCAGTCTCCAAGTAGAAAACAGAGCCGACCGGAGTGCGACAGGACAGGTAGCTATCATAACCAAAATAAACAGTCCGAACTGGAAGGTGTCATTAAAGTCGTTCTTAATATTTACTGGTCATGGACCACAATCTGTAGAGCTTTCCCATTAGGGTGCTACAACACAGCCGAACACCACAAACACATCTACATCTAGAACAAGTTCACCAACCTGGACAAATAGGTAGAGACCAATAAAGTACAGAAGGTCACTTAAAGACAGAGAGCACTCTGAAAAATAACATAAGTGCATAATCTGCATCATCTTATAAAATAAACAATAAATCTAAAATGAAGAACTTTGTCTTTTGGCACAATCACACCTACAGACCCTACCAAGACCTCTGAAAGCTACCCAACTAGCACTGAAACCAACATCCTGTGACATCTGACAGTCCCACACAGGCGTCGACTGGATTCACAGAATCAAAACTTAAAACTGATTTAGTCTGCCGGAACTGAATACAGCATTTAGCTCGATGACTGACTGAACCGCTCAGCGCTGGTTTATACACCAGATACACTGGGCCGCATGTAGATGCTATCTAGTTTTCACAACAGCACAGAGCACTAATTTCACTTGTACATGAATGAACCGTTGTGTTAACGTAAGCTTTTTTGCACTTGCGGTTCATCGCTAACCTTAAGCGGTCCTGACATGTTTCCGGATTACAAGTGTGCTCTGGCTGCCCAGACTGAAAGAAAATCTTCCTAAAAAGGCCTTTAGGAAATGTATCAGAAGTGGAGCTTAGTCTCCCCAGAGAACTGCGTGGTCTGGTCAAATAATAGCCTTGGCTTTTTTGCCTTCCTTTCTTGGTCAGATGACAAAGGAGGACTTGTGGCGAAAATGCCCCTGCAAATGAAAGTAAAAGAGAGTTAATAAGCATTTTTTGATTAACTTTACAAGTACAGCTTACATTCTGCAAAACTGTACAGTGGTACCTCGGTTAATTCGTTCCAGAAGCGCGGTTAATTCGTTCCAGAAGGCTGGTCAAGAACCGAAAAATTCCTGCCCCATAAGGAATATGATGTTTATTTGATCATCATGTTCATCATATTCAACGTTAATTTGAATGAATGGGTTCCAGACCCCAGAAAAATCCACATGCCTGTATGAGGGGCATTATCTTCTGCATTAATGGAGCTGTATTGTACAGGAGCTCCCTGATTTATGATGGAGATATGTTCAACAAAATCCTTGCAAGTTAAATGCATCATTAACTGATGAGCTTAACAAGTGTTTCATAGAGCTGTCTGTACTTTATATAGTGGAGCCTATGCTAAGTAATGATAAGTAAGTTAATGTTTGAAACACTTACATTAACCTACAGCTGGCCAAAATCATGAACCCACAAAGCTTAGTTTATAATAAAGTGTTGAAAACCAAAATACACACACTAAATATTTGCCACTTTAGCCTGTGACAGTAGTTCTTGGTTTTTTCATTTTTTTTAATACTGCCACCAATTTTCTGTTTTTCTGGTAGTATCTTAATAAAGAGACTGAGAAATAATTCTATATGGTCATTATACCATTGCTAAACCACAAATCTAATGGTGGACTAAGACTTTTGTACAATACTGTATATAAGCTTTTATATACAGTATATAAGTTTGTGAACCCTTTAGAATTTTCTATATTTCTGCATAAATAAGACCTAAAACATCATCAGATTTTCACACAAGTCCTAAAAGTACATAAAGAGAACCCAGTTACACAAATGAGACAAAAATATTATACTTGGTCATTTATTTATTGAGGAAAATGATCCAATATTACATATTAGTGAGAGGCAAAAGTATGTGAGCCTTTGCTTTCAGTATCTGGTGTGACCCCCCTGTGCAGCAATAACTGCAGATAAACGTTTCCTGTAGCTGCTGATCAGTCCTGCACACCGGCTTGGAGGAATTTTAGCCCATTCCTCTGTACAGAACAGCTTCAGCTCTGGGATGTTGGTGGGTTTCCTCACATTAGCTGCTCGCTTAGGTCGCTCCACAAACATTTCCATTGGATTAAGGTCAGGACTTTGGTTTTGGCCATTCCAAAACATGAACTTTATTCCTTCTGTAACCATTCTTTGGTAGAACGGCTGTGTGTGCTTTGGGGTGGTGTCTTGCTGCATGACCCACCTTCTCTTGAGATTCAGTTCATGGACAGATGTCCTGACATTTTCCTTTAGAATTCTCTGATATCATTCAGAATTCTTGCTCCATCAATGATGGCAAGCCGTCTGCTGCCCATATGCAGCAAAAACATGGCCAAACCATGATACTACCACGCCACCATGTTTTCAGGTTTCACAGATGGGATAAGTTCTTATGCTGGAATGCAGTGTTTTTCCTTTCTCCAAGCATAACGCTTTTTCTTTTAACCAAAAGTTCTCTATTTTTGGTCTCATCCGTGCCACAAAACAATTCTTTTCCAATAGCCTTCTGGCTTCGTCCACGGGATCTTTTTAGTCCAGCCACTGCAGACGAGCAGCAATGTTCTTTTTGGGAGAGCAGTGGCTTTCTTCTCCTTGCAGCCCTGCATGCACACCATTGATGTTCAGTGTTCTTCTGATTGGTGGACTCATGTACATTAACATTAGCCAATGTGAGAGAGGCCTTCAGTTGCTTAGAAGTTACCCTGGGGTCCTTTGTGACCTCACCAACTATTACACGCCTTGCTCTTGGAGTGATCTTTGTTGGTCGACCACTCCTGGGCAGGGTAACAATGGTCTGGAATTGCCTCCATTTGTACACAATCTGTCTGACTGTGGATTGGAGGAGTCCAAACTCTTTAGAGATGGTTTTGTAACCTTTTCCAGTCTGATGAGCATCAACAACTCTTTTTCTGAGCTCCTCAGAAATCTCCTTTGTTTGTGCCATGATACACTTCCACAAACATGTGTTGTGAAGAGCAGACTTTGATAGATCCCTGTTCTTTAAATAAAACAGGGTGCACACTCACACCTGATTGGCATCCCACTGATTGAAACACCTGACTCTAATTTCACTTTCAAACTAACTGCTAATCCTAGAGGTTCAATACTTTTGCCACTTACTCAGGACCAAGTATAATATGTTTTGTCTCATTTGTTTTAACTGGGTTCTCTTTATCTACTTAGGGCTTGTGTGAAAAATCCGATGATGTGTTAGGTCATATTTCTGCAGACATATAGAAATATTCTACAGGGTTCACAAACTTTCAAGCACCACTGTATGTATGGGTCTGTATTGCGCGATACAGACCAGGGAGGCCCCGATTACAGATCCCTTCAGAGTGTGTGTTATGTTGATGTAGAAGATCAACTGAACGGAAATTGACTAGGGGTGCCCAGACTTTTGCCTAAGGCCGTATATCAGTGTGTGAATGCAAAGACAGACACTAACAGACTTCAAATCAAATCAGTCCTGAAGAACTCTCACCTCATCTGCGTTGACACAGTCCTTCCTACTGTCATGTTGTGGCACTTTATAACTGAAAGAAACCAGGAAATGGTCACCTGATCATCTCACACAACACTGCATCACTTCATGAACTTTAAAGAGACAATCAGGGGTCACAATCAGACCATTGTTGTATTGGACCAACCTTTTGAACACATTCCACTCAGCCTCATGGCTAAGGGCTTTACTCACTTGCTTTCTGTCTGGTCCATGCAGGAACAGTAGCCTTGTTTTTGAACATGACAGAGCCCGACTGTTAAAAGAATGAATGCTGCCACCCCTCCTCCAACCTTTAATAAAATTCCCAAGATGTCAAGATCATCTAGAGGTTGAGAAAGTACAAGAATTCAGTAGAAAATCTTGACACGGCTATTGGTTTTGATGATGCGTTACCATCCACATTATTATATACAGTATTGTCTTATATTCTATGGTTTTAAATTCTCTACTTTATTATACTCCACATATTGTATTCTCTTTCATTTATCATAGTCTACATATTATTACATGTTTATTTAAATATTGTATGTTCTCTCTTAATTTTCTGTTTAACTTAGGTTTATTTTTTAACTATCATTTAAAAAAAAAAACATTAACAACGTAACTTGGTTTAATCGTTAAAAATAACATCTAAGCTACCCAGAGAGCTTCAGTCTTGCTCCTCCCAAGGTTTCTTCCTTATAACATTTAGGAAGTTTTTTCTTGCCACTGTCACCCTAGACTTGCTCAGTTAGGGCTGTGGGTCTAGATATTTTTAAAGCTGCTTTGAGAAAATGCGCCATTGGAAAATGTGTTATACAAATCAATTTGACCTGACTTGACTAACAGGTATAACGAAGAGAAGCAAAAACAGTTAAAACTTTAGATATGGAAAGAGCAGTACAGCCTGGGGCCACTGGATATAAATGACAGCATCTTCAGTCAAAATCACTTACAGACTTCCATAAGCTGTGGCACGCACTTTGCGTAACCGGCCTCGTTTCTGGCTTGGCAGTGATACTCTCCTGCATCCTCTTTCCTCACGATCCGGAATTTCTGGACACAGTGAGGCAGTTAAAAAGGGTTAGACAGAATCCATTTCTGATTCCGTACAGGCCACATGTCTGATGATTCTTAAATTAGGACACACAAGGAAATAACAGAATTCCCTTCGAAATTAGATCTAATACTGCACAGGTGGTATTATATCCATACAAAAGTAAAATGTACTAGCTGTGCTCACCAGCGAGCCAGTCTCAGCATTCATGACGTATGAGGAGTTGTAGAAGCGGGTGCTGGTTTTGGGGTCCTCGGGCAGCTCCTCGTTATTGCGGTACCACTGATAGTGAGAGAGAGGGTAGCCCTCGCTCTCCATGCACCTTAGCTCTGTAGAGGAGCCCGCAGTGACAGATTCGGGCACGCTACATCGTGGTGCCACTGGTTTCACTAAGAGCCAAGTGAAACAAGTGTAGGTCATGGTATCGGTACATTATGGACACCTTGGACATTTAGAGCTACAGGTATGTGTCACATACTGTCCCCGATACGGTCTGTGAAAATATACAAACATATGTACTACATATCATATAGCAGTGCTAAATTAATGTATTTGCTTAGGGTATCTGACAAAAACATAACGCACCCTGATAGAAATGTCGGTGTGGTCTGATTAGACACTGGGTCTTGCCACAAGAGGGCGTAAAAGCTGCCTTTGCTGTGCAGCGACATACTGCGACAACTGCTGGTGTGATAACCTGGGGAGCCATCGCATACGCCAGTCATCCGCCCCTAATAGTGATACCAGGGGTCAGATCAGGGATATGTGCAGGACATCCTGTGACGGGGCTCCCAACTTGCACCTTTCAGCAGGATAATGCTCGCCCACACACTATGAGGGTTTCCTAGGAATGCCTCTGCCAGATTGCAACCCTTCCTTGACCTGCCCGGTCGCCAGATTTATCGCAAATGGAGCATTTTTGAGACCATCTGGGACGCCAGCTATGGCAACCTACGAGTGTGCAGGATCTACAGGACCAGCTGGAACATTTGGGCCAATGTGCCACAGGAAACCACACAGAACCTGTTTGCCTCAAATGCCCAGCCATATCTCGTCTTGTATCCAGGCTAGAGGTGACCTAAGAGAGTACTAGAGCCTCCTATCAATTGTACATGAATGAATATGTGGCACATACCCGTGTCTGAAGTATACTATAGTACTGCAGTTAGGTACCTCTAACTGCCAGGCTGATCAGAATTTCATCAAATGGCTTCTGGTCATCAATGGCGGCGACCTCACAGCGATACATGGCGCTGTCTGATCTGCTGGCGTTCAGAATCAGCAGGTTTGCAGGCTCTCTTAACAGTGCCCTGTTTTCTAAGTCTCCTGAAATTAAGACACACACAATCTGTTTGGCACTGTTATCATAAGTATTGCTATAGATGAAATATATTGGATGGTTTACAGTCTAATTATAAATTAATCAAATATGCCACGTCAGAATCTGCTGATGCATAAAAACAGACGTTACCTGTTATTTTATTTCGGAAATACACATAACTGGGAACTCCATTTTTTATTTTCTTCCATTCGATTCTGGGGTTGTTTGTAGATATGGACTCAATCAAGCAGGTCAGTTCAATTGCTTTAAAGAAGGAAATGTGTTATAATGTGTTATTTGCTACAGCAGTTATGAACAAGTAGTGCAAGTAGTTCTCAAAAGCGTTAACTTACGCTCAAATTCGTTGGCCCACACGTCTTTATCTGTAGTTCTGAGTATTACAGCAAATGTGATGCTACCTGGAAAGCACACACCAATGAATGTTTAGCCTTTTAATGAAATCTACCATGAACTGAACCCCTCCTCCAGTAGCGTCCTCAATTCCACTGTAGAAGGAGGAATAATATATGGGGTTGTTTTTCAGGGTTTGGCCGAGGCCCCTTAG
>JAJAGP010000052.1:623273-909915 GCA_025084515.1 Ancistrus triradiatus | reverse complement strand
CCGGGGTCACATGCTACACTTGGCATCAGTGATTGTTAATAGACACTGTGCTCTTAATCAATAACTAATTACATTTTCTGTTTTCTCTCCGAGCTGTGTTCCGGTGCCAGTTCCAGCCCCACACATGATGTTCATCTGCTGTAGCTCCAGTCAAGCTGCTTCCGTCATCAGCTCCAGCCCCATCATACCCGGGCCATTTAATGCCGATGTGCATACTTCACATTTTATTCAAACTTTGACTTTGATTTATGATTTATCATCTACGCCTCCCAAGGAGGTTGGGTCCCTTTTTGAGTCTTGATCCTCCCAAGGTTTCTTCCTATAACACTCAGGGAGTTTTTCCTTGCCACTGTCGCCCTAGGCTTGCTCAATTTGGGATTGGACGTAGTTATTAGGAGATAATCTAAACTTGTAAAGTTGCTTTGAGACAATGCTCCATTGTAAAAAGAGCTATATAAATAAATTTGACTTGACTTGCCAACACAGAGCCCTGACCTCAACCCCACAGAACACCTTTGAGATGAACTAGAACAAGAGTGGAAGCTGATATAGCTGCAAAGAGAGACCAACTCCATATTAACGCCTTTTTGTCCCAGTGTCCCAATACTTTTGACCATATAGTACATCTCATAAAGGAAAAGGTTCCTGACCTTAACCTAGGGACTCACAGGTCAGTAAACATGACTGGTCTACTTCTGCTGTGTGACACTGAGTGACTGAAAGATACAGACAGTTTTAGGCCAGCTTATGTTTGAAGGACACTGTCATGCTGTTCTTACCCAGCGGCCTCAAATAGGGCTGCACAAAAAAAAAAGATAGATCTCTATTCAATTTTTGAAAGCAATTCAATTTCAAAACAGTCGACTCTGCACTCTATGCACTTACTCAGTGCGACCAGTGATGGAGACGATTTAATATATTTATTCTTTTTTGCAACAAATAATTTTGTATTAATAATATTTTATATTGATTCTTTATTGTATTACCTTTCTCCTTTATTCAAGCTTTTAATCATTACAGGGCTTTAATGAGAAAACTGTAAGTCTGTTGGAATGTAAACTGTCCTCCTTCATCCAGATTGTCTTATCAAGAGCGAGCCTTCATTATCATGAATGTTTTTGCTTACCAAGAGTGTCTCTATTAAGAGTGAACAAAGCTACATTTGTACTAACATACATGTGAAGACTTGTAAAGTGGGGGATGCCAAGAACTTAATCAGTATACAGACACACACACACACTTAAACCAAGTAACATTGAAAGAGAACAAAAGACGTGGTGAAACATGATGAGTCTGGTTTAAAGGAATCCTGTATACATACAAGGCCTCATGAATAACCACAAACTATATTAACTATATAAGAAACTTGAAGTAAATAAAAATAAAAATACATAAAGTAAATAGTTAGGAACTGCACAGCACAGAGACAGCTTTCGTACGACAAACTGAAAAGTTACTGGGGATCCTGTGATGTCAGGAGATACAATAGGTTTACTCGTAATTAATGTCTAAAACATTTGTAAGGGAAAACACGTTGTAGTATTTTATCTTCTTCAGCTGCGTGATACACCAAAGCACTTCTGATATTTCCCAAATGGCATTTGTTATGATGCAGCCCCTGGGGCTCAGACGTAAGAGTCAGCTACTGGAAATGGCAGTCTGAAGGGGGGGTAGGTTTGAACCCAGCTAGGAGTAGATGGACTGGCACCCTGTGCATGTGCAAAAAGAATCCCGTTATATTACCGAGACTCCCCTGAGCGGGGGAGCAGAATAAGCAGGGTTAGAACTGTACGCTTTTGCCATAACAGCTTCGGATAACAGCGTTACAGTGAGTCAGGGGCCATTTACTGCTAGAACGGAACCAAGTCTGACAGTTCAAGATGCGTCAAATCAGCCATGGCCTGGCATTTAACGTGCTCATAAAATGAAATGTCTTAATTATGAGCCACTCTGCTGCTTTCCCAATAACAAGATTCCATTCCAGACCAAGTACATATGAAGCCAAGGCAAACAGTCACAGTATCCCCGCTGGAATTGGAGGAACTTGAAGGTCTCAGCTGACATTTCCTGGACTTTCCCATCAGCCATGCGTGCTGAGCTATTTTTACATCTGCTGCTGACACCAAACCGTTCGAAAAGGCCACGCGATATGCCACATTGTGTCCTCTCGCGAAGCTATGTACAGACTTCATCGTGCTTGCTCTAGAATGTAAAGCGTCGAGTGAGGAGGGCCAATAGGCCAGAGACTGGGATCTTGAGTGAGGTCAGGGCAAACAGCCTTACCAGCGATTCAAGCTGTTTCTGTCTACCTACTATATCACTGTGTCCAAATAAAAGATTAAATGCAGTCAGTCTACAAAAAGCTAGGATAAAACAGCTCAGACCGGAAACAAAAACACTTAGACATTTCACTGTATGTAGGAAAAACCATGTTGTAATTCCAGCACTCTACATTTACTCTACCCAAACAGTACACAAATAACCCAAATGCTGAAAGAAGACTGTGAGAAAGAGCAAGACAGAGCAAGGGATGGAGCATGAGGAACCTTTTCATCCTTCTCCAATAAATCTAATGGTTCTTTTGGGCATAAATATCTGACGGGCTTACATTTAGGCTCGCAATAACTTCTCAAACACCAGAGCAGTGGAGCGCGTTTTGCTATTCAGCGCACACTCACACCGGCCACCAAGCTGGCATTTCGACATGAACACAGTGTGCTTGCTTACAGCATACACACATATTGCTTTCTCACAGTTATATGCTGGCACTGGTACCATAAAGGACATGCACATACATATTAACACAACTACAAAGAGATTTATATATGAAAACAAACACACACACTATAACTATATATATATATATATATATATATATATATATATATATATATATATATATATATACACACACACACACACACACACACACATACATACATACATACACATACATGCATACATACACACACACACACACGTATGCATACAGAAATACATACGAACATATGCAAAGATTTATGTCATACATCACACACCACACTATGCCTACAGAAATACATACGACCATCAAAGATTTATATTTATGAGCACACACACACACACACCACACACACACACACACACACACACACACACACACACACACACACACACACACACACACAGTATATAAACGGTAGTAAAGAGTAAATTACTGGACACAACCGTACGGTTCACTCGTACACGTTCCGTCGGCTAAATTCCTCAACGCGCAGCTCATAGTCCGGGAATTAAACCGTTCAACCCCTAAATGTTGGGCTAAATGAAAGATGACAAACCACACTTACAAAGCGAGCAGAAAAGCACCGTTACAAACGCTGGACGTCCCGCCGCCATTTTGAGCGCAGAGCTGCCGCACACATTTAGCCAAGCTCAGCTGTACCGAGGATGCTGCCGCTGCCGCCGCCGCCGCCGTGCAGTTCCCATGGCTACAAGTACGTTCTCAACGAAGAGGTCGTAGCCATTTCCGGTGGGTCGCTCCACTGTGGTCGGCTTGCAAATCTCTCCTCGCTCCCTAGAAAAGTGCACTACATGAAACGTAGTTATTACTAAAACAAAGAAATCGTTTTAATTAATCATGAGTTAAGAACGAAGACTGAAATGCGTTTCAAACTGCAGTGAAATCACAATTATAGCAATGCAATAACGGCATAGCTATTTGTTTACTTTCTTATAATTTGAGACCAATTTAATGTTTCCATGGAGGTTTTCCCTCTAGTTTTACCCTTTCCTTCAGACCAACTGACATCCAGTATTTCGCTAAATGCACATTCACCTTCACCTTCAGTAGAGGTCAAGGCCATGTTACAAACATGCTAAGCCCACAGATACAGTATATGGAGAAAACATAAGCTCCACATATGCCATTAGCGCAGGAACCATCACTTCACAGGACATAAATCCGTCGCAGGGCGCAGACACACCAAACTCAACACAGAAACGGACCAAACCTAGCACACATTGTAACAAGAGACAGGTACTCGTGGTACCTGGAGTTGGGCGGCACCACCCCCATGTACACCCTCAGTTTCATTGTTCATTTAACATTTTCATTGCACGTCTCCTGTTTTTGTATGTAGGTCTTGCAATATGTAGTCAGAGAGAGCGAAACTTCTGATTTCCAACAACAGGTGGCAGTATTTGATAAAACATTACCATTTTGTAAGCCATCAAAATGAACTTCTGCAGAAATTCCTTACATTTGGACACAAAAGACCACAACAGGTTAACAGACGGGTTAAAATGGTTAAGAGATGAAAACAAAATAGGCTCACCAGCTTGGAATCTTAATTTCTAAAGTTTTGTGTGGAACAAGATTACCCAGGAAAAAATGTACTGTGAATTTTCATAGTAAATGACAGTTTTAATGTGAACTTTGAGTTTGACCATAAAGTTCACAGTTCTACTATGAATTTAGGTGGTAATTTGGCCACTTCATGGTTCTACTGTCAAATTTCACAGTACATTTTTTCCTGGGTAGTTTCTGCTTTATTCGGTTTTTATGTTATTACAATGCAAACGGTGGCAATGTGAATGTGAATCAAACTATTGTAATTTCAACAGCTTTCTGGATGAACTGGTGAATTACCTGGAAAACCATCAGAGTGACAATATTTCTGGAAACAAGTTCATATGTTTAGGAAAGCAAAGCTCTACTCATGACCGCTGCCATATTCCTGTACCAAACAAACCTCGATAGTGATGTGGCCGAGTACCTGACCAGTGCATGAGAAGTAATATAGAGAGCTGTTTTGGTCTTTCATATGTAGACATGAACTCCAGAAAGTAGAATTTGTGGGAACAATGCATTTTAGATATCTGTTTTTGTGACATTTTCCTGCTTGGAAAGAATATTATCGTTATCTTCAGATCCTCAGCCAGCTGCTTCAATAAGTCCATGGACGTCGAGTGTAAGCGCAATGCGCTAAGGAGCCTGAAGGGGAACAGAATTTATGAAGCTTTACTGGCACCTGCTCAGTCATGCAATTATCAAGCTAGCTAACATGTCCACAAGGACCACTTAAGTTGTAAACTTGAAGAGTCACTCGTAAGACTGAATCACAATTATTGTTAATCTGGCAACGTCAATGACCAAATCAATTGTGTCGAGCGAAGACGTTGAACAAAGACTATCAAACGTGGGTACTTGACGGCATCGTCTCACCATAGCACGTGTCATCATAAAGCCATGGCAGGAATCTCTGCGTGGTTTTTAGCTGTCGTAAATAATATTAACTTGCATCACCAATGACATGGAGCTATTTTAAAAAACAACTGCTAATTTTAACAAAAAAAAAAAAAAAACAGGTCATAACTTTGTTTTTCGGGTCATGTTACCGATTGTCAATATGCCTCACGTTTCCAGTAACACAGCCGGCCTTTTATGATTATGGTGTATTACAGGAAAAATAAATTAAATATTAATTATGGGAATTTGGCCTAACTGTTCCTGTTTATCTCTATGAGTTTGCTGTAGGGCATACTCATAATCAAGCACACAATTTGATAACAACCCAATAAGATTTTTGTCATGTGCCAGATTCTGCGGCCGTCTCAGCCTCCGTTGTGATTACATTTGCCTTCCACTTCGGTCTATTGCCAATTTGCACTACTATTAGGTTGGTTCCATCATATTACTGCTTCAGGTGCCATGTTTCCTCCACCACATGTTTCAATTATGTCTTTGGTTGCCTGGTAACAGGGGCTTTTCTTCTAGGCTCGGTTTATGATGGCCTTTCAGAGTGCACTAGTAGCAGGTCACCTGTGAACATTAGGCTAGCTCCTTGCAATGGACATAAGGGTTGTAGGTAAAATACAAATGGTGTACGGTGGGGGTGAAAAGTCTGAGTCACTAACGAAAGTGCTTCTGTTTAGCATATTTCACAAGCCATGGGAAAACTGTAGGCCTTTCATAGCTCAGAAGACTTAATGGTGCCTCTCATTTATGTCTGTGTTATGTTTATCAGCATGAAACAGAGAAATTCCTTAAGGGAAATACAAGGCGTGAATACAAAAAGAGACAAAAAATCTGAGATCTCAAAGAGAGCCAAAACTCAGTTTACCTTGAGAAGTTCATTGGTTGCTGGTTCTTACCTCTGAGCCACGAGCTGCCTTCCAACTCTAAGCTTCAAGAGATACACAATTATGTTAGTTGAGTGAAGATTGAAGACAAAGAATGTAAACTGATGTGTTTATGTTAAGTTTGAAATGTGAACAAGTAGGACTATCTCCTTTTGGCTGCTGCTATTAGGGGTTGCCACGACAGACAATCCGGAAACAGTGGAAACTCGGTTCTTGTCGCTCCAGAACACTTGTCGAGAACTGAAAATGACGGGTACAGAGCAAATGTTTCCTGTAAATTGAATAAATCTGTTCCAGACCCCCAGAAAATCCCCCCTGTATAAGGCACTATATGCATTAATGGATTGTATTGTACAGGAGCTCCCTGATTTATATTGGAGTTATGTTCAACAAATCCATCATAAGTTATATCTATCATTAACCGATGAGTTTAACCTCCATTTGGTAGAGCGATCTATACTGTATCATAGTGGAGCTTAAGATAAGTAAGTTAATGTTTAAAACACTTCAAAATCATTAACACAAAGCTTATTTTGTAATAAAGTGTTGGAAAATCTCATGTAATTTAGTGAGTGATGGATTGAAAGTGAAAACTAAAAGCAAAACACTTGACATTGATGAACTCTGGGCACTAGAATAGCTGCTAAGCTAACTGTAGCCTGTGTTCTGGAGCACTCCATTCCTGTTTTCCTGTGGCTCTTATAAGCTAACCTTTTTAGGATCCATGAGGACTTATTTGCGGCAAGAATACAGTTCTGTAGAAGTAAAAATAAAGAAAAACACAGTACAAATAGTGGATAACTTCTCTGAGGGCTATGAATCATGAATCGAGTCACACAGCTCGACTCATACAAGTTTAAGCAAGTGCGCCGAGTACCAAGCAAATGACGAGAACTGAGACGAATTTTTCTAGTCAAAATGGCCGGAAAACTGAATTGGACGAGTTTCGAGGTGGTCGATAACTGTGGAACCATTTAGTACCGTAATGGGCATCAATTCAAATCTCACAAGTAACCCAGCTTACTCGCTCATCTCCAAATTGCACTTGTAAGTGTGCTCTGTAAGGGATGGCAGTCCATCACAGGGCTGGGACATGTTCACTGATGATCCCCTGATGAGTCTCCTCTCCCACAGGCACAGTAAATCACATTAGTAGCTGACGCCTGACCCTGACGGCACCACTGGGACCAAATGGTCATGGGCTAGTATAAGGAAATAACACTGTAAGAAGACGTTTTGATTGCAGAGCCATGAAATAATGGGTTAGAGTGGACATTTTACAACAAATGACTGTATTATTAAACTGTTAATATAGTTACTGATTACAAATTCAATATAGTCAACCAAAACACACTCATGGGCTTTTCCAGTCATCAGAGCATTTTTGGGGGCACTTGAAGACAAGGAAAGCCGAGTATTCAGTAACATCACAAGACGTTCTTTGGAATATTGTGCAATCATGCTGGATAACATGGAGCAGCTCTAATGCTAACTCATGTAACTCAATTCTAAATAACACATTTATATATCTCTATACTATCTAGCTGTATAAACTGCTATCTAATCCATTCATTTGCTTATTATTCGTGGGATATTTCCAACAACCTATTATTGTTCTCCCTCTCCCTCTCAGTGTGTGTGTGTGTGTGTGTGTGTGTGTGTGTGTGTACGTCTGTGTGTCTAATCTCTTCTGATTTTGACCTAGTTTGCCCATGTGTCTGGATTTGCCTGTGGTGACTGTTTTCCTGTAGTGTGATTCCTGCTAGGACTGTGGTTCTTACAGCTAGGGTAAATGATTTAAAAACAAGGCAGAACATCTTATTTTCTTAGCAGCTTTACAGTTGTTGTTACAATATATGCACAGAGGGAAACCCCCAGTATCTGTAATACTCTGTAAACATCACACAGCTTAGGACAGGACGACTCTATTTGCCTATCAGTCAAGTTGCCTATCCATCCACAGCAATGCACACTGAAGTAAGAGACTGAAGTAAAGGACTGGCTTAGTTTGGACTTTGAGTTTCAAAACCTAAAGCATCAGCTTACCTCTGCCAAAATCATTGATTAATCCTATAACAAAAAAGCATATTCTGATTCTCAAACTGAGTTTTATAAAAACTAATTATACAGTGCATAAAGCACATGCGTGCACGTTTTCCAAATGCTTCCCAAATTTGCCCCGAGCCAATTTAAATCACGAGATTTGGAGATTTGTCTCTCACAGCTGCCAGAAGTCAGTGGCATCGCTTGGCAGCCTTTCATTCCCACCGAGAAGCGAAGGGTTCCAAGAGCTTCAAAAGAAAGCATTGGACTGAAAAGCTGGACGTTTACTTTCATCTAAGCTTTTGCAAGGCTGAAAATACCAAGAGGATGATCCCAGCAACCATTTGATAAAGTAGGGGAAAATCTGTGACCTTGTACATTCGGGTGGCACAGCGGTATAATAGGCAACCTCACCACCGCAGGGGACCCTGGTTCGAGTTCTAATGGTGACTTCCGGTCGGGGCGGGCATCATTTAAAGACTTAAATGTGCAGATTAAGAGACTTCACCAGGGGTCCAACAGCGAAAGAGAGGATTTAACCACAACCTCCCAATTATTACCCCAGAGCTTTAACCACAGCGTCACAATCATGGCAGTGGTAGCTGTAGAGAAGCAGTGGTGCCACATAGCTCGAGCAATATAGATTGGAACCACAGCTCTAGTTAGTGTCTGTGTGGAGTTTGGTAGGTTCTCAAATCAAGTTTTGTACAGTATATATATATATATATACACACACACACACACACATAAATATTTTCTTACTGTACTTAAGTAGATTTCTAGTACAATTATGCATCACTTAATTCTGTGAAATTGCACGTTATGTGATCTGGGCGTTGGCCAAACACCATATTATACACTACATAGCAATGCTATATGGGATACTGATACTGTGTACCAGTAATGACTAAACAGACAAACTAGACACTGCAGTGTTTCCCATACATTGATTTATTTAATATAGACACGATTGGCTGTTCTAAAGGAGATGAGTCTTTTTAGTAGTGCAACGGACTGGTGTGAAGTCCAGATGCCTGAGCCCTGAGCCAGGGATAGATGCCAACAACCCCTCGAGATACATTATGTATATACATACATACACACACACAAACACACACGCACGCACACGCCAAAAAAATATCCACCTGGATTTAACTAAGCAAAAAGAGCCTCCCAATGGATAATTACTGTTCGGTGATTATGTTTCACCTGGCAACAAGTTATTAAAACAGATGTAGTGAGGAGCTTCAACCATGTCCAAACACACATCCTGTGGTCGTGGAAAAGATCTGTTTCCGAAGGGTCAAACTGTCAAAGAGTGGTTCAGGGAGCATAAGACATCATTATCACACATGGATTATCTCTACTGTGTTTATCATGTTTTTCTTTATTTTTACGTCTACAGTACTGTATTTATTAGTGCGAGTAAGTCTAAATAAGTCCTAAAAAGGGTAGTTATAAGAGCCGACCGAAAGGAAATCCTCCAGAACACATGCTGCATATATATATATATATATATATGTGTGCGTGTGTGTGTGTGTGTGTGTGTGTGTGTATAGTAAGTGGGTTAATGTTTAAAACACTTAAATAACCTGTAGTAACAATTAGCTCTGGGCACTTGCATAGCTGCTAAGCTAGCTGCAGCGTGTGTTCTGGAGGATTTCCTTTCGGTCGGCTCTTATAACTACCCTTTTTAGGACTTATTCTTACTCGCACTAATAAATACAGTAATGTAGACGTAAAATAAAGAAAAACATGATAAACACAGTGGAGATCGTCACTGAGCAAGAACTATTGTGAGACTGAATCACTGTGCACTATATCGTGAATCGTGAACCGAGTACAAGTGTAAGCAAGTGTGCCAAGTACCGAGCAAACGACAAGTCGCCTGGAGCATTTAATGGGGCACTTGAAGACAGAGAGAGCCTAGCATTCAGTAACATGATAAGATGCTCTTTGGAATATTGTGAAATCATGCATGGATCACACTGTCATTTGAGCCTAAGGGGGAACATACTCAAATTCTGACACATTTCACTCAAACTCTTTTGCTGTTTGTATGACCTGTAATGAAATATGCAAAAGAGAAGCTCTCAGGCTTTGTGCTTCACTTTTTTGCCGCTTCAATCACGGCTTCAGTCGTTGAAGGAGGAAAATCTCAGCTGTTTGGTATGAGCGTCTAATAGATTTCACTGTCATTGGACCAAGTTTTCTTTCTCCATTATTCATTTGTGGCCACGCACTCCATCCTTGTGCCCAGGGAAAACCAGGCATGTAATTACCAGGCATATTTCCACAGAGGCTCTCTGTTCTTGATTCAGGATGGGATGTGTCAGCACCTTTGAGGTTGAACAGTGCTTTAGAAAGGGGGAAAATGCCTACAGACGGAAATGACCTTGTACCCTGTCCTCCGTACAGCCCCATACGGTGAATCCGAGTCTCTGTATCAAGTCCTGGCTTCGCTCTGTAACCCACAGACACACGGGGTGGGAACGGTAACTGCTGCAGAGCATCTGCATTATTTCAGCTCTCCTTTTGAAAAGGGCACTTTCCCTGTTTGCAGCACTGCATGCGTGTTGCATTTCTGCACACACAAAAATCACCTGCTTCCTTAGCCTTCACTTAAAAAACATTCAGACAATAACAACACAACCTCCCTGTTACACCAATTGAAAAATAGCAACGTCAATTGCTGCTTACCTTTGTCAGGAGGTCTGTGCGAGATGCCAGCTATCCGAGTCACCTTTCCCAATTGGATTCCCTTTGGGTCCCCGTACGGGCCACCAAATTGTTGAGGTAGACCTCTCCGTCTCCTCACGGGTTCTTTTCGACCCTTCGGGAACAAGCACTCAACAACGACAGAAGTACAGGTCCACATCTGGGGAAATCGATGTTATCATAAAGAGTTCCGAAATACAGCATCAAACGGGTTCCTTTTAAACCCTGCTAGTTTCACTTCCTTCTTATTCTGCCTAGCAGTTACATACTGCTGGAGGCCCTGTGATCTGGACCACAAAAAGCATGCTTCAATGTGAAGAATAAATTAATAAATTACTGTGGTGACAAAGCAAATATCTTGACAGTGTGTGCACAGGTGCCTAAAGGACTCTTGTCACCATCTGGTCTAAACCACCTGAATATTCGTTCTCATATTGTTTACATGTAGTCATTTAGCAGACAACTTACAGACATCCAGAGCGACTTACAACCGATACAGTCTTACAATGCAAGCAGTTGTGGGTTTGCTCAAGGACCCAACAGTGGCAGCTTTGGAAAGATGGGATTTATTCAACCCTGGACCTTCTGCTCCATGGTTCAGTACCCTAAACTGCTAAGCCACCAAGTCCCTATTGGTGTTTGTGTAATAAATAGCTGGGAAATGCATTACATTGTTACCTTTGAATACAACAACCCTTTTTACACAAGCCCTGATGTATTAAAGCTCTGACATATTTCGTTTAAACAATCGAATGTCTAAATGTTGCCGATCAACCTAAATAGCAGCGATCACAGTGTACAAGTAAAGCTTCCAAATCACACAAGCTTTTGCTGAATTAATTTAACACAGTCTGACAGCCTGTCTGACTGGCCTACATTTCCTTTGCTAAATGCCAGCACCAGAGCATGCACACCATGCCAAGGGTAGTGGACTAAGCAGTTGTGGACTCATTCCAAGCCCAAGAGACTGGATAACTATGTAATTATACCGAGTCTTTCCTCTGTATGGATATTTGCTTATACGCAGGATATCAATCTGGATTGGAAACATTGTGTCTGTATGCGAGTCGATTAGTGGGTCAGCAAGAAAGCATTATCTCTATAAACACCACATACTTGCAGGACTGGGAGTAACTCCATACAGCGTGACAATGTCCATACCAGTCATTTCAGTCACTGGAACTGCCTAAATTTTGGTTCACATTCCTGGTTCCAGCAATGCATGAACGTTCACTCATCGTAGGTACGCTGTACATTCTGAGTTGTACACTGGACCTCCCCTGGTTGTGATACCTATGGACTAATTGTGACAAACTAGCAATAATTAATATGTTGTGCAGATGATGTTATGCAAAGCTATGAATTCCCTTCTGACCAAAGTGGCACCGTGCAGTTTACGACTGCCCACTTTATATTCCAGGGCGTTTATCATCTTTGATAATTGGTGTCTCGTGGGAATCTTGGATATCTCTGAGGCATTTACACAGTGTGTCAGAGAATGATACCTCAGTACGAGCCAGAATGGAGGTCACCTACACAAAATATTGTTGGGTAACAATAGTCTAGAGTCTCAATATTACTATTGTGACAAAAACTCTATTGTGAACACCCAAAAAGTACATCAAAAACACTAGATTTTGGAACAACTGTGAGGTCTACTTCTGATGGCATACAATAAATGCTGGCTCACTTTTGGGATTCCAGCCTATTTTCAATGTGTCTGATGGAGCTTGGGTCAAGGTTCTGTGCAAGCCAGCCTCAATCAAAGTGGGCAAACCAATTCTCTATAGACTTTGTTTAAGGCAGAAAGGCTGGGCAGAAAGCTGATGAACTGACTTGTTGGAAGTGGAAATCTTTAGCTGTTTCATATTGAGAGTCACTGTTTGTCTATGAAGAAAGGTAAGCTTTATATTATGCATGTGTTTCGAGTGAGTACTGCTGAAATAGCAGAGCTCATTAATTAAAAGGGGTGTCCACAAACTTTTGTCTATATAGTGTACTGTTACTGAAGTATGACTACTGAGTACATTATACAATACTGTTCCAATCGCAGCCAGTGGTTTCTCTGGGGTTGAAATTATTTCCTTCAGGTGCTTAGGTTAATTAAGTTCAACTCTAGGTAAGGGAGTCTGATGTTATTTCAAACCTTCCAAAACCAAGCCAGTAGGAGAACTGGCTACTGTAAATTGGCTCTAGTTATGGGTAAGTGCTGTGGTCCTTGCAGTGGACTAGAACCATGTTCAGGATGTAATCCAAGATGTGCTCTGGATCTACTCTAACCCTTAATGATACTACTACACAAAGCGGACTGGAAACTTGATTAAAAAAAAAAAAAAAAATCACAGATTTAGGTAGGGACTACCAGACCATCAGCTACCAAGCTGATGGGCAGGAAGAGGACAGATGCGGTTCTAGTGCAGTAGCCCAAATTGTGCCAAACTAGACAATCCAGCATGGATTGTGTGTTGAACAAACCAAGGAACCAGCATAGCGGTGTCCAACGCACAACACTTTCGGAGCTCTGGATCCTAAAGTGAAAGTTGGCCGACAGTGCAAGCTCACGCGTGCTCCTTTCCCCTCGCCTTGAAGGATCTGCCGGCTAAAAGCAGGAAGTTCAAACAGCGCTAAGCAAGAAACCTGTGCAAAGACGCGGACGCAAAGCTCGATCAAGTGGCGCATGATACTGCAGCTGCAGCACGCTCCAACTCACCTTGAATAATTTTTGTAGTACGCGCACATTGAACCTATGCCCGCCCCAAAGCGCGACGACATCAGCCAATCGCAAGGTGGCACAGGCGTGTCCTAGCCGGGTCGGGACTGCGCTATGAGCCAATGGCAGCGGCGCGTGGGAGGAGCCGGCGGCTAAATTCCCGCACTGGGTTTCGCGTCGCGCTTGAGGAGCGTCTCCGTCTTCCAGGAGCGCGCTGGTGCAGGTGTCCGGGGGGAGGCTGAGGATGATGAGGATGCTAAGGATGAGGATGAACTAAGCAGGACGGACAGGGGCGAGAATGAGGGAAGGCGCCGGAAGGAAAGTGCACGGGCTATGATATGACTGACAGCGCTGCGTTCGGGCAAACGGTGCGGTGCGCGCAAATTGACTATGAGCAAATTCTTGCAAGGGCCACGCTGAGCTGTTATTTCTGGTCGGCGACAGTACTATGATTTGGTATGTGGCCACTTTGATAGCAAGCGTTTTCAGCACCCGGGGAACGACAGCTCAAGGTGAGTCGAAGAGCGTTTTTGGCTTGCCATAATTGCCGTTATTAACGCCTGATCCTATCCAGGTGGGAATTTGATTTGGTGCGGCCAAAACCTTCAGGTGTCAGCCGCAAGGATGCAAGTTGTCGCGATTACGCGCCGTAGTCGTCCGTCGTTGTCTTGGACGACAGGCCGTGATCAGCCAGACACAAGGCGTGTAGCATCGCCTACAGTCCAGCTCACCTCGAGACAAATGTGGCACGGCGCATTTCGCGTGCCTTAAAAGCGATCAAACCGCTGCGATCGCCGTCGATCGTTTATGGCGCGCATCGATATGCGGTGCGAGCAGCCAGACGGCATCACCCACCCGACGAGAGCGCGTAGCAGAATGGGGTCTGTTGTGATTTATTCTCCTCCTATTACCAGTCCGGGTCTCGCCGCAGACATGAATCCAGCTGGAAGAAATTCCGCTTACTGGCTCGTTCGCCCGGTTTTGGTTGTGGTCGACCGTGCGTTTTTTGTTTTTAGGATGCAAATCAGTTCCAGCTCCGCGCATTGCTCGTTGGCTTGGACCTATTTAACCTTGCGTTATCCCTGCGCGTGCAGGAGGAGGGGTCGCTCCCTCGCTCGCACATCTGGACTCATGATTAGAACCTATAGATAAAACGTTTCTGGCTCGTTGTGATCACGCGCACACGTATAGCCTAGATGTTGGTGAACGAGCCGTGGACGTAATATTCGGGTTCAGGACCTGGTTGTTGAACCTCACGTGCTGCGTCTGATTAAGCCTCATATTCACACTAATGGGCGTAATTAGGCGGCGCACTGATCGAGGCTAGGTCTGCACCAGGACATCTTTATGCAAGTGTTAACTTTGATTTTTTTTTTTTCTTTACAAATCAATACACATTAAAGCACCGCTTTGACGGTAGGCCTGCGCAGGCACGCGCGTTGTGGATGCAGCACAGAAACGAAGTATGGATTTAGCAACTGATCAGGATTCCTCTCACAGCCAAAGTCATCCTGCAGCTCAACATGCAGATCACAGCATAATCAAACCAAGCTGCAGTTCGGTGCCTGGGACTGGAAATTCGCTCACAATACTAATTTGCTCTTCAAGAAACCAGAGGTGTGCGCTAGGGGATGGGCGCGTCGGTGGGCGGGGCTTCACACTGCAGGTACAGCTCTAGCTCGAGAGAGGGAAAGTTGATTTTAGAACGTTTCTCAAAATAACTTTTGTTCGCAGTTTAACCCGTGGTCAGCGAGTTCAATTCCCAGCCTGGACACCACCTGTGTGGAGTTTGCATGTTCTCCTTGTTTCTGCATGGGTTTTATCCTACGCCTTAGGTTAAGTGGCTTCTCTAAGGTGTCCCAGTGTGAATGTGTGAATATGATGGACTGGCGCCCTGTCTAGTTCTGGTTCCCACTTCTGCGACCCTGAATTGGTTCAAGAAAGTCTGAAAATGAGTGAATGGTTGAATGCGCTGGCTGATGCTCCTAATTTGCACATAATGACGTTAGGACATTGTAGCAATAACAATGCAGCAGTATCCCACTACACAAATATAGCTTGTTATACCTATTGTTTATGGGAAAAATCCCTACCCTATCACCCTATGTAAGTAACACACACACTTTATCAGTTGTATCCATCTGGATCTATATTAAAGCCTTAACAGCAGTACTTTTTAAAATGCTGTTAATCGCATTTTCATTACATTCATTACATATGTGAGCCACTTATAGTTCTGGGCTGTGACTGAAAGGGTTCCCTGACCACCGTTCCCAGCATTCTCCATCTCACACAGCTATGAGCCTATAGGGAACGCGATTTTAAATCATATTTAACCCTGCCTTTTATGACTTTGCTCATTACTATGCGACAGGAGTTGCATAAACATACAGAGCCCACTGTAACAGCACGGTTTGACAACCTGATTGTTTAATTTCTGAATTATTAAAAAGTAACAAATGCATTTTACTGAAGCTTATATTGTCCCTCATATAGCTGTACAGTGCTTTCTGAAGTGACTCGTGTGACTAAATACTTTAATTGTTTGATATGTATACTGTTGTAAGTGTAGCAAACCTGCCCGTTAGGGTTAGACTAGCTGCTGTTACAGTGCTGAATAGACAAACTCTTTTTGTGTTTTTACATGCACTTAATAATTCGACAACCGCAGAACATCTGATTATACATGAGTATTCTTGCACTTGAATATTCAGGTAATGGGAAAGCTCTGGGTTTACATGACTGAGGAAATAATCATATTTCTACTTTGCAACCAGCCAGTAATCTCATAAAAAGATGTGCTGTAAACTTCAAACTTTAATATTAGATAATTCAATTAATCATTTTCTCAAGCATATACTGCATTGAGTCTCCACAAAGTATTCGATAGCTGTTTAGCGAGTGCTGACTTTAATTCTGGGGTTCCCAGACCTTAATTAGAAATAGAAAAAAAAAACAGGAAACTAGGAAAATGTTGAAGCTCAGGGTTTACAGGACTCAACAGGCAATAATCAGATTTATACTTTGCAACCAGCCAATAATCTAACAGAAATATGAAATTATTCATTTTCTCAAGTGGCCGGCACGGTGGCTCGGTGGGTAGCATTGCCGCCTAACAGCAAGAAGGTCCTGGGTTCAATCCCAGGGTGGAGCAGCCTGCGTCCTTTCTGTGTGGAGTTTCCGTGTCCGCGTGGGTTTACGCCGGCTACTCCGGTTTCCTCCCACAGTCCAAAGACATGCATGTTAGGTTAATTGATTACACAAAATTGGCCTGGTTTGAGTGTGGTCTCTGGCGACAGACGGAGCAACGCGTCGACTGGAGTATCCTCGGTTGCATCTCGTGGTAGTGGGTGGACCCCACATTCAGTGGGACAGGCGCCAAGGAAAGAGGAAGATTCATTTTCTCAAGTATATACCACATTTCAGTCTCCCCAAAGTGTTCGATAGCCGTTTCGCTGTTTTAAGTTCAGGGGCGGGTTTAGGTCCAGGGTTGCCAAATCAACCCAAGTCTTTAGAAATACGTGTACCTGGCAACCATGGCAGAACACTCCTACACATGCACAGGCTGAAAATAGATTATAATCAGGTAACTGGTATACATGCAATGAGTAATCTGATTACTGGGTTAAAATCCAGCTCTCTTATCAGACTTCTTAATCTGATTTCTAGATCAGAGTACGCTGTTTATATGACCACTTGAATAATCAGATAACTGCAGAAATCCGACTATGATAGGATTATCAAGTGCATGTAAACACTCTCACTCGCGTCACATTGTGTGCATGCGCAGACTGAGAAAACTGACAGAAATCGTAGTATGGATGTATATGCTTGGGGAAATCTAATTACAGAGCTAAAGTTCATCTCTCTTTACATGGGTGTTGTTAATGAAATGGCCAAATTTGAGGATGGCTTCTCTGGTGTAGAGGCATCCTTTATTAACCAATCTATTGTCCAATTAATATACTTACTGACAAAACAAATAATGCACCCAGATAGAAATGTCAGATTGCTGCAAAACTTGGCATGCGGTGTAGTCTCTGGAAGATATATAAATTATTACAGGTGTGGTCTGATTAGACAATTGCTCTTTCCACAAGAGGGTGTAAAAGTGCTTCCCCCGGTGCTCTATAAAAAGGTTCTCAGAGGCTACTGCCTGGGATCTGATTCACTGCCCCAACTGTTGGTGTGATGATCAGGGGAGCCATCGCATACTACAGTTGGTCACTCCTAGTAGTGATACAATGGGCACTAACAGATCAGTGATATGTGCAGGACATCCTGTGGCCACGTGTTGCCTCTCATCATGGCAGGGCTTCCAGCTGGCATTTTTCAGCAGGATAATGCTGGCCCAAGCATAGCAAGGGTTTCCCATAATTGTCTATCCCAGGATAGACAAGGGCACGTCTATCAGTCGATGATCTCTCGCAAAGTGGTACACCACCCAAAAGTAGCAATTGATGGTGGAGGATCTACAGGCCCAGCTGCAAAGTCTGTGTGCAAATGTGCTGCAGGAAACCATACAGAACCTCTGATGCCCAATCGCATCTCATCTTGTATCCAAGATAGAGTTGGCCCAACAGGGTATTAGAGCCTCCTTTTAGTTGTACAGTTTTCCACAATAAACTTATCCTTTCGCTCTAATATTGTAATCGCTTACATATATCATCATTAAATTCACCCATATAAAGTTTCATTCAATTCCAACAACTCCTTATTCTTAGTTGTTTTTTGTCCATGAGTGTATATTTTCTCAAGAACTATTTACCCAGGGCAGCACAGTACATGAATGAACCACTGTGATGTATAAATTGCTGAGGATAAGGAGCTCAGGGGCAGCTAAGGGAGAAGGTCCTGGCACAACCTGCTAATTGCTGATAATGGATACCTCTGGCAAGGCGTCCTCCTTTTCCACCTTGCCAAGCAGTGTTTGTGGCCTTCTGAACTGTCCATACTGCTTAGCTCAGTGACAGTGCAGTAGGAGCTGCTTGCTTACTGTAATGATTTCATTCCCTGCAGCATGTCTTTGCTTATTCACACAGTTTAGCTGGACGTATTCCAAGTACAGCTGCAGCGGTTTGTGGCTGAAGCATATAAAGATCGTCTTATCTGTCCTGTAAAAATAGGTACGAAATGGAATGCTGTTATGACTTGGTACAGCACACAGAGCATTTCCGGACGTACTTAATGTTGGCGCCGAGTACACTCAAATACTGAACACATATTACCAAACGTGATGTGAAAGACACTTAATGAGAAACTGTGAGAACTGTGCTCTAACTTGCCAGTAGACAGAGTCATGCCCATTACAGCTCTGTATTAAAGAATGGCACCAGTTTTCCTATGCAGATGAAAATGTGTCTCTCAGTCTGGCTCATCACACCTCTCAGTCCTTATCCGTCTGAGTTTGGGTTATACTAGCTGTACGTGAGAGCCTGTGCTGAGACAGTAGCTCCTGACAGAGTCGGGCACACTGCCACTATGCTTTCATGCTCTCCCTCTGCATCCTCTTGCTTTCTCACCTTACTCGCTGTCTTCCACAGCCCTCCGTCAGCTGGAGTTGTGTCAGCGTGGCCGCGCAGTCTCCTTCAGGGCCATCAAATATTCAGCAGACTGCTTACAGATAGCTCTGTGCTCCTGTGCAGCCAGACCTGCAAACTGCTCTGAAAACATGACTAGAGTAACGTATCTAGTCGGCCTTACCTGGCATTGAGAGGTAATGCAGTAGTAGCTCCAAGGCTGTGGCTTCTGTTGTCATGTGGTCAGAGCACAATTTGGTGGTCTAACAATGGCACAGATTTCGACAGTCCTGTTTTTTAAATCACAAACGAAAGTGCTTGTGTTGATGTGGATGAAGCAACACATGAGAGTTGTGACATTCAAAACAAAGGCATATTTAAGCATACGTTAGTCCAACCTTGCTAATGTCGTCCACGAATATTGCTGGTCACCCCAACAGCGGGTCAACTCTGCAGATCCACGAGTTAAAGTTTAAAAGCAGAGATACCTGACAGCTCACTACTTTACCGGTCGTGTGCACGCTTGCTCGTTAGCTCATGTTTGGACTAGAGACTGTTCTAACTCGGTTGATGTGTTTCATACGTGTCTAGCCCCTTTTTTCCAAGCACTCCTAAATGGAGGCCCAGCACACCTTTTTTCACGGAGGTTTATCTCTGAAAAGCTGAAAAATGTTAAAACCATAGAAAGTATACAGCTAACCTATAACTATAAAAAACTGGTTCACATTCACTCGTTCCATCAAACAAAAGAATCAGGTCCATCATACCAGGCTTTCCTCTACACAGGGTCATAACAGAATTCTGCTGTATATTCTATAATTATTGTGAAGTTCCATAAATTACAAAGGTTTCGCATGCGTATAACAGTTTAGGCTATGGACGCAATGGCATTAGGGACGCTGCGATACTCGTGTTGTCAGTGGTATCTCTGACGCATTTATGTATCATTCGAACTGTATGTTTACTCCACGGTAGCCTAAAAAGACTGTGTGACTATGCTGATGTCAGGTCAACGTCGGTTTCGGTCAAAGTCTTGCTTCACAGAACGTAACGCAGACGTTAATCGGCGTACACCTGTGTTGTATTGCAGCGAATTGCAGCCAACTTATTATATCCATGGCACATAAGGACGAATGGCTTCATTGATGCGTAAGAGAAATAGTTAAATAATTATAGCCCAAGCTGTGTTGTGCTTGAGATGGCATTTCCTGCTGAGAATTTGATCCTCTGCTGAGACTTGGGCCGCTGTTGTCATTGTCATTAGATTTGGCTATAAATGTAATCAGATGTCTCTAGATTAAATAGAGATCAGTTTTATAATATCACTTTTAGAGAGTTTTTAATAAACCTTATTGCAGTATAAAAAGGCTCAAACCTCCCCAGGAACATCACCTGCAAAAGATTGCTGTTGGCAAATCCAAGTTGAGCCACAGATTCAGACACCAAAGTCCAGATGGGATAGCTTCATGAGACGAGTGCGGGGTATGAACTCTATCAGATGGACACCTATGACCCTGAAAAAGTGACCAGTGAGTTTTTTGTTTCCAAAGAACTCCGTGACCATCTGGTGTCCCTGAAGTCTCTTCCAATTCTCTAACTTTATATTTCGTCCTGTGCTGGAGTTATGGAGTCGTGCACCTATTACTCTGACTGTACGATCTTGTCAGGCTTGGCTTTGACGTGTCCTAAGTGAATGGTGTAGCACATGGCAATCATTTCTGATAACCAGTGTCAAAATTTGCCCAGGTGTCAGCTTAGTAAGTAGTTCTTATGCCCTGCATGACAGCCTCTTTACGAAGTGACCGGTATTCTGGAGATTTCACCTCTGCCTCCTCCTTCTGCTGATTGCAGATCCCTGGTCTCTTTCTTTGTCCCAAATGGCCCTGACTAATTTACACTTGTAGCATTTCACAGTGCAGTTGAGAGGTAAATTCTCTGCTCAAGTCCCCAACAGTGGCAGCTTACCCGACCTGGGATTTTGAAACCTTAACCACTGAGTCATGACTCAGTCGTAAAACTGAAATGCTAAATACACTGCGGCCTAGGAGTGGCTAATAAAACCAGCCACTCTTACTGTTCCACAAAAGGTACTTATCAACAGTCTGCATTCAAAGGTGACTTTAACAAGTGATAAAGTTCATAAATCTACAGTAGAACCAAGGCAGAAGGGAATTTCTTTAGCACTATCCCTGATAGCAAATGAATGATGGCCCAGCATTGGGTCACTTGACTTTTCCCTCAGCCCACATGCCACTGTGGAAAACGGCAATGACGCCAACCGAGTCCTGGTGACATGTCAGACATGATTACTCATTTGCAATAATTAACTTATTTGTTGTGGCTTAGTTTTTAAGAAGGTCCAGGGTTCAAATCCCACCTCAAATCCCAAGCTGCCACTGTTGGGCCCTTGAGCAAGGCCCTCAACCCACAAATGCTTGGACTGTAAGAGTGCATCAGCTGTAAGTTGCTCTGGATAAGGGCGTCTGCTAAATACCTAAATGTAAATGTATTTCATAGAAAGCCCATTTGTTATAGAAGTATATATTTCATAAGTATATAAAACATAAGTTCTCAAATACACTGCCCGGCCAAAAAAAAGGCCACTACCTGGATTTAACTAAGCAAATAGTTAAATAGTTTTAAAAAGAGCCTCCTATTGGATAATTCCTGCATTGGTGACTATGTTTCAGCTGGCAACCGGTTACTGAACCCTAACTGATGCAGTGAGGAGCTTCTCATTTGTTAAACAACCACGTCGAAAGAAAAGGTGGAAAAGATGTTCATCTGTATCAGAAGGGTCAGATAGAGAAAGAGTGGTTCAGGGAGCATGAGCCACCATTATCACACATGGATTATCCACCACAGAGTCCAGAGCTGAACCCCACTGAGAATCTTTGGTATGTGCTGGAGGAGACTTTGCTCAGTGGAACAAATCTCCCATCATCAATACAAGATCTTGGAGAAAACGGAATGCAACTCTGGACAGAAATAAGTGTGACACTGCAGAAGCTTGTCAAGACGATGCCACAGTGAATGCGTGCTGTAACCAAAGCTAAAGGTGGTCCGACGAAAAATTATGGTGAGAGACCTTTTTTTGGCCAGGCAGTGTATATGGGCATATTGTGCATAATAAGCCTCATATGCTTTTGCCAATTGCCTAATTTGTTAGCTGCTGGTGGATGTTCCCTGGTAGACTGTGGACTGACTAGCGATATTGATGTTGATATGACTGTGTTGATATTGATGCAAATAATCTACATGGGTAAACCTATTGGAAATTAGAGGCCTCAACCAGTAGTGACATCTTACTGCTCAATGTCAGTCAGTGGTGTAGTACAGCAGGTAGCTTTCCACTAGGATTTCCATGCCCACGGTTACAGTGCACAGTGATATGTGCTGATTGTCACTACTTGTTAAATGATGCAAGGTGATTACTGATAGCACATGCATCTAGATAATTCAGAATGCCAAACGATCATATAATAATGATGGCTACAGTGAAACACCTGCAGACATGGACATGCACTCCTTTCTCCCTCTTAAATTAATGCACTGGGTCACTGTATATCTCTTAAGGAAATGAAAACAGCAAAGCTACCTGCTTTTTGCTGTTCTGTTGTCCTTGTTGTGATCTCAAATATCAAGATACCACAGAGTTATTATGCAAGCAATACATAATCAATGGCCTCGTTAGTAATTTAACTCAGAGAAGACAAAAGTCTTTTAGAGCTCAACGAGGAATCAGAGATTAGCTCTGAGGTGTTATCAGACAATGACTCACTTTAAGCAGATTCACTCTTAATTATGCAAGATATGGTTGTACTAGACAGTGACTTACAAATGTTTTAGGTATGCCTACTGAGTAGTATCTACTTTCCACCAACGAAGGAAGAGTCCACCATGGAGGGATGGGTCCACCAAGGGTGAATTGAGTGTAGCCATAAAGGAATGAACTTGATCAGACATTCCTCATAGGGGGGAAAACAACACATCCCCAGAATTATCGCACTGCAACTAAATAGGATGGCTCCACAGGCTCATGTTTGCGTTGCCAAATGTTCACCTTTTGCCTATTCCTTCACTTCAAAATTGTTTCAGATTTTCATGTTGAGTAGAAATGGTCTGTTGCTTTCAAGGAGTTTACAGAGGAAACTGTTGTCTGTGTGATTGGTGGGAATAGCAGATGTAACAATGAAGGGTTCAGTGACTTTGCTGCCCTTGTGGGGGTGGGATCAGACATACAGGTGAACACTCCCCCTCGGCCAGTCCTGCCTACCTGATCTGCCGCCACAATAATTCTTAGACCTGCAGAGGCTACTTCAGCTTTATATCCTCACGACTAATTATAGTCTGTGTTAGCGCCATTTTTCACGCACGATTACTTTTGTCCCAATCAAGTACGCACTGTGTTTCCCCATTGAGATAATCTGTGGGGTAATGGAGGACTCTGCCAACATTTTATCCACTAAGCCTCCAATTAGGGTGTAAGGGGTCTGGACTAACAAGGCTAAATCTGCAGATTGCTGACCTGCATGTCCAGTTGCAAGAAAAGAGTTAGGGAATTACCTGGATTTAAGAAGTCCTTCATAAAAGTGACCTGATTCTCATTCAGCAATAGACATACAACATCCTGTCTCCAGCTAGTAACACACAGACAACTCAAGGTTTCAAGTCTTTGTTGAATATATTGATTATTCATTCACAGTCAAGGCAGAACAATGGTTTTCTCCAAGACATTTAACGTTTAAGGTCCATCCAATCGACCTCCGTTCTCTTTAATGGCCGAGGTCTTAAAAATGATCTTAAATTATAATAGTATATAAAAATAGTCTGTAAAGGGGCAGGTCACCTCACAACTGCCAATCAAAGTGCTGTGGATCCACGAGCAGAGGCGGGAGTTAAAAGTTCACGCGCAGAAGTCAGCATTCACTAAACATCGAAAGCTCACCATCTTCTTTGTGGTGTGCTTCCCTGCTCGTTTGGCCTAGGGACTGTTCGAACTCGGTTGATGTGTTTAGAGAGTTTTTTGTGTGTAAGGTACTTGTGTTTGTGGGTATGACTTTCCGCTACTTACTTGTATTTATTATATATACCTGCCCTAATGTAAGTAGTAATCCTTTGTTTGTCCCCCAACTACCTGTATGTTCTCTCTAGCCTATAACTACTGTATTTAAACTGGTTCACATTCACACGTGGAGTCTCCGTGTCATCTGGCTGATCTTCCGTGTTGTTCGTAATACTGTCTATCAATGCACCTCCGCTTCCGTCAAGCAAAAGTATCAGGTCCATCATAGTATAGTCTTAAGTCTTATAGAGTAATAATAGTACGCTACTCTATTTTCTATAATTATTGTGAATTTCTAAAGCTTAGCATGTGTATAAATGGTTAGGCATTTAGATGTTAGTGTACCACTCGTGTTTTCAGCGGTATCTCTGAAGTATTTGTGTATCGTTTGCATGCAGTTTCCTTGTGAAAATACCCTTTATATTTATATTACAGCAGCATAAAAAGACTGTGTGACTATACTAAACTCCGGTCCAAGTCCATTTCCAAGAATTTTCAAAGATCTTTTGCCGTTTACCCTGATTTTGGTGTGATCTTTGCAGAACGCCTACTCTTGGGTGGCTAGCAACAGTAATCACTGACTGATGAACAGTCAGGCCTGCACTAGGTCATTGAAAGTATGTTTCAACCTGGACATGTGGGACAGGAGACCTTTCTTTAAAAAAATGAATTGGAAGCCCCTGAGGTCATTACACTGCAAAGGTGTCTTTGGTGTCTTTATTAAACCATAAGATTCTTCACTGCATTTATTACTTAATTCAGGAAAATCAGAACAATGACATCTGTATGCCTAATCAGCCTGTATAATAAAGACATGAACAGGAACAGTACCACATAGTTTTCTTGCACCCGTATTTGGATTTGTGGAGGGATTTTAGGCCGAGGTGGTGTAAGCCTGTACTGTGCTGGATCATGTGAAGGATTTGATTAGTTCAAGAAAGTAAAAGGCAAAACTGCCCTTTTGTATGGCTCGTATTCACACACTTTTGCTGTAGCTGAGGGGATTTCGGGGCCTGCCACTGCGGCGCAAGGCAACACTTTACAGAACACGTTTCAGTCCAACAGCTGTGCTGGTTAAATGTGGTCAAAAAGTCAAAGTTGATCAAGTTAGACTGTGATGAATGTGGTGAAGAGTGTAATTATTTCTGCTGTTTAAGGACTGTTCAGTGTAACAGCTTGAGGATTGATAGCATGGTAGCAACTGAATTTAACAAGCGCGTTACGTTCTGTGAAACAGGTCGTTGACTGAAATGGTCACTGTCTGGACATTACCATAGTCTTTTTATGCAACTGTAATGTAAATATAAAGGGTATTTTCACAAGAGAACAGTGTGCCAAACGATACGTAATGTGTCAGAGATACCAGTGAAAACACGAGTGGAACGCTCCCATCTACACATCTGTATATAATACAGTTACACATACCACTCCTTCCCACAGTCATGAAATCCACTGTCGAACTGCTCAAACACATAACAATGAACAGAACAAGCACACATCATCAATCACACACTGTAGAACCAAAACAAACACGCACAGTGGAATAGAAACATAAGCAATCATGCCTCTCTGGCTGCACACACCCTTCTTGAAGGACACTTAAAGAAATCTGAATTTCACCAGAACTGGCAATGCAATATCATCTTTTAAGCACTTTAAACCTTTAAGCAGAGTACAAAAAATTGCGACAGCCAAAACAATGCTGACCGTAATGTAGTTCCTACTTATGCAAGTATTTAATGCAAAGTAAATCAGTAATCAAGAAAATAAATTAAATAAAACACACATACACACAAATAATATTCATGTCCGTTCACATTATATCACATTTTAGTTTGACCAGCTGTTTACATTTTCCTTTCCTATTAGAATTTATTTTAGTTTTTTTAAGAAAGATGTTGATCGGATGTGGTTGTTAAACTGCGCTTAACTGTAATGACTTAGAATTGTTTCATGTTGTTTTCACTGTGATGTTGTATAAATAGTTTAGTGTAGTTTAAATCTAAAAACGCAACATTACAAAAGGTAAGGATGTGTGGCAGGGTGTGACAGTATTCTGTAAGCACCGAGTGGGGCTGTATAGGTAAAAAGCTTTCAATAAGGTGCTGTCGATCTTTGTCTACCAGGCTTGTACACGTGCTTTAGTGAAACCCTTGTGTGTCTGCTTGCGTGCAGGTGCCCACGGCGTGAGAGAGGAGCCCCAGTTTGTGACGGCCCGTGCAGGAGAGAGCGTAGTTTTGGGATGTGATGTGAGCCACCCCCTTAACGGCCAGCAGACCCCCTACGTGGTGGAGTGGTTCAAGTTTGGCGTGCCTATCCCTTTCTTCATCAACTTCCGCTTCTATCCTCCTCATGTGGACCCAGAGTATGCTGGTGAGTCTGGACGCCATTGGCATTGGCACCCGTTCCTCTTTTTAGGCTTCGTTTACATTTAGTTATTTAGCAGACGCCCTTATCCAGAGTCACTTGCAGTACTAGCAATTGTGGGTTAAGGTCCTTGCTCAGAGACCAAACAGTGGCAGACTGGCAGAGGTAGGACTTGAACCATGGACCTTCTGGTCCAAAGTCCAGTAGCTTAGCCGCTAGAGCAGCACAGTCCAGGTCAGAGTTTCAGTTGTCCGTTTAAATGCATGAAAGTGGTAATAATAGGGACACCTATAAGGTGCAATTTGAGACCTTTATAGTGAAAACTTGCTAAGGCTTCTAACCAGTGACTTGCTCCTTTTTAAAAATGCATTATGAACTTGTAATTAATTATCCCACCTCTGCAGCAGGAGCTAATGAAGATTCACACTTCTCTACACACACACGTATTCTTCGAACACACAGCACACAAAGCTGTGAGATACACACCTACACCAGTGACATCGGCAACGCCGATGTGCAGTGGCAGACCTGATAAGGTTCACAAGCTGCTGAGTCTCCATACGAACAGCTACTCCGCTAAGGTACAGAGGCAACTCTTCTTTATATACAGGAAGTTGAGTGTGCAGATGCGGACAGTTTAACACCACCATAAACCGAAATACGCCCACCGACACCATCATTACTGATTAGATTCTCCCACGGGCCAAATACGCCGTTTTTAATCAGACAATGCCCTCGATGCAGAAATGTGGGGAGCGAGAGCCCTCCAGTCTTTCGTCTTCGGCTGAATTGGCTCTCCGATCCACATATTTATATGGCAAATCCCATAAAGCTGCAGCTCCTATTAAATAAATAATTGATTTTTTTAAAGTGACAAAGCAGAGGGCAGTAAAGGAACGGATGATCTGCTGCTTCATCACATTTTAAATTAGATACGATGTTCAGTTTCAGTGGCTGTGCAATAAGTACACAAGCCTTCATGGATGGTGAAGACATGTGCTATGGTGGCTTTGACCTGAGGAACCGGATAACCAAACGCCCGTTACTACAGTCTTACAGTATAAACACCTCACCTGACACAAAGGTCCCTTTTTTACACAATTATGGACAGGTGTGCTTTTAAACCTAGTGTTTCTCACTACACTTTGATTGTGCAGTTTCTGCTTCTGCACTACAGCGACCAAAAAGTGCTGTAATACTCGAGTCCAGTCTCGTCTCGACCTCATTTGGACTCTGTATTGTCTCGGTTTCGGAGTAAGGTGGACTTTGAAAGTGTGGTCGAGAGCGGCCGAGTCCAATGCCCCTGTCTGAGGTAACGTTAATGATAAACTGACCCTTAATTCTATCATTCTGAATATCATCAATCCATTCAAACAAAATAAATCACTCCTTTATATACATGCCTAAACAAAATCACTCAGATTGACTAGCAGAGAAAAACCACTTGGTGCTCTTCTCGTTCAGTATCCAACCCATGAACACGTGTTATTTTGAATCGTCTGACCTTGCTTTACTTTACCATGTCCGCTATATCTTTAATTATTATGTTTCCACATTTAATCAGAAGAATGCATAGAATGGATGTTGCTGGCTATATTCAGTTGACTTTATGCAGTGACTACTGATTAGGGTTAAGAGAAGAAAGGAAACAGGATCATCGCTCTTATTCGCTTCCAAAAGTTACATTGCCTTAGTTTGACCAAGACTATACGATAATATTAATGAATAATAATTTTAGGCTATATAGAATTTTGTGTTATATTTTACAAAATCTAATATGAAATATAACGTTATGTATAAATAATTATAATTATATTATAAAATGTATAGTGAATGTAAAGTGAATTACAAACTACTAAAATATTTTCCTTTTTTTTTTTTTTTATTCTTGTATGATGAAAAATCTTAATCTGGTCTCGACCACTGACAGTCTCAGTCTCGACTCGGACTCGATGTGTCACGGTCTTGGTCTTGACGACAACATTACTACCAACTAAGGCTGCCTTAAGGATTGTAATAGGAAATAAACACACAACACACACACACACACGTCCAGGTCAATCAAACTGGGGATCTAAGCAGCTGTGAGGCGGCGACACTAGTCACTGCGCCACCGTGCCGCCCTCATTTAGATAATTGGGCATTTAAAAAAAACAAAACAAGAAAAGCAGAGAATCCATTTTGCATAACACCACAATTTCCACTCATTCCAAGTGAATCATTTAAGCAGTGCTCATTGCCCCATGGTTCATATAATTTACCCACAGTTTCCTGCTAAAATGATCTTCAAATATGAAGAGATCATTACTGCTCAATCACAGACTTATCCCAATCCCCGAGCGTGTCTATCATGTTCATTAAGTGGGTAAAAAAAGCTCGTATTCACAGACCGAGACGCTGGATTGGACGGTGCTGGTGCAAAAACGTCTGCATTGCAAAATGTGTTTAACAAAGATGAACGACAGAAAGTGTGTAGATATTGCCATGTAACCTAAGTGCTGATGCCTCCCCTCATCACCCTGTGCTAAAATAGATGTGATTTTCCAAAGCTGACGTATTCATATATATATATATAGAAGTTCTTTACTGCAAGGCTGCAGAGTTTGTTTCCCATGGTGTATTGATTTTCTTGGGAAGCATGCAGTTTCTGCTCTCAGATACTGCCCGTGATCCCAGGTCTGTATTGCTATTGCTCGATACACTGGTGTTCCAAAGCATGAAGTCTGGCCAGAACGTCAATACGAGTCCGGGACAGCCAGGACAAGTTAAAGTCTGCAGACCCATCAAGAGAGCGGGCAGTCAGGAGGATGTCAGCTGAATGTAAAGGGAGGCTCAGACACACAGGGACTGAGCCAAAAAGCCTAAGCACTAAACGCTTGCTGGCATTAACTGTAGTGTTGAGCGTTACAGTGTTACCGAAAAACCTGCCTTACATTTGCGCTCCGGGATGTAGCTAATGACATGGCCAAATGTGTGGGTGATATCTTTAGAGGTATTAGCAGGAGCTCCCTTGCCCGTGTCGTTCAATTAATACATTTTCTCAACGAATATTTACCGTTTATGTATACAGGTGCTCCCTTTTCTCCATATTCTGAATTTAGCATTTTCCCAGACAAGCGATACGTAGCATACGCTGTACTCTCCTGCACTTGGATGAGCAAGGCGAGAGTGATGAGTGCTGGGAAATGTAGTGGGGTAAAGTCATGGCCGCACATTAATCGTTTTTTGTTTTTCACTTTCGATACATTATTGGTTAAATTACACGAGATACTCAACATTTAATTATAAAATAAGCTTTATGTTAATGACTTTGCTCAACTGTAGTTTAATGTGGTTGCGTTTGTGCTCAAACATGTTTACTATAGGCTGCACTATGATATATACAGTATATATTATACTCCTCGAATTATGGTAAATTCAACTTAATATGGATGTGTCAAAATGTATCCCCATCGTAAATATAATCAGCCTACATCACTAGGTGTGTTTACATGCACTTAATAATCTGATCTCAATCGGATTTCTGCTCTTATCTGATTATTCAAGTGGTCATGTATACAGCATAGTCCGATCTAGAAATCAGATTAAGAAATCCAATAAAGAGAGCTGGATTTTATTTCAGTAATCTGCCTTCTCAAAGCATGTATACCATTCAGTCAATTTCAACTGAATTTGGTTAGTGGGGAAAAAACAAACAAACAAACAAAAAAAACCATGTTGAGAATATTTACATAGACCAGGTGAGGGATTCTCTCGAGGGACCTGGCAACACGGGAATTAAACGCAGCACCTGTTAAAAGGCTATCGAACACTTTTTGGAGCCTCTGAAACTCAATATATACACAACAAAATCTGATTATGTAATATTATAAACTGAAGTTGACATTACATATTTCTATGAGATTATTGGTTGGCTGCAAAGTAGACATTCGATTATTGCCTGGGTCATGTAAACCCGGAGCTTTCCCATTATCTAATTACCCAAGGGCACGTAAACTCCTTGTGCGGCTTTACTGACAAACTCTGATTTTCTGCAGTTTTCGGATTATTAAGTGCATGTAAATGCACTCTCTGTTTTAGGCTAGTTTAATCCTCAGTTTAAGCTTATTTGTCATCGTTTGATTCGTCGTTATTATAATTCATTTTGAATTTCTTCTCCATTTGAAATACTCTACAGGCAAATCTAGGTGGGTGGAGGGATCACAGTCCTGGCAGCACCCTCCTTCCCTTTTCTATGCAATGGAATGCGTCAATCAATGCGAGCCCGTGTTTGCTCTGATTTATTGCTAAGCTCCACTGTTGATAAAGACGTATTTAGAGTTCCTGAAGTCTGTAGAACACCCTGTTCTTTTCTATTTCGAGTACAGTACACTTCTCATTTAAAGGTCCAGCCAAATTTTCTATTCATCCATATTTTTACTAGCGAAGATTGTAGTAAAAAAGTACTTATAGTTACTACTTCAGAAGTAAGACTTCCGGCTGCAGTATCACAGCACTTAACACGTAGAGCTACAGCCAGTGCTTCCGTACTGTAGCCATTATCCCGGAATTCACTGGGCACAGACAGAATTGCACCCAGGATGGAACACCAGTCTATCACAGGGCTAGGCAAGGGTTACTTTTTGCAGCACGACAATGCAGCAGGGGTGGGGGGTTGTCCTTCCCTCCCTCAGACATGGCCACTCGTGCCTGTGCTTAAGGAAAATGATCATTTTCACCCAGAATTCAGGAAAATGTCACAAGTCACACTACGATCAGGCAGTGAAAGTATTTGCGCTGTCTGTGGCGTGAGTTTATTCTCTTAAGTCTCACCTACCAGTGAGAAATGTGCCAAAAGTCAAATGGAGAAGAACAAATATAGAGGGAAAATTTCCAAAATGCACCAGAGAGCTTAGCTTTATACATAATATAATGTACTGTATCTAAAAAAAGATGGTGCACCACCGAACTTACTATATATATAGTAATGCAGTCAAACTGACTGAGTGGACAGTTGAAGTCCCACCATTGCAACAGCGACACTTGCCAGGCCCTGCCATGGCCTGGTGTCACAACCAATTCTAGGATAGGTGCTGGATCTACAGTAGATGGAGATCCCTTACCATTTGGAATTACCAGTTAAAATTCCTATTAGTTACTACTGTTTTGTTTTTTTTCAAATTTGCATATTTTACTTCGCACACGGATTCTGGTGCATTTGCACTTGCTTTCCTTTCAGTGTTAATAATAAAGCAGTCTGATATATTAGCGTTTATCAGTATCGCACTTAACACTTTACAGACACATTCTTACATTTAAGAGCACTTTCTTAATACCTTCGATGAAGAACTTTCAAAGATGTGAACGTGTGTGTGCAATACATTGAAAATTAAGTTCAAAATGAAAAACTGTGGCAGAGTTTCAAGTTGCATGTCAGCACGGTCAGTGTGATCACATTTCTGATGCCTGGTAGAGGTAAGCAGAATGTTGTTGTTTACATGGTCTCTCTTATTCAGGTTTTATCAAGAACTGGTTGTGTTACTGACTGTCATGCTTTGGCAGAAAGCGGGAGATGAACACTAGAAGCTGGTACAGAGCAGAGCTTTATTAAGAAACGGAAAAACACTGGAGAACCGAGTGCAATAACAAAACTAAGACCTGAACATACAGATTCCACAAACACTCCAAAACAGAGCACACAGGAATGTCGTGATAGGCACACAAGGAAGAGGGAAACCGAACAGGGCCCGAAACCGCAATAGTGTGAACTGCACAGAAGCGAAATGTTCTCAATTTGCACCAAATAAAGGAAATGTTGGTTTAAATAACCAAACTAATGACACAGAAACTAAACAGCTGAAGTAAATCAGAAAGTCTGTGGTAGCCTTGCGGTTAAGGTACTGGACTATGGACCAGAAGGTCTAGGGTTCAAATCCCACGTCTGCCAAGCTGCCACTGTTGGGTCCTTGAGCAAGTCCCTTAAACCACAATTGCTTGGACTGTAAGACTGTACCAATTGTAAGTCGCTCTGGCTAAGGGTACGCTCTGGTAAACCCAGAATGGCTTGTACTAAGCGCAAAAGCAGTGATGACCTTGCTAAGAAGTGGCGAGCCATAACAATGGACACTAAAATGAAAGTAAGCAAGATCAGGTGTGGGAGGCTCACAAGCTGGATGCTTAACCCAAATATGTTGGACATGCAAACTTTCATAACGAAACTGGTTCGTATCTAGGGGACTTACTGTACTCTATTTTAAATGACCTATTTTTGCTTTTTATTCTATATTTTTAACATTCTGTTAGTCTATATATTTTTGGTGATGAGCCAGAGGAACTAACCTTTCATTCAGCTGTACACTTGTGTGTCGATGATTGACGTTAATCAGGCTTTTGTGCACTTCTGCTGCAGGTAGGACGAGCCTCCATGGCAAGGCTTCTCTGCAGATCGATCAGGTGCGCTCGGAAGACCAGGGCTGGTACGAGTGCAGGGTTCTCATGCTGGAACAGCAATACGACACCTTCCACAATGGCAGCTGGGTCCATCTCACGGTCAACGGTCAGTCAGGCAAACAGCCACAGCTCCTTACAGTCTAGACTAAGAGAAGGTTGTTCCTTATGTTTGGCAAACTCATCACAGAGGAATGCATGAGCCCATACCTGTTAGTGTCTAATGATCTTGTAGTAGATTCGTCCAACAGTTTAGACTAAACACTGATTGTGAATTACAAGACATCTGTAATGAGTAGATGTGCTGGTAGCTAAAGGCAGGCCGCTTCTGTTAAGGTTCCTGTTTGCATTTGATTACATCACTAATACACCTATAAACATAAATACAGTGGTACCTTGGTTCTCGTCATTAATTAGTTCCAGAAGGAACAATGTAAATTGAATGGATCCGTTTCAGACCCCCAAAAAAATCCACACTGGAGCCTATGACAAGCAGGTTAATGTTTAAAATGCTTACAGTAACCTACACTTGACCAAAATCATTAAGACAAAGCTTATTTTATGATGAAGTGATGAAAAATCTCATTTAGTGAGTAATGGATTGAAAGTGAAAAGCAAAACACTTACTCTATTGGTGAACTCAGGGTGATAGCATAGCTGTATGTTTCTTTTCAGTTGGCTCTTATAACTAACCTTTTTAAGACCCCTTCAGACTTATTTGCACTGAGAATACAGTAAAGAAAAAAAAAACAATAAACAGCACAGATCTTCACTGAGGAAGGCCTATTGTGACTCTGAATCACTCGGTCACTGTGTACTGAATCGTGAATCGAGTTTCAGCTGCAACGAATCGCTCGGCTCATAATAGTTTAAGCAAGTGCGCTTAAGTACTGAGCAAACGATTATTTTTTCTAGTCAAAAGACTAGAGAACGAGGACCGAGAACCGAATTCACCAACTTCCAAGGTGGTCGAGAACCGAGGTACCACTGTATAACATATCAAAATCTAAATGGATCTTGCTGATGTGAAGCTATTTGATTTCCACGACCAGCACCAAACGTAAAGGAAATTGCGCCCTGCTAGCCGTTTATGCTACATCAGCATTAGCCTAGCGTTAAACACCGTTTGGAGACAGCATTCTGACTGAGTTTCAGCTGGGGCGCGTCTTATTTTATTTGACCGATCACATCGCATCAGATATCCCAACGGACGCATTTGGCTTGGGTTTAAAACTTCGAAAGAGCTGTTTAAAGATTGGCTGGTTTAAAGTAGAAAGTTGATTAGGCTCTGTCAAAACTCTTCGGTTTAGCGCTCATCCTGACAACCTACAAGCCTCTGAGCTGTTTGGCAGTGAACACAGGCCCATTTGCGAATATAACCCCTCATGGGCTGCCTTGGTATGGCGAGGAGACCGTTCCGCTCCCTCAGGCAGCTGAATTACATGAAATCAATTCAGTTTGAGCGGTTAACTGGCTGGAAAGACTGAACCCAGTCACTGTTGAAGTGCTGCCTTTTAAGAATCGGCTACGTTTTCTAGGATGTTCCTATAACGTTTGCCTTATTCCGTTGCTGAGTCCTGATGAGCTCTGCTTGCTGAGTGTATATAATCGACGAGTGTGTGCGCAGCATTTCTCATCCGCACCAGGAGCTGACAGTCACTGCTTTATAGGCTCTTTCTATTTATGCTCTGACAGCCTACCACTCATGTGTAATGGATGTCTGTTATTGGTTGAGGTGAACGATAAGTAATCACAGCCTGATTTCATATTCATCAGTCATAAGCAATGAATCAGTGCCGCACGGAGCCGGGAAGTGGTGGGAAGACAAAGTGCCAGTCTTTTCTCAGGTGCTTGGCTGCTGTTTAAACAATGAAAAAGGTTTATGGAGGCAATAAAGCATTCGTTTCGAGCCAAAAGGGCTTCATGAGACATTGTCCGAGTCAAACTCCCGTTGTTGTCCATCGCTGTGGGTTGTTTGGCCTTGGCAGTGACTTGAGATTAATAACTTCTTCCACTTTCAGATGTTCTGCTCAAGTCCAAGTTTTGTTGTTAGGTTTGTCTAAAGTTTTTAACCACAGACTGTTCCTACTTCCACCTAGCGATGAAAGAAACGAGGCTTTGTGAAGCTTTGAATCATCTGAACCATTCACTGAATGCTGTGACATGCACTTAGTAATCTGATCATAGTCGGATTTCTGGAGTTATCCGATTATTCAAGTGGTCATGTACACAGCATACTCTGATCTAGAAATCAGATTAAGAAATCCCACAAAGATTTTACACCTGTAATCGGATTTCCCATAGCATGTTTACCAGTTACCCGATTTCGGTTCTCTCAGTCTGCGCATGCTCGCAACCAAACCAGCACGGTTGCCAGGTCCACTTATTCACAAGACTTGGCCTTATTTGTGTTTTTTTCCACTGACCATAGGGTTTTTTTCTCGCCATTAAAACAGATATCGAACACTTTGTGGAGACTCAGAAACACAGTATATATATCTGAGAAAATGAAGGACATGTAAAGCCAGAGGTCTGATTTTATACAGTTATCAGATTAGTCAGAGCATGTGAACGCACTCCATGTCATGCCTTCCAGCTGGGACGGACATCACATGGGCATGACTGACTGTGTGTGAGGGAGGATATAGGCTGTGCATCTACATCTGAGCTGCAATAGCATCCCAAACCGAGTCGTTATGGCTAGCGACGTTATACAAGTAAAAGGCTGATGACATGAACTATAATGAGCTCAGAAAATGTACTGGCTTGGAAGACATTTAAAATTGATTCTTCAATTGAGAAAAGGTTCATCACCCTTACAAATGAGGATTTAGATGTGCTGTGTTCTGGGCTCTTGATATATTTAGCAAGAAATGTAAATGAGAGTTATACAGCATCAGCAGCATCGTTGGCCATCACCTCTGTTCTTCTTATGTTCTTCACACGACATCAGCAACCCGGGGCCAATATGTCACGTTATAGCCCTAACCTTGAGGGTATTATTGCTGGCGAGTATGTGCTCTTGGTGTGATCTTTGCAGGACAGTAGAGACCGTCTTCCTTTTGTGGATGTTAGAAAAGCTTTTGTAAGCTTTGCTGGCTCTACAATTTGTCTTTTGAGGGATGGCGTTTAGCACTGGTGGTTGGGGGGTGGCAGGCATTAATCTCTTCACTTGTGTGAACACACGGCACACTAACGGGAACTAGAAAGTAATCGGCCTCTCTAAGAAAACCACTGGCCCTAGTACCGCCACTGGCATTGTTTAGAAATGCACTGCGATCAGGGAATGACTCAGACCTGTGTTAAGAAGAGCAGACGCAGACTTTGTGTAACCTTTAGCGCTGGACTGTGGACGCTGGATTTTTGTTATGCAACTCGTACTCGCGTGTTTTCTGCATTTCGCTGTGACTTTGCTGGCTGCACATCCTTGCTGAGCCGCGCTCGTTATTCATCACCAAGCTTTGCAGCTCTTGATATTCCTTTCGTCTGCTGTCAGATGCTGAGGTGCCATCCACAGGAACAGTATAATTAGCAGCGAGCTGTCAGCTCCGCATGTGGGCTCGATATTTGTACACTAAAAATACGTGTGTGAGCCGAGGCTCATGAATATTCTGCAGACTAAACAGTGACCCGGCGTGGTTAACTCGGGCTCCGTGGAAGCAATGCACCAGTGAAGCTTGCGATTGCAGAAATGTAATGGCCACGCTGCAGAAGTCCGGCATGAAAGAGAAAGAGAGAGACGCTCTGTGTGTGTTATGCTTAAGGCCGGTACACACTGAACGCGACGTGAGAAAAACAACGCAAAAATGTGAAGTGTTCGGATGCTATGTCTCTCAAAACTATACACACCAGACATGATACGATTTTTTTTTTTTTTTTGCAATTTCACCACCTGGTTCAACTTTTTTTTCGCAGCGAAAACGGACAAGATAATTCCTATACCAAGCAGAGCAGTGATGCATCTGATTACAGGGAACACGCTTGTTTGCCCAGCTCTGCATAAGGTTCTTCCTTTAAAAACTGGTTACACGGGTAAACATTTCATTTTAGCGCCATAAATTATAACTAACAGGTGTTGTAGGCTAGTTTGCTTAGCTAGGTTGATGAAAAAGACCTACAGTTACCATTGTTGTATTTTCAGCCAAACGTAAAAAAATGTAAAGTTCTTTATATGTAGCGCACAAATTTACACGAGCAGTGATAAAGCCACAAGTTCTCTCTGGGTGAATCCCATTTCAGGGGCTGCGTCCTTCGAAGGCTGCATTTGAAGACCGATTGCGTCATAGCGCCGCGCCTAGGCTGTCCCATTTCGAAGGCTCCTTCGTATGCGGCCTACAAATGCGTCCTTCTTTTCCCTCAAAACGAAGGATACATCCGATGTATCCTTCATGACCTACCATGTCCCGAGGTGTATTGCGCCTGAGGGGAACTTAGGGATATTGCAACGATTGGCTGAGGAATATACGTGATTTAAATGTAAGGATTTAACAGGTAAAGGTTAAAAAGCAAAAGCGCAACATTTTTTGTTTTGTTTTAGGGAGCAAGGAGCAAACGGAGACCTTTATTAAACTGCTTGAGGAAAAATAAATGCCAGCGAACTGCAGTGAAGCGTCTCCTCCAATAACTGAAAAACCAAAAACAGCATATAAACTAAACTCAAAAATTCTGGCTGCATTATTATAACAATTAATAATTACTGTAATTACTATAAAACCGTCCAAGCAGCCATATAACTTCAGAAACTGATCATATAGAGAATCAGCACAGGTTACAGTTACCCTCCATCAGTTCTGAGAACTATCACAGATATAATTGTGTTATTTACAGACTGTGTATTATGTGTAGGCATTTTCTGATTTGTGAAAGCTTTCACACATATCACTTTGTCTAATAAATTGTTGGAATGATGTTATTTATTACTTTTAGGCATAATCTGATTTATGAAAGCGTTCACATAATATTTTGTATAAAAAGCATTTATTTATATAATATTTATTACTTTTAGGCATTTTCAGATTTGTGAAAACTTTCACAATTCATTTTCTGAAAATGCCTAAAATATATATATATAAAATGTCATGACTTTAAACCTTCAATCCCAGCAATAACAATCTGATTAAACAAAAAACTAGTCTCCTAAAAACTGCCATTATCCAATTTTCCATGCCATCTGAACCAATACCCTGCTACAACGACTAATGATCGGAAATCTCAATCAATTCAATCCAGTTTCACGTCCAGTCTAGAGGCCTGTGCCTATGCCCTCCATTTCCGTCCTAACAGTAAGTAACCTACACTGTCTTATCAAGCCATTAATTATACGGCCATGTGCGAAAAAAACACTGAGACAGCAGAGGTCATTGCATTTCTTTTCATTTATTTATGCACATACACTTGCAGCAGCAGAAAACATTAGCTAGGTAGTAACCTAATGGGGTCAAATGGACACTCTCACACTCGGTAAACATGTTTATATGGACCTTGCACTGACACAACGATTACCTGGGGCGTCATCAGACCCAATTTGCAGGGGCACATGCCCCTTTGTTATAATTGTTAAGACCTCCGTTGTTACAGTGAAAGGACGTTGCGTTAAATGGCGCTTACTGGTAGTTTTACTTTAAACTACAAGCATTGTTGCTTAAGTGATGTTTTTGCTCATTCAACCCACCTCTACCACTAAAACTAATTACGTCAAACCACCCACCATTAACGTTTAGGAATCTTCATTTCCAGAGCACAGTTACTACAGTTTGTCAAAGTCAGATTGCTTTCTATTGTACATTTCACAATGGAGCATTCCCTCAAAGCTGCTTTACAGGTTTCTATTACAGTACCACGGTTCTTATCGTTAACTCGTTCCAGAAGGCTCGTCGAGAACCAAAAGCGAGTACAGAGCAAATGTTTCCCATAAGGAATAATGTAAACTGAATGAATGGGTTCCAGACCCCTAGAAAATTATTATCTGCATTAATGGAGCTGTACTGTACAGGAGCTCCTGATCTATGATGGGGATATGTTCAACAAATCCATCATAATTTAAATGTATAATGACCTGATATCGTAGCGGTTACACATAAACACACATTAACCTACAAATCATGACCGCAAAGCTTATTTTATAATAGTACTGAAAAATGTTGTATAATTGAGTGAGTAATGGACTGAAAGTGAAAAGCAAAACACCTACTCTACTGATGAACTTCGGGCGCTAGCAGAGCTGCTCAGCTAACTGCAGCCTGTCTTCTGGAGGATTCAGTTCCTGTTTTGCTTTCACTTTTTAGGATACATGGAGAATAATTTGCACTTAGAATACAGGCCTATAGGTGTAAAAAACAAAGAACAACACGATAAACTCAGTGGAGCTCTGCCCTGAGTGAGAGCTATTGTGAATCTGAATCACTGTGTGCTGAATCATGAATCGAGTTTCGGCTGAAACGAGTTGCGCAGCTTGAACCATACAAGTTAAAGCAAGTGAGCAGAGTACCGAGCAAACGACGACAAATTATTCTAGTCGAGGCAAATTATTCTACTCAAAATGCGTCGAGAACCGAGTTCAACGGGTTCCCTGGTACCACTGTATATATTAAACTCCTCGATTTAGGATAAATTCAACTTACGATGGATGTCGCAACGTATACCCATTGTAAATCAGGGAGTACCTTTATATGTAAGACTTAAATTAAATGATCATGATACAATTACAGTAATCGTTTGAATAAACAGAAGCTAGATAAATATTGAGAGAACATTTTTAAAGAACATACTGAAAATATAATATGTAGAGTAATAAATTAGAGATAATGTAATATTATGAAAGTCTAATAAAATAAAGCATATAAAACTACAGGATATACGAATAGTGTAAAATAACGGAACCGTCTATGCAGATCAGCATTCAAAACGGTATGCGGTACGCACAGTTTGTACACAGCATCCAGCAGCAGGCAGACGCTTCCAATGTTTATCAACGGTTGCATGACTTGAGAGTCAAGTTATCTCACTCAGCATTGACACTGCTACTAAATTGGTATTCAGCTTGCCTCGGTCGCGTCCAAAAGCCTTTTTGTCTGGACAGGTGCCGTCTGGCTCCATTGGACACTGAAAGGCCCGACTGTGTCAGTTTCCTGTCTCTGCATGAACACACTTGTATCTGCATCCTATGTAGACAGCATTCCTCTTCCTGGCAGGGGGGACAGAGAGGATGCCCGTCTGTCGGCGGTAGTCCCGCAGGTGTCAGATGGGCAGACGTAGCTGTGCTCGGAACAGTAGGGCTTCTGTGGGCGCGCTGATACGCACCCTCCCCGTCAGGGCTGCCACTGCCATCTTCACTGCCTCGACATCCTCTTGCCTCAGCCGTCGGTCATTAAGCGCTAATGCCAAGCGTAAATCTGCCAGGCGGAGGAGGCAGTGTGAGACTGATGATGTTCTTTAGAGATGCATTAGAGGCTACATAAATTTTGGACTGAAATAACACTGGAGACTGCTCTCTGCTTAGAGTTACAAGACAAAGTTTAACATTGGTTCGGTCTTGGGGTCAGAGCCATTATCTGAGAACACCTACAGAACCCGAAGTTGCTTGGATGGAGTAAATTGCCAGAAGAAAGCATCTGCTCTCAAAGACCAAAAGACAGACAGACAGACACACACACATATACATACATATATATATATATATATATATATATATATATATATATATATATATATATATATATAAAAATCTTCTATAAAAACTGAAACACTTACTGAAAACGAATAAGAAAGCAGAACGATACCATGTCTGTCTGCCTCTCAAGAATGAGACTCTTTACCGTCAGCAGGTGGCGCAAGGGTTTGCTTGTACTAGTTGTCTGTCATGTGGACATGAATTACATGTATACAAGACAGATTTTTATGTCCTATGATAGTTCTTAAGACCTTGGCCATTAAAGCAAACAGATGTTATTGGATAGACGTTAAACTGCACATACCAGCATTAATATAGCAAAGTATGTGATGGTGCCCTACGATGGCTAGGCACCGGCTGTCCTGTAACCCTGACCAGGATTAAGTAGATAAACAAAAAAAAAAAATGAATGAACGAGTCTGTGATATCGATGCTGATGTCCAGTGATTGTGAGATTGTCCAGTCCTACCATAAATACCATCAATGTAACCAAACCGGCTCTAAATCAGCCTTTTGGCATGACCCTCATGTCAAACCCAGTGGGCAGGGAAATTCGTTCAACTAATGGATGACACAGTGAGGAATAAAACTTGGGAATAGAAAAATGTCCCCATGATAGGGAGCTACATTGGTCCATCCAGACCATCTGTTCTTCTAGACAGGAGAGCGTCTCCTTTCTTTCTCTTCTTCTCACTAGACTCAACCTTAGACCATCTCGACAGTGAAGACTAAGGGTGTACTCACACTAGGCAATTCGAACCGCGCCCGGGCGCGTTTGGTACCCGAGCGCGGATCGTTTTGCTAGTGTGAGTGCTCCCAATCGTGAAATAGGTGGGCCGGCGCGCGGGTCGCTGGACTCCAGCACGGTACGTTTGTAGTGCGAGTGCAATCGCGCTCCGGCACGCTTTCGTCATCACAGACGCGCCCACACAGCACGGCGCACTTCATTGTTGTACATGTGTGATCGGGTAATAACACACATCTGTGCCTTTCTTTGGCTGACACACAGCCCTAATACGACTTATAATAAGTGCATTGATAATGCAGCTCACTATAGAAGCAGGCTTATATTTTTGTAAATATGCGTTTCTGTTGACACCGTAAGGATTATACACCAATTATACACACCATGGATGGTTTGTAACCAGCCCCTCATAGAATGCTTTTAAGCGTTTTAATTTTGCACAGATGAAACCACAAAATGTTGTTTGCACATCCATGGACATATACAATATACAAGCAATACTAATGCAATCAGTGTCCAGGGGTATTATTTTAGGCAGTCTTTCTTAATACAGAATAGTCTCTGATTTAGAAAAAAAATGGACTGATCTCACCACGTAGAGGTCTTGAAACCGGTCTGTGTTGCCTCACAGGACAATATTCTGGATCAACAATCCTAGTTAGCTGGCTGTAGATAGTTGTCCTGTCCTTTAAAGACACGGGGGACTTCAGTAACCATGAAGCTTGAGCATTTGACCAGTAATTCTCAACTTCACAGACCATACTTCATCCAACTATGAAACAAAGATGGGTAACATCAATATCAACACTCCTAATATGACACCCTTTGCTTTGGACAGACACAAACTAACTTACACTGAGCATAAAACAGCATAACATTTTGTTTCTCAAAATAATGAGGCTACAAACCTAGATTGTAGCATGCTATTTTGTTTAACGATTTCGTCTCCTAAGAACTAAACAGTATAATGGCTTCAAGTGGCCCTCTAGTGGCAAGCGTCAAGTATCGCACTCAAAATACTTATTCCAGGAATATTAACAAGAACCATTGACAACGGTTATAGGCTCCGCTGTGGTAATTGTTTGCATTGTTTAATGAGTGGATGTTTCATGGTAACACTAAAGTAATATGTTGTTATAAGAATAATAATGACGAAAGGCCTGAATCGGGGGAGCAGCAGGAGTTGTTGGAGTTCATGGGTGAGGTGATATTGAGTGTGCCGAGTCAGTAGGAGAGTAACTGTGAGAGGCCATCACGAGTGGTGTTAATGCCAAGGAATGCAGTGTTAGTGGATGAGCTGCACAGAAAGTTGTTAACAAAGCCATTACTGTCTTCCCAAAGTGGAGAGTTACCACAAATGCCAGACTGAGACAATGTGGCGCAGATTAATACGAGCGAGTGCTCTACCTACTGAGCACTCTGGCTCGTGTGCCACCTCTGGCAAGGTGATGCCCATCGTTAGCATAGTGGCATTTCAGTTCACGACCACCATTACGAACAACTCACGGTGAACTGGCACCAGGGTACCCATTTTGAAAGGTTTGGACTCAAGCTCTGTACAAGTTTTGGCCTGTATGACTGACCTCACATTTTGCCTGGGACGTTCCTGGGTGTGTGCGTTCCTCGAGGTGGGGGTTAGGTTGGAATTTTGTGCAAGCAGTGCTGAAGCTGTATTAGTCTCACTGGTGATATTTTTTTCCTTTAGCCAAATCAAAGCTAGAGCAAGACTTCACAAAGCACAGGCCTTGTCCTGGTCCCTGATGTACAAAAATGGCTGACGTCTGTGAACAGGTGGCCATGACCTGTGTAGGTGTGAAGGTGAAGCTTTGGGAGTGGACAAACAAATTCAGAAAATAATCCCCAACCGTCCCGCGATCCACGCACAGTTCTCATTCTGCGGGGTGCAGATCCAGTGTATATAATTCATGCGAGTGGTTACACCTGCGGCTCATCGTCTCGGTGCTTATAAAGTTAAACGCTGTGTGTGTTTAATAAACATTACAACTGCTGTACTACAACAGATGATGTACCTGGCACGGGTTAAATTGGGTTAAATTGTTAAGGATAATAACCTTATCGGACCATAGTCTTAAATGCGAATGGACTTTGAACGGATGCTGTGTGGCGCATAACATCTCAGGGTTTCTTTGTCTCTTTTGCCTGAGTGCGCTCATTTTGGGTCATCTAACGTTTGGTTAAGCTGCCCTGCCTATTCAGCAATGTCTAGTGTACAAAGCACTACACATAATTAAGCTGCTAACCGACCCCATTCCTGCTGATGGTAGTGCAGATAGATGGAGAAAATCGTTATTATTAAGCCACACAGCTTTGTCCTTTGTCTTTGTTTACTTTCTCAGCTTTCTCGCAGACTTGTTGACCTGACCAAGAAATGGTGCGGGTGCCTCTGCCACGATCTGATCCTCTGTGTGTTTCTGTCCTTCACCAGCACCCCCGACGTTCACGGACGTGCCGCCGCAGTACGTGGAGGCCAGGGAGGGCAGCAGCATCACGCTGAGCTGCACGGCCTTCGGTAACCCTAAACCCGTGGTCACCTGGCTCCGAGAGGACGAGCAGCTGGCCAGCAACAAAAAATACACGGTAAGGCCCGATCTGTGTGCAACCCTATCCGCACGTGTGATTAAACGACGTGACCCATTTCTGTGTCTACCTCAGTGCTGGAGAGATTCCAGCTCAGTCAGCAATCTGGTTTTTGCAGCAAAACGTACAACAGAACGTGTGTATCGGTTCTGTTTATACCCTAACATGTCTGGAGTCAGTCTGTGGCGTGAATGCAAGTCTTGTATCCTTTCAATCTGAAGGATGAATGACCAAAAAAGTGCCGTCAGGCATCGTTTCGAAGGCTGGTCTGTGCGGGACGAGTTTGAAAATCTGACTAGACGAGAGAGAGAGAGAAAGAGAGAGGAGATCGCTCTGGGAAGTGACAGAAACGTTCAGACAGTCTGGCTCCAGCAGGCATCGTCTGCCAGTGCATCAGAATGCCACCCCTGAGGAAAGAGGAAGGAGACTGGAAAAATTTCATCAGGTCGCGTCGGACGTTAAATTCTCAGATCTGGTTGCGCATTGCTACCCCTGCCGTGTATCTAACTGCTGCCACTTTTACTAATTTGGGTGCCAGGAACAGAAAGTGATGGCTGCCGGCTGTTCGGGGCCTCATTTGCCTTGAAGTGCTTGTGTGGCAGCCATGGAGATCAACTTTTCTTTGCATATTTACCGTGCAAACGATCACGGCAAACCATGGCTGTGTTTCAATTGCACTTCATGAAGCAGTCTAGATTTACACCAATTAAGTGGCTTCAAGAGAAATGCTGACCCTTTTTTTCTTTTTTTAAGGGCAGCAGCTTTGTTAGCAAGGCTTTTACACAACAGCACCATGTCATGACCTCACCTTTAAGTAAAGCGCTGAGACGTGCGGTGCAGCCAGTCTGGCTGCCATGGCCGGAAGCCGGAGAAAAGAAGGAATGTGGGGATGGAGCAGTTCGAGTAAATAGCAGGAGGAACGGATGTTGTCTCAGAGAGGCTGAATGTGTTATTCCCCCGAGATACTGCACTCGTATTCTCGTTTCTCGGCCTCCTCTCTCGCTGCGAGGCACCACGTGCGTTCCCCAGCGGTTTATTGCACTGGGTCTTGATTGCATCGGGTCAAACACTGACGGGATGCTTCTGATAGTAAAAGCTTCGTGTAGGAGTGTGTGAAGATGGAGCAGTGCCGACCCGCCAGTGATGCTTTCAATCTGGGTGGACGATACGAGAAAAAAGACCAACCCTTACCCTTAATGCCGTGCAAGCAACGTGGCTCAAGTACTGATCTGGTGAGGTCAGTACTGAAGCCACAGCATCCTGTGGTCAGAAACCGAGAGCTAGAGGGTTGGGCGGCCAAACACAACCTGTTCCAACACCCAAAACCCACAAGCTGTAGGTGTCGAAGGAGGTGTGCATGTGGCCAGTATTTGTACACCGGTGAAGATGGACCACCGCCCAAATAACACACAGCTTAGAACAACTGAGGCTACAATTCAAACAGGTTCACCAAAATTGGATGATACAAGACCGGAAAAACATTGCCTGGTCTGTTGAGTCTCCATTCTGCTGCGACATTTGAAGGGCATGGCTGCAAATCATCAACCTGCTGCATTATACATGTCCTTCTCCACAAAGATCCACACAAGTATTTTCACTAGCGCTCACAGATTTAGGTAACTATAGGTATACAAATAAATAAGTATTCAAAGTATTCGTACTCAGTTTAGGATACATTTCGACAAAGTGGCATTCAGAATAATGATAATAACGAGGAGTCCCATTTGTGTAGCACCTGTCTCGTACCCAAGGCCACTTTAGAGAAGCAGAAGAAGAAAATACTGAGACTTAGTTGTGACATAGTTACTGAGAAATACTTGTGGTAAAGTATTCCATAGTTCGGGGGCCATGGCACTGAAAGATCCCCCCCCCCCCCAGCAGTGGATAGTCTAAATTTGAGTCCCTAAGAAAAGTGCCCCTTTAATATGACAGTACCCTGGACATCACCCAGTTCCAGTGGAGAGTGATTATGGTGTTATCTGCACGGTGGATCTAATGCATGGTTCCTTCCTGCTCACTGTTTCACGACGTAGGTCAGTGATGGCAGTTTGACGGTGCAGGCCATAACACGGGAGGACCGAGGTGCGTACAGCTGCCGCGCCCACAGTGACCAGGGAGAGGCCTTTCACACCACACGCCTGCTCGTGCAAGGTGAGGAATTCCACTTAAAATATCAATGTAATAAGAATGGGTTATTTTGTGATAAATATACTACGATATTACAATAACAATGTCTCTCGATTCTGGTAATATTACATTTTATCGAGTCTGACTGTCTTCTGTTACTATAGTGGTACAGGTATGCACTGCTTAAAGCCCCTCCAGACAACTTCACACAAGTATTTGGACCCTTTACCCAGTATTTTGTTTGGTGCTTCTTGGTCACCTCTCTTACCAAGGCCCTTCTCCCCATAATTACTTAGTTTGGGGGGGTGGCCAGCTCTAGGAAGAGTCCTGGCTGTTCCAAACGTCTTCCATTTAAGAATTACAGTGGCCACTGTGCTTTTGGCAACTTTCAGTGCAGCAGAAAGCTTTCTTCAGATCTGTCCATAGTCCTGTCTCTGAGCTCTACAGCCAGTCCTTTCCTCCTCGTGCCTTGGTTTTTGCTCTGATATGCATTGTTTGCTGTGAGACCTGAAATAGACAGGTGTGTGTCCTTTCAAGTCATGTCCAATCAGTTGACACACAATGAAGGTGGAGAGACATCTCAAAGACGATCAAGACAAATGGGAGGCACCAAATCTAAATTTCAAATGTCTTAGCAAAGGGTCTGAATACTTGTGTCCATGTGGAATTTTAGTTTTTCCTTTTTAATACGTTTGCAAACATTTCTGAAATTCTGTTTTCTGCTTTGTCATTATGGAGTGTTGTGTGCAGATTTATGGGTTCATTTTTTATTTTAGTACAACGCCTGAACAAAACACAATGTGACAAAAGTGACAGGGTCTGAAGACCTTCCAAATGCACTGTATGCCATTTTGATATAAACAGCAGTATGAATCATCCACACGTTCCGGTGTCACAGTACTATGTTCAAGTACCAAGATTCAGCACTTTCCACCCATAAGGTCAGCTTTATCAGTTCTTATTTTCTGTCAGCTGATTTTTGCGGGGTTGAAGGCAAGTGCTCGCTTTAAGTCAACTTAGAAGCACTTGAAAACACACTCAGACAGGTGCACATCTCAACTCTGAATGGGGATAACTGTCCCTGCGTGTCCTCAAGTTGCTTTAAACACTACGCTTGGTTTGGATGTGGGTGAATAATAAAGTGCCTGCACTAATTTTCCCTGCTCTGTATATGCAATGACAGCAAAACGTTCAGCCTCCATGTTTCCGGCTATGTGATTTTCAATTCTGTCAGATTTACAGCTGCAGAACGCTGCCAGCAATACTGAACGTCATGTCCAGCACCAGCAAGCTCAGAAATCTGTAGAACAGTGTATACACTTACATATAAGATGGAGTGGTGCAGCGCTGGTCATTGACCCAAAGATTGAGCGTTCAAATCCTATTTTTGCATTGGTAATGCCCTGGAGTATTTGCAATGTACTATTTGCAGTGCGGTGCCCAGTGAGTGTTGTCCGTGATTAGTGTGGCATGTTCGCTAAAATTAACAGATACAGTGGTACGTCGGTTCTCGTCATTAACTCGTTCCAGAAGGCTTGTCGAGAAACGGAAACAACAAGTACCCAGCAATTTTCCCATAAGGAATAATGTAAATAAATCTGTTCCAGACGCCCAGAAAATCCCCCCGTATGAGGCATTGTCTGCATTAATGGAGCTGTATTGTACAGGAGCTCCCTGATGGGGATATGTTCAGATAAATCCATCGTACGTTAAATGTAACATCAATCGATGAGTTTAATACATGTATTAAACTCGTACTCATACGGTCTATACTGTATCATGAGCCGATTACACATTAACACTTACATTAACGTAAAGTTGGCCAAAATCATTAACACAAAGCTTATTTTATAATAAAGAGTTGAAAAATCTCATGTAACTTAGTGAGTAATGGATTGAAAGTGACAAGTAAAAGCAAAACACTTACTCTAGGCTTACTCTAACCATTTTAGGACCCATGGAAACTAATTTGAGTTGTGTGGCTCGACTCAAGTTTAAGCAAGTGCACCAAGGACCGAGCGATGACCAGAACCGAGACCAGTTTCCCTGGTCAAAATGTGTTGAGAACCAAATTCGACGAGTTTCAAGGTGGTTAATAACCAAGGTGGCACTGTATAACAAAGTTAATTCACAGTAAGTAAGGGAGGTGCCTTCTTGCCGGGTTGGGCGTCACCATACAGGCATGATTGTCTGACAGGTCACCTCCCAGTGCTGCAACAGCGACCCCTGCTGGCACTGAGATGGGCATGCTTCCAGCAGTGCCCTGTGTTCCCTAGGACAAGTGGCTTACTCCTGTGACCTTGACCACAAAAAAAAAACCCAGAACTGCCAAAATCTGATTATTCATGTGCATATGAAATGCAGAAGAGATGAGTGCTCTCAGTCCCGAGATGAAGAGTTGGAAACAGATTTGGTCTGAGCTGTGCCAACTCAATATTGCTGGCCCAGGGCTTGTTTTCTTAGATTTAAACCGGCAATATTGTTTATACAAAAAACAATATTCACTTAGGGCCTCTGGAAAAGCACTTCAGAGCTCAAGTCTTCTGTAATAACAGTGGAACAGCAAAGCTGGAGCCTCCTTTCTTTCCAATCATTTTACCATACAGTAACATCTTTTGCAGTTTGCACATCTTCTCTTTCTTTACTTTCTTTCCTTATCACTATTTTCTTTTCCTTAATACGTACGTAATCTCACTTCTAATCAGTTATGTATTATGTTAACACAGGCTGTAACTGGATGCTGGGTCTCTTCTGTGGTGGGCTAGCATACATTAGACCTTATGCTAGCCAAGTACGCCGTTTAACGACCACATTAAGTTCTGTGAAACGAGTCACTGAATCATTGAAGACAGTACCATAGCCATATCTATAGCCATATCTTTATGACCATAGCCATATCGCCTTTTTATGCTACTGTAATGCAAGTATGAAGGTTATTTTCACAAGGACGATACGCAAATGCACCAGAGATACCGCTGAAAACATGGCTGGAATGCTACCATCTGTCAAATCTTTTTCAATTCACAAAACTTTGCAATAATTATAGAAAATACAGAAATGTACTGTTATGACCCTGTTTATGGAAACGCTTTAACACTTAAGAGTATAGTATGATGGACCTGACACTTTGTGGGACTGTGGTAGCCTAATGGTTAAGATATTGTACTATGGACTAGAAGGTTCACTGTTTGAATCCCACCTTCTTCAAGTTGCCACTGTTGGGTGCTTGTGCAAGACCCTTAAGCCACAAATGCTTCGATTGTAGGACTGTATCCGCTCTAAGACGCTCTGGATAAGGACATCTCCTAAATGACTACGTGTACTTTTGTTTGACAGAAGCCAAAAGTGCACTGATAGACAGTATTACGAACAACATGGAGGACCAGCCAGATGAAACCGAGACTCAGCAAGTGAATATAGTTGTACAGAATGCAGTTATAGGTCAGAGACAATATACAGGTAGTGGGGGGACAGGACAGGCACATATGAACTCCATTTACAGGTTAGTACAAATAAGTAGCAGAAAATCATCCACAAAAACACACGAGCAACTTACACCAAAAGTTTCTAAACACATCAACCGAGAACAGCCTCTAGTCCAAACGTGAGCTAACGAGCAAGTGAACACAATCAAACCTCCAGCTCTTCAATTCCCGCTTCCGCTCATAGACCCACAGCACTTATTGGCTGTTGATGTGACCGCACTGATTGTTCAGACCTCAGTTGTTAAACAGGATGAGCGTTAGATGATACATACAGTACCCATCAAAAGTTTGGACACACCTTGGACTCATTCAGTGTTTTTCTTTATTTTTATTATTTTCTAAATTTAATATTAATATTGACGACATCACAACTATGAATGGCCACGTATGGAATTATCTAGTATACAAAAGTGTTAAATGAACCACAATATGTTTTATACTTCAGATTTTTCAAAGTAGCCACCTTTTGCTTTGATGACGGCTTTGCACACTCTTGGCATTCTGTCAAATCAGCTTTACAAGGTCATCACCTGGAAAGGGTTTCAGTGAACAGGTGGGCATTGTCCAGAGTTAACTTGAGGACTTTCATGCCTCCTTGAAACACAGGGTATGAAACACAGACTCTAAAGTATAAAACTTATTCTGGTTTGAGTGACACTTTTTTTTATTTACTACATGATTCCATGTGTGTTCCCTCACAGTTTTGATGTCTTCAATATTAACCTACAATGTAGAAAACATTACAAAGCATTGGGTGAGAAGGCGTGTCCAAACTTTGTTCTGGTACTGTATCTGTACATAATGCATATTGGATGTTCAAACGATGTTCTTAAGTAGTGATCGAATTTGAAACCGTTTCGTTCCAGGTCCGCCGTACATCGTGGCACCCCCAGAGAACATCACTGTTAACATTTCCCAGAATGCCCTCTTCACTTGTCAAGCAGAGGCCTACCCCGGCAACCTGACCTACACCTGGTTTTGGGAGGAGGACAATGTCTACTTCAAGAAGTATAGTTATTATTAAGTTCTCCACCGATCACAAACCTGAAGTGTGTGAGTGTGTGTGTGTGAGTGTGTGTGTGTGTGTGTGTGAGAGAGAGAGAGAGAGAGAGAGAGATAGATAGAAGTTGTGCTTGCGTGCATTTTAAAGGGAACGAGTTTAGATTTGTATGAATTTACAGCCCCAGAATCCCTAAATCTCTAGGTTGCTTCAGCTGTTGTGTTGACATGGAGGTGGACACAGCAGGTTTTTCATATTCCCAGTATCCCTGTGTCATCATGTTGATAAAAAAAAACATGCTGATGGTCCAAGGTGGAGCCAGAAGGACATTTCTCCCCTCAGACAAAGTCATACTCTTATTATTCCTCCTACAGCTGCCCAAGATAACATACTGAAAGGAAAGTCTCTGGTGCTCAATCCCAAACCTTTGCCGAACAATTCACTTTGATGGTTGCGGTAGTGTCATTACAGTCCTAAATATAGGCACTGCTTACCTGATGCATGGATGGAACCATAGCTAGTTCATAGCTACCAACTTTATACCTGCATTTGTGTTTGGCTTTACCAGGTTACTAATTTTTTCCATGGTAGAAACTTTGTTGTTTTTGACAGTTACAGTGTGAATGAATAATTTCTATAACAGTCCTATGTTGCCTTGTGCAAAAGTCTTAGGCCATCATAAAATTTGATATGGTATAATGACCATATATAATTATTTCTCAATTCCTTTATTAGAATACACAACAGAAAGTTCTATGCAGTATTAAAAAAACCCAGAAATAGTTGGGAAGCATCTTCCCAAGCAGCTGAAAACAGTATGAAGCTGGTTAGCACCAGAGCACTCTGGGAAATGTAGTTTCTCAGTCGTGTCAAGTCAGACTTATTTCTGTAGCGCTTTTTACAATGGAGCATCTTCTCAAAGAAACTTTACAGTTTTAGGTGATCTTCTCATATCTGAGGCCAATCAAAAAATTGAGCAAGTCTAGGGCGACAGTGGTAAGGGAAAACTCCCTAAAATGTTATAAGGAAGAAACCTTGGGAGGACCAAGTCTCAAAAAGGGACACGACATCCTTGGGTGGTTTAGATGATAAATGTAAGAATGAAACAAATTTATCTAGTCGAATACGTCTGTAGTAATAGTTCAAAAAACAAAGGAAGTAAATATGAACAGATAAATACATTTTAAAAATAAGTCAACACAAGCCAGCTTGCTCTATACCTCTCTGCTGCCCTCGCTGGTCAAATGCGGTGGTGCATTGCTGGTCTGAACTGACATATGTTCTTTGTTATATCAGAATGATTGCCTTTTTCCCCTAGCAGCGTGTTTTAAACAGTGTTTGATTTCAGGCTGTATATTTGTTTTCTATAGACACTGTAGGGCTAAGTGGTAGCTAATGTGAACCGGTCCCATATCCTCATGCATTGCTTGCTCTATTACTGTGGTTATGATCCCTTAACATCCAGAAGCTTGCTTGGTGATGTACAGAATAGTACAATTAATTAGATACACGGTTGAACATTTGGTTCTGAAAGGTCACGTTAGACCAGGCGTCTCGGGTTGGTTCCGCAAATACACAGGCCTGGATGTGGGTTTCATGGCTACAATGACATGGGTCTGACGGTGCATTCCACAAAAGCACACCAGCATGACTTCTCTCCTGCCCTCTCTGTAGCGATCTGAAGCTCAGAGTTCGCATCCTGATTGATGGAACCCTCATCATCTACCGTGTCAAGCCCGAGGATGCTGGGAAATACACCTGCAGCCCCAGTAACAGCCTTGGCATCTCGCCTTCTGCCTCGGCCCATCTGACAGTGCAGTGTGAGTACAGCCTTCCCCAGGTACTTTGACGTCTTCTAACAAGCAAGAAGCCTTACACTACACCACTCATGCCTCTGCTTTTTTATATGGCCAGAGTGGACCAATGCCCTACATAAAACATAACCATATCCTTGATGGTAGTATTTTGATATGGGATGTAGTACGACAGTATGCGAGTTGGGACTTTACAAGTACAGTGGTACTTCGGTTCTCATCGTTAACTCGTTCCAGAAGTCTTGCTGAGAACCGAAAACTAAGAGTACCGAGCAGTCATTACCAACCATGTTAGGACCCATGGAGACTTGTTTGCACTTGGAACATGTTCTGATGATTTTTTTAGACCCTGCCCGTGTGCTCAACATGCCACCGGTCATCTACGTTCCAAGAAAGTTACCAGGACTCATACGATGCCCGGTTGATGCCAACCCGCCTGTAATTTCAGTCAGATGGGAAAAAGATGGTTACCCCTTAAGAGTAGAGAAGGTCAGTAGTCTGAGAAAACTTTTCTTGACCTGCATCTGCACAGCATGCATATCCATGGCCTTGCGTTCATTTCCTCCAGTACCCTGGCTGGAGCCAAATGCCAGATGGAAGCATTCGGGTGGCAGAGGTCACTGAGGACTCCCTTGGCACCTACACCTGTGTGCCTTACAATGCCCTAGGTACCATGGGACAATCCCCTCCGGCTACTCTGGTGCTAAAGGTTGGTTCATACAAGAGCTACACTTTGTCATACATCAGTGAACCAATTACAGCCTATGTAACCGTCAGATGTTAGATCAATGTATTAACATGAACTTATTTGTTAGCATTTCATATGCTTAAAATTTTAGGCCTAAACTGTTTATGCGTGTACTGGATAACAGTTCATTTTGTGAATTGCCGTTCCAGCATAGGCTACAGCACATGTAACTCAGACACTGTCATGGTTTCCCCACTCACATGTAGGACCCTCCTTACTTTAACGTAAGGCCAGGGGGGGAATACCGTCAGGAGGCCGGCAGAGAGCTTGTCATCCCTTGTGCTGCTTCTGGAGATCCTGAGATTCCAACCATTACTTGGAGGAAGGTATGGCTTCACTCACGTAGCAGGCTAGTGTGCTCCAGGGATACGAAATATCCCTAAAAGCATGTTTTATGCACACTTACCTCAATTTAGATCAGGGCTCTGAGTCTTGCTTGTGCTTCTGATGCAAAATGTTTTATGGTCATATAAGAACAAGACTGAACTTTTTGGACTGAAGTCTTAAGAGCTACAGTTGTTTCCGAAACGTTTGCGTTACGCTGAAATGACGCAAGACGCTTAGCTGACTAAAAATCGTGTTGTACCTCTTCCATTGCATGGGCTCCCTATAGCCTGGACTTCACTGTCGGTCCATTTGTCTGTTTATTTTCCACTTTTAGCACAAATATCCGTTATTTATATGGCTACCAGTATACAAGTATATTTAAAAATGGGCGTAGGCACTTGAATCTTGACCAATCAGTATACAGCTGCGTCACCAAGTCCGGAACAATGGCCGTACTCTTACATGTGGACCAATCACCGCATTCCTACATCACTTAGGGAGTTCTTCCTCGCCACTGTCACCCTGGGCTCACTCAGTTTAGGCTGTGGGCCAAGACAATTGTAAAGCTGCTTTGAGACAATGGTCCGTTATAAAAAAGCGCTATAGAAATAGATTTGACTGTCCTGGAGTGGCCAAGTCAGAGTCCTGACCTAAATCCAGAAATTAGTGTGTATTGCACTTACTGTACAAGTATGTTTATTTCAGTCTTGATTAATGTTATAGTTTTATTCCAAAGATATGCAGACTTCCCTTCTAACCAGTACATTTGGATAATGCAGACACCCGTTTTTAAAAGCGGCCTAAACCAAGCATACATTATTTGTGCAGACTCCGTAGACAAACACTGTCAATGAATGCCAGGTTCTCAAGAAGTTCCTATCATTGTGAACTGTCTTTGGGATGAAGTGGAAAGCTCACTGTGGGTCAGACCTTGTCACCAAGTGGTCTTCTGTTGTACTTCTCAGCTATGGAGAATGTCTATTATTTATACAGATGTGTATGTAGAGATGCCATTATATAGAGACACTGTATTTGCTATGATTTACAATGACTGGTAATTGAGTTTTGTGACTAAAGGTTGGGAAGCCAAGCAGAAGCAAGCACAACATCTTACCCAGCGGCAGCTTACAGTTTGTGTCTCTGAGCAAAGAGGATCATGGGGAGTGGGAGTGCGTCGCCACCAACGTCGTCACAAGCATCACTGCCAGCACAAGACTTTTTGTAATAGGTACATAATATTTTGTTTAGCACTTTGACTGCATTCTGTAATTACAGAACCTTGTCTTGTACTAATGCCGATAAAATACCAGTGTAAGACTTTATGTGTTTAGCGGGTGGCTAGTATAGACGGTTGCTGAAGTGAAATTTTCGGAAATTTGATTAAGAATCAAAACGTCTGGTTCTTTCCAGTAAAGTCCTGATTCCAGTTAACCCTACAGTACAGTGCCTATAGAAAAAGCATTATACCTGGACGAACTCCTTAACTTTTGTCTCATTAACTATCAAAGTAAAAACTAACATTCAGAAAAATTCTGATCAATTTTTACAATGTCAATAGTAAAATACCTAGTTTCGCCAAGTGATCAAGCCCTTCAGAGTAACCATTATAAATATGCTCAGGTGCAACCAATCATATTCCAGATCAATCCTTCATACCTGTCTAACTGGCCTCTACCTGAAATCAACTGCAGTGGTTTTGCATACTTCAGAATAAAGCCACCAGTTCCTTGAGTGTTCCTCTACAGGAAATGTATGACAACACAAAGAATTCACCATGGCTGAAAGGACAAATCGTTGTGGAAGTTGGTCAGTCTGTGTGTGTGACAACAATGTCACAAGCTTTACACAAAGAAGCCTCTTCTGAACAGGTGCCACTGGGCACTTCCCAAACCTTTTCATTAGTTTCCTTTTTAGAAATTTGATTCATTTTCAGAACTTTTTTCCTTGCTACTTGAATGCTGTAAGGCAAAATGTATAAATAAAGCTGAAAAGGACAAAAAGAGCAAATGGGAGTATAATGACTTTCTATAGGCACACTGTATCAAAGACTTTGCAGCCTAGCAGCTGGAATGAGTCACTGCGGCAAATGTCTGTGGGGCGTGCGGGGGCTCCGTCCCTAATGTCATGTCACGTTACATACTCTGATTCTAATGCTGACTGATTATTTGATGATGGGTACATTTCATGATGCTTACATTTAACGAGGTGATAATTTTGATGCCTGGTCCATTTGATCTGGACTTGACTGTTTTAAATCTGTGGAGATTGTTCAAGTAATATGAGCATATAAAGGATCTAGAGCTGATGCTTGTATTACCACTCTGTGACAGAGAGCTGGGAACGTTAATAAAAGATTGAACATAATGTGGTAAACGAGTATTGCATGAACTCTTAACAGAGTTTTTTTCCCCCCCTTTGTTTCAGGCACTAGCCCTCACGCGCCAGCCAACGTCCGTGTTTCGGCCTCGACAACCTCAGCTAATATCTCCTGGGAACTCGGATATGATGGTGGCTATGAGCAGACCTTTTCGGTCTGGTATGGCCCTGTGTAGGTTCCCCTAGCACTTAGCATTTAAATAGCCTATGTTCTCTCCCCTCTCAAATCTTTGATCCTAAATCTATAGTTATGGCCCTTTATCCTTAGTTAACTGTAAATATTCCAGACAACTGAAGTATATGTTGTTATATGCATGTGCATTTAAGACCATACACAACTGATGTGCAGACATGTTATAGGTGTTCTGGTGCTGCTAATCTCAGAGGTATGGCAGGTAATATATAAGAATGGCACAGTTATAAGGACATGCCCGATACGTTTAGACTAGAAGGGACTTTTCATAAATTATGGACCAATGTTGCCAAGAGAATTTAATTTGAGTGCAGTGATTTTCAAAAAAATTTTAAACATTTTCAACACTTTTTATTTAGAAAGTGTATGTCGGCTGCACCGTCTCCCTCGGCCAGCAGGGGGAGGCAGAGGTGCTCTTTACAAACGGGGATGGGCCTGTTGCCACATGACATCACGATTGATAGGAGTGCCCTAACATTTGCGTCAGACCAACAGATGAACGATTAAAATGTGGTTTCCAACTTGAGGAAAAACCTTTCACTGGTAGATTTTTCTAAACACAACTTACTTGTAGTATAGAGAGAAAGTGCCTCATGTTTTTGTATCCACTGGCGCCCATATTTTACTAGTTATGAAATCCCAGATTTTAGCTTTGCACTTAAATGCAATGACTTTTCAGGTTAGAAATAGGACCATCCAACCATCCACAAGACTGTGTCGTTAACCGTGTGCCGTCTTCCAACAGGAAGAAAAAGACGGATTTGGGTCCTCATGATTGGCTCTCCATTCCTGTGCCCGGCTCCCAGACCTGGCTGGTGGTGCAGGGATTGGAGTCAAAGACTGCCTATCAGTTCAGTGTGCTGGCCCAGAACAAGCTAGGCACAGGCCCTTTCAGTGAGGTAGTCACTGTGAATACAGTAGGTGGGTGACACTATCATTTTCACCCTCTGGGTGGTGTGGCTGGTTTGCCAGGCTGTTTAAATATTCCTACAAAATACACTTCGACATAAATAACCTGCACCTGCTCTACGTCTGTGTTTTGTCGTACAGTGTACCCCGTAAGTACTCCGGAACCACTGGTGCTTCTTACCCCACCGCGGTGCCTCACAGCCAACCGGACACAGCAGGGTGTACTGTTGACATGGCTCCCTCCGGCCAATCACACTTCACCCATAGATCGTTACATTGTTGAGTTTCGCCTCGGGGAGCGATGGGAAGTGCTCGATGACCTCATTCCAGCAGACGAAACCGAGATCATGGCTAGAGACCTCATTCCAGTAAGAAAATTCAAGGATCAGCTCAAGAGAGGCTTGCAAATGATGTTATGCAACAATACAGCGTTGTTCAGTGAAAATATCAGCCTTTTGCAGCACACTCGCATGTGCAGTTCCCACAGTGCGTGAGGCAGCGGTCTAACACGCTCAACCCACTCTGAGTCCTGTTGGCACCATCTGGCCACGTCCGGAATCACCGAATAGGGTGGGCCGAACAGGGGATCATCCCCTGGAGCTGAAACAGCAGCCCTTATCCAGCCCTTATATTATGGACTGGCATCCCATCCAGGCCATGCTTACGCCTGCATCCCATGTTCTCTGGGGATATGCAGTACACACAGATGGAGTGATCCTTTGGGAACTGATTATAGATTTTGTTCATGTAACAGGTATTAAGTGTAATCATCCCACTCTGAAAACGTATTCATGCGCTTGCCTATCCCTCTCCCTCTAGGACTCCTGGTATGAATTCCGGGCCCTGGCGGTCATGGACGATCTCATTAGTGAAAGCAGTAATGTAGTGGGAGTGTCAAGCACAGGTGAGAGTCCGACCAAAAGAAAATATTAGACTAATTTTCATGTGGAGCTTCATTGCCCCCTACTGATCATCGTAGATAGTGCGCTTCTTTCCCTTGCTTTACATGTCAATGTGCAGTAGCAAAATTAAAGGAATCCTCCTGAATGTATTAAGCTGTCTCTCTACACCATATCTCTAGTGTATGGCTGACTAATCAGTCACACTGGCACTAGTGTACCTCAGAAACCCATTTCAATGTTTTCTCTGTACTGATACAAGAAACAGAGACTCAGTTACAGGTATGCACCATTTACCGTCCGCATTACGTTCTGTGAAACAGGACATTGACCAAAATGGACGCTGTCACAGCCACATACAGTAGTATGTCAGGCTACTATGTAAATATAAGGGTATTTTTGAGCTCCTCTGACGGTTGCCCCCCACAGATACACTAAATGAGGAGTGACTTAATTAATTAATATTCTTAATCCCTGCAGTGCACATTTAGGTAGAAAGTAACCATGGTAGGAAAGTAACTGTGGTGGGACTGTGTAGCCTACTGGGTAAGGTACTGGACTATGGACCACAAGGTCCAGGGTTCAAATCCCACATCTGCCAAGCTGCCAAGCCCTTAACCCACAATTGCTTGGATTGTATGACTTTATCAATTGTAAGTCGCTCTGGATAAATGTGTGCTCATCTGATAAATGCTGTAAATGTAAAGTAAGAAACTTCAAATGGTCTAGAACCGTCACTGGTGCTCCCTGCATTTGGCTCTATGTGTTTATGACCATGATTCTGCTGTGACATAGTAATGATTATACAGAAGTGTCCAAAACAATTTACAATTTAGTTTCTTATAGATTACTGAAAATGTAATGAATGGACTTAGCTTAGCCAAAATTGTGAAGTTAAAAATATGACCAGCAGCACGGGTCTAAGGACGAGGCAGAGACGGAGTGTTGCCAACGTGTTTTTTGTTTCGTTTTATACAGCACTTCTGGTTGCCTGCTCTTTATGTAAACACGTTGGCAACCCATAGCGACAAATAAGGACTTGACTGTATGTATGAAAGCCCCAAAAGTGCTCTAAGATAAGTCATTATAAGTGCGTTTTGAGTACACAGATGCTCCGATCTTTTCTTGGTACAGAAAAGTGTACAGAAATTGACGCTTGTGGAAACTGGCCCATATGCTACAGATATGATGGATAGAGAGTAGGTTAAAAACCTTGGGAGTATTTCATTAATGCAAGTAGATTTTCAGTGAAAGAAGCTCCCCAGGCATTGGCTGGACTCTGAGGTGAGTGTGGTACATCTAAAGAGCTGTTCTGTAATAGACGGTGTTGTAGAGAACAGGTCAGAAGGTGCGTCGGTTTAATTCAGTATGTCAGAAGGACGGCATGACTGTCAAAATCATGAGGCAGAAGAATATGCACCCACGACAGCTAGCTGAATTGTACAACTAATTAGTAAAGGACCGGGCAAAGCAGACGTGATAGCATTGGTAATGCTACTAACCCAAGGCGAGGCGCGAGTCACAGAAGAGACGACACATGCGACCCAATTTGTCTGGGGAGCTTTAACGTAGACGCTTTGTTGGCTGCAATGTGAACGCATGTTGCTTGGCTGCCCTGCTTCCATCTTGTTTCAAGCTCTGCAGTGTGTCTCCTCTCTCAGACCCCTTCCCTCCCACAGAGATCTCTGACGAGGGGCTGGCCAGACCAGTGGTAGCTGGGATCGTGGCTACCATCTGCTTTCTAGCCGCCGCCGTCCTTTTTAGCACGCTGGCCGCCTGCGTCGTCAACAAGCAGCACCGCCGCAAGTTCAAACGCAAGCGAGGTGAGTCCGATTCCGAAGGTGGACCGGTAGCAAGAGTCGGGATGCATTATGTATTAGTACAATACGTTAACAGCCAGCACGTTCCTTCGATCTGAACGCATGCAGTCATTATTGGTTTGTTTTTCGCTGTATGTTTCTAGATCCTCCTCTGTCTATAACCCACACCAGGAAAAGTGTTGAGTCTCCGTAAGTACCGGTGCATGGTTACATCCATTATACTTCAGCAGATCTGTCGAGTCCCGGGATGCCATGCTTGTGAGGGTGAAGGGGTGGGGGTTGGCTATCGCAGGAAGAAGTGCATGTCTTAGGATGGGTAGTCCAAACGGCTGACCGTAGCAGCTGCCCTCTTTGCAGTGAGGGATGCATGGAGAAGGATTTGAGCAGTCTACTGATTGGCTGCTCTAAATGCATCTGTGCTTACCTCTGCTTTTCAGGCAGCGAGATGCATTGATTTGCTCTCATCGGCGATCTTACGCAGTTTTTTTTGTTCGTAGCCTGCTGAGTTGGGGCCTGATCAATTGCCAGTACGCAGCAGGACAAACCTTCGACACGATGCTTACACGCGAGCTCCTCAGAATTCCGATTAGCACAGGCATGGCAATAGTTCACGCCCACACACGCGAAAATAGAGGGGAAGTCTGCATTTTTGTAATCCCCCGTAGTGGCGAGGTCATAGTCTCCTATCTTGCTTGTAATTTCTACTTCCATGTTTTCCATTCATCTCCATTCATCTTCGCTGTTTGGAAGCCTAGTCAGGTCTGATGGCCACCTCTTGCCCCCTCTCTATTGTGTCTCTCACCGCAGGCCTCCTCTTACCCCCTTGCCTGGCATTGAGCCCTACTGGGAAGAGCCAGACAGGAGCAGCTACAGGCCCCCATCCACCAGCCCTCAGTGAGTGCCTGCACCTGCACCTCTCTCCCAACAGATGGCGCTGGCTGCGCCTTGCTGCATTAGCTGCATGCTTTGTTCTGTTGTGGTGCCGAGCTTATTGGTTAGAAACCACTTTGTGGAATAATACTGATAATACACCGCTGCTCCGATGTTTACCTTCATATAACGTTAATGCTGGGGTGGACTTTTGTTAAACAGAGCAGTGTTTTCGAAATGTCCAGAGCTATATAGCTGATATGACAATAGCATACACTGGCCCCGTCTCCGCCACTTGCAATTTTTTTCCTCACCTGATCTCATTCTTCTGTCTCTTCATGGTGCACCATGACATGTCTTTGCCCTCATCCTCTGTACCAATAAATGCCACGTGTGTGATCTTGTTTATGTGCCATCACAAGGGTTCTGTTATGGTTGAATAACGATTAGTCACTCAATATCATAACAATACACAGAACACAACACACCACCTCTGTGTCCTTCCCACTGTAGTCCGCAGAACTCTAAGTGCACTTTCTGCTCTTTTCCCCCACAGACTCTCCTCTGGAAAAATCAGTCCAGAAAGCATTGCTTCCTCTCGCCCCCCGTCTCTGGCCAGCGTGAGCACACCTGGCCTCTATGTCAAGAAGCTGCCGAGCCCAAGGAAAGAGAAGGAGCTCTCGTTGTACAAGCGAACCAAACGAGCAATAACAGGCAAGAAGTACAGCGTGTCGAAGCACGAGGCCGAGGTCACCACGCCCATTGAGCTGATCAGCCGTGGGCCCGACGGCCGCTTTGTCATGGAGCCTTCAGACACAGACATGTCGCTCAAGCAACGTCGCATTGAGGGCTTCCCCTTCGTGGAGGAGTCAGACCTGTACCCCGAGTTCAGACAGTCGGATGAGGAGAACGACGAGCCTGGGCCCCTTCCCCCAGTCATGGCCACGCTCAGACCCCAGATATCACCCGTGTCCTCGAGCCAGGAGTCCTACATGGCACAGCCCCCAGCCTACAGCCCCCGCTTCCACAGGCCCATGGAAGGTACGAGCATCTTGGAGGGTAGTGGGCTTCAGGCCACAGGGCAGAGCCGAGCGTCCCACTTTCACAGAGTCTTTCCCCCGGGCCCTTTCTATGGCTATCTAGGTAGCGGTGCTGAGATGGAGCTGCACCCTCCGTTCTACGCAGCTGACGTGAGCCCCCGCAGCTCAGCCATGTCCTCTTCCTCACCACCATGTCCCACCGAGGGGCCCTTCCGTCATCCCACCATTGTCCCTGGCCATGCTCTCCCTCTGACACATGGCCCTCCCTCCTCTCACTCCACCGACACCTGGCAGCCTCCTGACTTCCCCTTTCTGGGTCAGGAGGGTGCCTGTGTCGTCTTGCCGCCACACCCGCCTCCCCATCTCCGCCGGGACGTGCCTGAGCCGCCGCCGTACCCATCACGTAGCCACGCCCCCTCCAGCTCTGCGTTCCTGCGGCTGGAGGCGCTCCCTTCTCAGGGCCTAGTGGGCACACATGCAGCTATGCAACAGGCCCAGAGTGTGGGGCAGTTGAGACACACTGCCCACGGAATGGGTGTACCAGTGTTGCCTTACCCAGGCCGAGCAGGGAGCCCCAGCACGCTACGTAGCGAGAGCTCGGACGAGCCGTGGCTGAGCCCGAGGGCAGCGCGGCGCCTGGAACTGGGCTTGCAGCAGGTGGTGCTGCAGCCGTCACGCCTGTCGCCCCTCACGCAGACACCCCCTAGCTCCCGCGCTGGCTCGCCTGACATTCTGGTGCGCCCGCCGCCGCGGCCAGGTGTCCTCCGCTCCTCACGGTCCCAGGAGATGCCCGAGAGCATCCGCCACATCGCCTTCTCCCGGAGGTCCTTATCCTCTTCTCCGACCACCTCTCCCACCCAGGGCTCAGGCTCCAGTCGCCTGCCTGGCTTGGGATATGGTGCCCATGTGGCCTTTGCCACTGCAGCAGCCAGCTATCCATCCCAGTCCCCCTCACCCCCAGCAGAGAGCAGCAATGCTTTCGGTCAGCTGCCATCTCAAAGGAGGACAGACGAGGAGATGCTGCCCTCAGAGCCCTCGTCAGGGTAGGTGAACTACACCAGTGGTGGTTCCAAAAACATGACAGACATCTCGTTTTCATCCACCCGTTCTCAAAAGCAGTGCTCCTCATGCCTTTGTCATTTTTTGCTACAATAATGATTTGAAAAATAAGAGTCTGTACAACCCCAAATCAGAAAAAGTTGGGACAGTATGGAAAGCGCAAATAAAAAAATTAATGCAGTTAACTTTTATTTCATTACAGACAGCATGAAGCCAGGATAGTTCATGTTTTGTCTGGTGAGCTTCATTTCATTTGTTAATAAACATATATTCCTGCATTTCACATACCTCCAACACATTCCAAAAAAGCATCCACCACTTTGTAACATTGGCATTCCTTCTCACAAAACTTAAAAGACGATTTGGCACAGAGGATACCAAGCAATGAAGTGCTTCAGGTGTTACTTTGTCCCATTCCTTCTGCAAACATCTGAAGGTTTGCAACCGTACAAGGACTTCACATTTGTTGTTTCAAAACTCTTCAATAATAACTCTTTGTAATGTGTGCAGCATATGGTTTTGCACTGTTGGAAAATGCATGGCCATCCCTGGAAAAGGAAATATTACCGTTGGCAAGGGCCCTGACACAACCCTATACCATGATTCTCGGTTTTGGACTTGCTGCTAACAGGCTGGAAGGTCCTTGGTCTTGGTTCTGTTTGAAATCATATCATCATATCATTTTTTTTTTTTTTTTTTTTTTACCTCAATATTAAAAATTGTCCCTGTCTCAACTTTTTTGGAATGTGTTGCAGGCTGGAAATGCAGGAATGGATGTTTATTAACAAATGAAATGAAGTTTACCAGACAAAACATGAAATATCTTGTATGCATTCCGTCTGCAATGAAAGTCAAAGGAAACGTCAAAAAGAAAAGTCACGGGAAATGTACGAAACACTGTGTTTTGTTTTTTGTTTAATTTGAATTTTCCATACGGTCCCAACTTTTTCTGATTTTGAGTTAGACTTTATGTACTATTTACGTTTTAATTTGTTTGATTTTATTTCTGATTATATTCTGTTTGCAGTTCTTCTAATTTTATTCAGTCAACTCTAGCTTTGATTTTAGAGCTTTGTGTGGAAATCTTTGTTGAATAGCTTTCCGTTACCTTCTTGAGGAGCTCATGACTTTTTTCCTCTTTGTCCTCTTGTGTGAGCTGAGCACTTCACCTCATCTTCTCCAACTCATTTCCTCATCTCTGTCTCTCTTTCTTCCACCCCCACTGACTCAGTGCTTTCTCCATCAGGGTGGCCTTCTTAGGCGGCCTTCCTTGCCAGGGATGAGCCTGCACTCATCTCTTGCAATGTCCATCCTCATCTAGAGTAGCGACGGCTGATTTTTTACAATTTTTGTCCTTGCAGGCTTTGGTAGTCTTACCTTCTTTGTTTTTGATTGATCTCAGCTATCTGGGCAGCATTGTTGTGACCAGGTCCTCTACACCATAATAGGTAAGGGTTGAGCCCATGTCTGAAAGTGGAGGGGTTAGCAGGTGGGGCCTTAAATCATTCTTCATTTAAAGGGGAATTACCGCTTTTAAGCAAACATGATCATGAATTCAAGGTTGAAGTTGCAATGACACAGCCTAATGACAATCAAGACAAATGTTTTGACCAAGCAGCACAACGAGCATTGTTTAACTTCTAAACGTGGCCCATTAGCCACAGACATGCGTATTCCCCTTTAAACTACTACTCCATGGCCAAAACTGTCATGCATGCCTTAAAATTTTCTTCCTCAATGGCAATTCGATAGCGGTGACCTTCAAACTAAAATTCTCGTCCCATTCGTTGTAACAGCGGTCTGTTTTCTTTCATCCATGTGACTGTTGTTTACTGGCCATTCTCCTCCCCTCCCTGCCATCTCTTCTCCTGTCAGCATGGTGAAGCCGCTCTGTACGCTGTGTTCATGCCAACCAGAGTTGTGGTTGATGTGACTGTAGGACTGTAGTGTGTCAGTCATGCCCCCCTCCAACTCCTCTACTAATGCCTTTCGCTTTCTCTCTCCACAGCTTCAGCAGCAGGGGCGACACTCTGTATTCGCGTTGTGTTTCTGTGCCTTGTGAAAACCATGAGTTGTTGGCTGACTCTTCCTGTGTGGACTTTTCAGTTGTCATGGTCTTGTGATAGTGGGATGGCATGTGTGATTTAACATAAAAAAAAAAAACACAAGATCTATAATAAGGGGGCGTGTTTACAGGAAAATTTTTTCCCTTTTACTGACTTGCTCGGGTTTGACTGCTTTCTTTTCCTTACATTCACGAGGTAAACATATGAGTGACAGTGTTTATTAACTCGGAACAAGTGATAATGAACAGGTAAGCGCCATTCAACGACCGCACTGCCTTCTGTGAAGCAGGTCGTTGACCGAAATGGGCGTTGACCGGACCTAACCATAGTCACGTAGCCTTTGTTATGCTACTGTAATGTAAATATAAAGGGTGTTTACACAAGTAACCCGTGTGCCAATGATGCATAAATGTGTCAGAGATACTGCCGAAAAAACACCTAAACAGCACATCACTCCCTCCAGGGAACACCGTGGTTCTTCAGTTACAAGCACACACTAACAATCACACACACTGTAGAAACAAAATATAACGCGCACGATCGACTAGAAACACAGATAAACATACCTCGCTGGCTGCACACAACCAAAAGGGAAGGAGTCCACTTAAAGAAACACTAATTTCCCGAACAAGCAATGCAATATCTCCTTTTAAACACCTTTTAGTGGAAAAATCCAGCAAGGCTTTACTAGTAGGAAGTCAGGGCGATCAAAAGGCTGGCGCTTGGCACTTCTGGGGAATATGTAGGTGAAGCTGGCACGCCGCTTCTAGTGTACAAACTAGAGTACAAACTTTTCCATTTCACGTCTCTGCTCGTGTCCGTGTCCTAAAAATGTCCGTGCACAACACAGACCGTAACATTACTCCTACTTATGCATGTAGTTAATGCAAAGTAAATCGATATTCATTCAAATAAATTAAATAAAATGTATGACATAAATAATATTTAGGGCAGTTAATTTCTCCAGGTGTTTATGGCTGCAACATCTGGAGTTGAAAGACAGATTTTTATTTCCTATTATAATTTGTTTTAACTGTTAAGACCTCGGAAGTTCACACATGATCGGATGGTCGTTAAACGCCGCTTACCTGCATTACTGGAAGCAATGATCGACAGTTTGAGCGCGAACGTGATCATTTCCTTACAACAGATGTTGGTTTGTTTAATTTGTACATTTAATGATGTGTTCGTTCCTTTTATTATACTGGTTAGGGTTAAATGGCAATGTACACTCCATACTCCTATTTAAAAATAATCCATATAATAAAGGTGAGACAGCCATCATGTCCCAATCTACGCTCTTTCCTACTATTTTGTAGTATCGTAAATGTAAAGCAGTCTCATTGTAGACCCTCAAATAGAACCCGTTGTCCCTGCTGGCTGTGGACAATAATGCAGCTTATTTTGCTTCTGTCCACTTTGTTTCAGGGAGCCTCTAGGTGCAGTGACTGTACCTGCTGGGTCTGAGAGTTTTGAAGCACTGTTTTATCATTGTATTAAAAAGGCCAAGAAGGTGGCAGCCAACAACAACAACAACTCCACAGCCAAGAAAAGAACAGGTGAGTTTTTTATGACTCATTCTCTCCACCAGTGCAGTAACGTTTTATTTTTTAATAAGTCATACACATATCTTTTGGGTAAATATAGCTCATGTGCTGTCGATACAGGCTAATGTATAGGTGAATTTTTTTAATTCGTTAATGCGTTTTTGTCAGAGAAATATTAAGGTAGGTTAACATTTCTCTCTCCATATATTTATTTATTTACGGTGTGTATTAATGCCCTGAGCCACTATCTGAACCCATAAACCTCTCATAACGATTGCTGATTGGGAAAATAATGACTAAGACTTCCACTTCTTTTTCCGTTTTATTCAGTAATTAGTTACTAGTGTGATCGCTCGTTGTTTATCTGCGCCTCAGCAAAACATGGCTCAGCCCAACAGTAAACTGACAGGTGACAGCCTGAGCTCAGCAGAAGGTCTTTATTTTGCAGAGATTCTCCAGAGAAAGCAGCGAGTCGGTATTCTGTGGTCATCAGGATGCGTTCCTGTCTGAGCTAACCCTCAGAGAAATGCAGTTTCAGTCACAATCAGGCCTGATCCACCCAAAAAAAAGGGTCTCGATATGTCTTGTGTACCTCTACAGAGATTAGATCTATGAATGATGTACAGAGTACAGAACAAGATAATGCCTTGAAAGGAAGGCGTGCAGACACAACCGGGGTGAAACAAAGTATTTGAGTCCAACATAGACTTTGAAGATGGCACCTTTGAAACTGCAGACTAAAGCCTAAGGACAATACAAAACATACAAGCTTAATGCCTAATCTTCTACTTCTTCTGTTACTAGAATAATTTTTAGCGAATAGTTGTTTGTTTTAAATATTGCATTGTTTAGCACTGGAAGATGTGAGACAATAGAGAACGTACATTTGATGAAGCCCCACCCAATTCTCAGATAAGAGGCAGGCTGGTGGACCAATCAGAAAGTCCAACAGTTAAAGTGAAGCCAAAATATTCTGGACGCGTCTCAGCTCTTGCTATTTCACAGGAGCAGGTACGACTCTGCTTGTTTTTAATCACATTCCAAAGAAAATGCGTGCTACGTTTCTTCCGTGCTTTCTGCGTGCAGCAACAGAGTGAAGTCATATTTACTGCTCAGCCATATGGTATTTACAACCTTCCGATGAGCACTGGAACGCAGCATTGGTGACCGATGTCAGTCTTCCATGTAGTGTTTTTTGATCTGGTTGCTGTGTCATTCCTGCTTTGCATTGCTCTCTCTAGATGGCTCCTCCTCTCAGACCCAGCGGCATCACGCATCTCAGGCGACCCAGCAAAGACAAGAGATCTGCTCTCCCACCAGGAGGAGGCGGGAAAAACCCCTCCGAAACTCCCCCTATCTGCACTTATCTTCCATGCTGCGTTGGTCCCGGCCCAGGGAAGACAGCAAAGCCCTTTTAGCCAGCGTGAACTCCCAGACTCCACCAAACTATGGCGCTCTGCTCTGACCAGTCGCACTCTCGGGGGAGACTCGCACCCTGATCCATCACTAACGCCACTGTACCTGCAGGCAGTCTTGATTTCGATCGACCCCATGATTTATCCGCCTTCCCATTTGGCACAATATTCTACGTTACACCTGCCATTCCTGTAAACGTCCACGGGGTGCTCCACTGGAGAAAGTGACAGAGAGGACAAACAAAACCAATCGCGAGTTTCCCGACAAACTTTGCAAAGTTAGATTTGGATCTAAATCGTGAATTACCGTGTGTATTGTGAAGCCTGGAGAGCTTTAAACTTTTAACGTGTCCCTCAGAAACATCAAATTAACACAGGGTTAATCTCTCCTACAGAAAATACCTCAGAATGAAAAATTCTGGCACATATTTACAGCACTTCTACTATAATTTGTGCAAAGCCTACAATATTTTATAGAGTTCAGTGGTCTTCGTTGCCTGCCGTGGCATCACTCCAGTAAAGTCAGGTGTCATTTGTTCTAGCAAAACAGCATTGGTTGAAATTTACTTTTTGGTTTTCTTTTCAAATTTAAAAATCACTTATTCATGAGTGAACTATCAAATGTCATCTGATGCAAAGCACAGATCACTGAAATTGTACAATTACGAGAAGTTGGATCACGATGCAATACTGGTCTGCTGCTATATTTGGATCTGTCTTCATAAGCTCTTCTGAGGGAACTCTTCTGTGCAGTGCAGTGTACTGAACATAGTCGCTTTAGCCCAGTTTCTTTCCTCCAAAACGCAGCGTACGCCCATTTTTCCTTTGTAGTCTACTCTCAGACAGACAATTAGTGCTATTTTTTGATATACTAGTCAACGTGGGTTTGAACATAGCATACGAAAACATACTTTTGTACTTTTGGAGAAACTGTATAGCTACACGAACAAAAAAAACAAACAAAGAAAAAAAACAAAAAAACTTTTGGCATGTTAAAGCTGACATTAACACTAGATGCTAGTATTTTTTTGTCTTAATATATTTAAAAGACTGCCTTTTCGGAGAGGGTTTTCGATTCAATTAACGCTCACACCTCAGATTCTCTTTTATATGCGAGAGATCCTCGGGGGTACGTTCAGTTGAAGAAAAAAAAATCGAAATACACACTGAAGTCTCTTTAAATCCAACTTCAAAAAGAAAGGTCTCAACATTCACGTCATGTCAAGTATTGTACCCTGGTGACCCTTGCACAGATGTACTTAGAAGTGGTGAACTGCATTGGTAGTGTGATTGTTGAACTGTTTCAATCAGTTTGATATAGAGATAATCAAGTATGAACTCCTAGGTTACAATTATATATACACCAAGGTACACCAGGACTGTCAAGTAGATATTGTGCAGACTAATGAAAACAAGAATTAACATGAATCTAATCAGTGGAACGTTACTGACATGATTGCTGGATACCTAACAAAGTTTGGTATGGCAAAAAAAAACAAAAAAAAAACAAGATGCAGCATGGACTATATTCATACTCGTTTGTTTCCATCTGTCATAAGTCTTCACAAGGTACAGCGAAGGTTGGTGTCATGGGACTACGGCTGACCCTTTTCTAATCTCCTAAAAGCTTTGTCCGGAGCTCACTAACAGCTGCTGACTTGCTACATGTAGCATTAGGATGTGTCAGTTTAGCTCTAACCGATGATGAATGTATGGTTTGGCTTGAAGAGTAATTGTTTTCTCCTGTTTCTACAGCCTGCTGTCTTTTGTTATTGACCTACTGATATCCTCACTGAATAGTAAGAACATGGAGGGGTTACACAAGCATTGAGCTACTCAAAAGCCAGAACTGCATTTTGTATAGACAGATCCACAAAGAAAATACGATTAATATGACTCCAAGTCTCAGAGCGTCAGGATTCAGTCCACATATCCAAACAACGAACTTAATCAGGCAGTCGATTAATGGACTGCACAAACCTCTACTGTGCGTGTTTCCTTCACACACTTTTAGAATATATAGTTCATCCACATCTACTTGCCTTTAGCCGCCAAAGCTAAGTGCTACCTTAGCTACATACTTGGCCATCGAAGCGGAAGCGAAAGGACGCGTTTGTCCCTCCTACAAGAACCACATGTTTACATGACTTAGAGATAGCGCGTGAGGATGTAGGCACGTCATACGCATTCGGACTTGGTGCTATGTCTTTTTCGAAACTCTCGTGGTGCTGTGTTCCACACGTAACAACTCATGTACAGTCCTCTGTCTTAAAAAAGTAAGTCTGCTAGCTCCGTTGTGGTTCCTCTCGTCAAGGTGTCGTAGTGAGTAGGGTCGTAAGCAATAATACCATTCTTGCCAAGACAGCACTTCAACGTTCTCGCGTCGCCTCGGTGCAGAAGCGGAAAAGGCAAAATCAGGTTTAATAGCAAAATTCACGGCGAGACGACAACTCAAACGTGTCATTCGGTCACCTTTTGGAGAGGAAAAAAAAATAGAAACACGAAACGTCAATCCTTACCAGTGTAACCAGGGTATAACAGAAGTAAACGTCCCACTGGCCGTGGACAGGACCTAGCTACGCAATCAATTACAAAAGACAGTCTGAGAACTGAATGCAGTATTGTTGTTTTTATGCCAACTTTTACACAAGTTGAGTGCCGTGTCTTCTATATGGTGACTGTGCACACGCGGTACACTCTTCAGTAGGAAACCCGATGGGATTGTCTTTAAATTACTCCAGTACGTGCATGGAGACTTCAATTAATGGCGCTCTCTCTCTCTCTCTCTCTTTCTCTCTCTCTCTCTCTCGTAGAATATAACTAATGTTGTACATGTAGACATTTTGCTTGTTGAAAAAAAGAGACTAACTTTAAGAGGGCTCATGCACAGGATTTGTCATATCAGCTCTTAGATCGCTTGCTATCTGTGCTCTTGTTTCTTTCCTTTTTAAACAATGCCTTGTGACGGTTATGTTGAATTGACACGGAATCATTTTGCCTAACCATAAGCATTCACTTGGACATTTTCAGCTCATTGCTTTTCATGTTTACCAGCACTGAGAATTTAGAATGTACTACAACATTATGCACTAATTTATGACTGTTTTAAGATTACACCTCATACGTTGCAGACAGTGCTGATCTGAAGCATTTTCATGTGTCACGCGTTTTTTTGGAATTTCCTGTGTTCGTGTAGGACTTGTTTACAGATTATTTTACGTAGGAACTTTCTGGGTTGACTTTTGAATACACGTTTGTCATTATTTTGCCACCTCAAATGCAGTGTACTGAGACTGTTCACGTGTTAGAAAAACACAAATAATAGACCTAACTCTTTGGTTGAATGACCTTTTTTTATTTGCAGCGTCATCGGTAGGTAATTGATTTATTTCAGGTATTGTTCTTAAAGAGTATGGTGCTGTACCAAAGCCTTATGTAAGATATTATTCTACTGTATCGTTTCACGTTTCTGCCACTGCTGTTAAGACAAATGAACATTCTCCAAGGAAATTGGAACATGTTGTTCGCCAAACTGACTGACACAGTTCTAGTGCAGTGTGCCTCTGATTCCTCGTCCTTGAGTAATACGTCTCACTATGGTCAGGGACTTTTCAAAAAAAAAACTAAAAAAATTCCTCATGCCCAGTAAGACAGCAAGATTTGGTGCCTGGTGTGTCTTCTTCATGCCTGCTGCTAGGAATACATGTTAATAGCGTCTCATATCGGTTTAACATCTGAATCATGTTTTCAGTCTCCACTGTTTTACTCTTGTGGACTTTGTGGAACAGCATCCTAAATGAAAGGAATTCGGTCCCATTGCAGATTCTTCTCCTTGAGAGCAAACGACCATATTGCAAACGAAAAAGGCAATATGCAAAACAGAAGAGCTGCAGTCAGAAGCAAGGCAGAGAAGGCTAGGGTTCGACCTTCTTGTCAGTATATGCTGTCTCAGATAGTCCAGCTGAGGTATTGTAACTTGGAGCCATTCACTTAGCTTTTTCTACATCACCAAATGCCCAGATATGCACATGTTAGCAGGTTTTGTTACGTTGACATTTTCCAATGCTTCGACCCATCTAACAACCCTCGAAAATTTTTGTATTTTCATATAATAAAACTACATGAGAGTGTACATACACGTGAGCGAGTCATTTGTTTGTTTTTTTCGGTCCAGTGTTTCTTCGCTGAACTGTCTCAATAATGAGTGTGTTTACATGCACGCAATAATCCGATCAAAGTCAGATTTCTGCAGTTATCCGATTATTCAAGCGGTCATGTATACAACATACTCCTGTCTCAAAATCAGATTAAGGAATGTGATAAAGAACTGGATTGTAGTTCAGTAATCTGATTTCTCACAGCATGTATTCCAGTTACATTGGCAGTCTGCGCATGTGCACAGAGCAGCTAGCGGGAAGCTGTCACATTATTAAGTGCATGCACATGCATTGTTGAAGGTCTATTCTCTCCTCGACCAGATGTCGGTATTGAGCTAGTGTTCCAAAGCTCTCGCTACTAAACTCGGGTCTGTTGAGCAGTGAATGTTTGAAGGCATTCTACGCAAGTGGGAAAATGTATTTAATTTAACACACACACACACACACACACACACACACACACACACACACACACACACACACACACAGGTGGCCAAAGGTCTGAGAGCACTAGTGAAAATGATACTGTATTCATGACAAATCACATTTACATTTAGCCAGTTGGTAGACACCCTTATCCAGAGCAACTTGCATCTGACAGTCCAACCACTTGTGGGTTATGGGCCGTGCTCAAGAACCCAACAACGGCAGCTTGGCAGGGCTGGTCCACAGCGATCAGCATAACAACTGGAGTGAAAAGAGCAAAATCTGATAAACCACAATATCCAGCATTGGCAATATTGTGATAATCACAATAATGACTGTGTGCTTGATTTTAGGCTTCTTTCAGCTAGAACTACCAAAACCAGAAGATGTGTTCCATCTGCTCCAAGTCATACCTCAACTGCTAGTCACCCTAAAGCAGAGTCCTTACTCAAAAATGACCAGCAGGTAGCAGCATACTGAAAGGAACAATAAAATATTTTTTATGTCAATCACACATAGAACCACAGAGAGACTGCACCGTAAAGACCTGCTTACGCAACATCTTCCCTCGCTAAAAGCTGATTAAGCAGCTCCTCTCCGTTCTACGCCATTCGTGGTTGCGTACAGGCCAGCTTTTTGATCAATACTTAATCAGAGGACTATGATCATCCTATCAACCGGAGCAACACAAGGCAATCTTGGGCTCATGTGGAAGGGGTCAGTTAGTGCCCCACTCTTATGATTACGTGAAATTGGCTGGCTACGCAGAGGAACGCATTAGCCCTTGCTTGCTGTGTTAAAGGACAGTGGGAGTGGACTGGCTATTGATTAACCAGTAAGAAGGTTTTACAAGGTACTTAAGGAAGACTACACTTAGAAAGAACAGACAAAAATATTTTTAAAACATCTAAACATAGAAGAATGCATACATTTTACATATTGGCAGAATTGCTCCACATCTGTAGCTTGGCTCAAGTGTACTGCTAATAAACTGCAGATGTACACTAGGTAAGTGCACCCTTGACCAAGTGCTTAAACAGTAAGTAAGTGTACAGATTGGGACAGAGCCCAGCTCATGACGCAGAGCCTGCTTGTTCTCTGCGCGTCCCGCCTCTTGTGTAAAGGCATAGTCCTGGTGGGAGGATAAAACAAAGCGATCAGGCGTTCCTTCAGTGACTACACGCAAAAACATGAAAGCAGGGAAAGGTAAGATCTAATTTAATGGATGTATGCTATTGAATATGACATCATGAAACCGACTGACATCAAGCGTGACTTTCGGAGGTGGAATTCAGCTTCTGCTATCCTGCATTTTGGTCTGCTGTGTTCAACCTGTGTCCTCAGACCTCATCAGTACCTCATGAATATGTAATTAGAAGCTTAAGCACCAGGTAGAGGCAACTGGACACTGGAAACCACAGACATTGGTCCACAAGAATGCATGTGGACATTTAAATTCTTTTTTTGCCATTATGATGGTATGGTTTAGACTATTCATGAATGTTTTATACATTTCATAACATTATAAGCAGAACTGTGATAAGAGGCAACTGCTAGAAATGCCAGTTTGAACCCAGGGTCAGGGTTCTGTGATATACTGGTGTCCTGTCCAGGATGCATCTCTGCCTGCACTCAGAATTTTGGAACTTCCATCGCAACCTTGATTAATGTAAGTGGGGGTAAAATATGATGCTTTGCTTTTTTTATAGTGTTATAAATAACTGCCAAGTTAATCATGTATTCAGACAAGGACTGCCCCGGATCACCATGAAACAGACCACCATAAGTTGGTCAAAATAATGAACGACTATACATAATGTGGGTAACTGCAGTACAGTGGTACCTCGATTCCCGTGGTTAATTCGCTCCAGGAGGCTTGTCAAGAACCAAAAATTTCCCATAAGGAATCATGTAAACTGAATGAATGGGTTCCAGACCCCAGAAAATCCACACTGCATAAGACATTATCTGCATTAATGGAGCTTTACTGTACAGCAGCTCCCTGATCTATGATGGGGATATGTTCAGATAAATCCATCATAAGTGACGTGCATCATAAACGAGGAGTTTAATGAGTGTTTGGTAGAGCCGTCTATGCTGTATCATAGAGCCTTCATTGAGCAAGGGCTATGGTGAACCTGAATCACCATGCACTGAATCATGAATCGAGTTTCAGCTAAAACGACTCACATGGTTTAAGCAAGTGCACCAATTACCAAGCAAACAACGAGAAGAGAGACACATTTTTCTAGTCAAAATGCGCTGAGAACCGAATTCAATGAGCTCCGAGGCAGTCGAGAACCGAGGTCCCGCTGTACTTGTAACTGTGAAGCTTTCCAAGACTATTATGTTTCTAGTCAATACCGTACGCCTGTAGACAGGGTTGGTGAGGGTAAAGTACATTTAAATCTTCATTACATCAAAGGGAAAAAACAGCACTTCTTAGTGTTAATACCGAGCTTCATCCACAAATGAATGCCTCGTGAATAGGTAATTACCATGCACACTTACATTAGTTATATACAACCATTTATACTAGTGCTCTTGGAGTCTCTGGAGTGCAGGCACAGGTACGTCCTGGACAAGGAGCCAGTATATCACAGGATTCTGCAAACGCATCACCCATGTACTGTACATTACCAAGACAGGGCTCCTGTGATATGTTTCTGTTGACATTATTTCTGTGGACTTGGGCAGTCAATCTTAGAAGAATAAGTAACTACATGTAAATGTAGTTCTGAAAAGCCCTACAAGGAAATTTAGATTTACATTTACAACTGATAATAAAGGTGTGGGTTAAGGGCCTTGCTCAAGGACCTATCACTGGCAAAGGTAGGAAACCCTGGACTTTTTGGTCCATAATCCAGTACCTTAACTGCTAGGCCACCACAGATTATAGAGATTTAATTTACAGGGGCAAAGCAAAATGCTTAAGAGCTGACCAATGTTATGACAACGAGTCTCAAGTATCAAAACAAGCATCTGTTGACTCTACTCGTACTCTTGACTGTACACTTTCCCAGGGATGTCTGCATTTACACTTGACATGAAACCTAAGATCCCAAGCCTCAAGGACCAGAGTTTTACACAGTCCTGGCAGTAGAGAAAACAAATTATTCTGCAGTGTGTGAAGATGTAGAGCCAGTCTTGTCGCTTAGTAACGGAATGTTCATCGGCATCCATAGAATGACATACAGTGATGACAGATGCATACCTTGCAACCATGAAGCGGCATCACTTTCACTTCGCAGGTTTTCAACAATTTCACTCAAAAGACGCGAGAATCTACTGTACTTAATAACTATTCAAATAAAGCACAGGGTAGGGTAATGAAAAGTTACACCAAAAGTCTGCAGCAGAAAAACATCTGACTGAATCCTATCAGTGAATACTGCTGAACAACTGTTACCTACACCATCAGGTCATAAGAAGAAAATCATTCGTTGTTGTTACCTGGCTTGGATACAATAGAATCGCCTCATGAAAAAGGACACAGCTTGAGCCTGTGACAAATTCGTACAGCCTCACAGATGGGTTGTTAGGCTGATTTCCAATTAACGCCATGTAGACTCTATAAAACAGATCTGACGCTGAGAATTAAATGTAATAACCAGCAACTAAGAGTTCCAGACACCTCAAATAGTGGATACAGCTAACGTCCACTGAAGGTACAAGCGGTTAGTAAATACGCACCTTTTCACTCAGCACCTAAGCAAAGACTGAGATTACACTATAATAATAACCTTTCCTATTGTTCCTCAACTTTATCACCATGTTTGCTCTTTTTGCCTGCATCAGCTCCTAACTGGTTTTTAGTTAAATGCAGTTTTAGGGTTCTAGGCTATTTGTACAAGCATGAGGTCATGTCTACCAAGAAAAATAAAAAGCACTTCTGAAAGTCACTCTGAGTAAGGGCGTCTGCTAAATGCTGTAAATGTAATTGTTTATTCACCAGGATGAACGCAAAGGCCTGGGGCACATTTAGTGAAGGAGCTCTACATTTCTTTCATACACTTTTCAAAAAACTTAATCCAAGACCTCATCCCAAACCATTCAAGGCTTGGATTAAAGCTGGAGGTAAATCCCTATTAAACCCTTATATTAACATACTGCTCCTGAGTGGAGCGGTTACATACAGGCATGGCAGTGACCGTCTCGGGGAGAGGAGGCAGGTTGAGGGCTCTTGCCCTACTACAGTGTCTACTGCCAGTCCTGCAACGAGCTGCCATATCACCCAGAGGACGCGGATATCTGTACCGTGTTGTCTGTGAATAGGCGACAGAGCCAGACCACCACCAACTACGAACAGGACAGGATAAAAAGAGACAAAAATTATTTTTGTAAGAAAATTCAGTTATTTTGTCCAAATAATTGAAAAAAGTAGTATAACAGCAGCTTGTTGTTTAATAAGAAACTATATTGCTGTATTAATTCCATTGTCCTTCACACACACACACGTATATATATACACATACATATATATATACACACATATACACACACACACACACACACACACACACACACACACACAGATCCGACGCTACAGCTCTGAGTGGATTAACGTCTAGCCTTTTTTGCAAGGCAAGGTTGAAGCCATTTTCTCCTGAAAAAGAGCACCAATCTGCTCCCCTCCCTCCCCCGGCAGACAGGCAGCTGTTGAGGTGAGGCATGATCATGGAGGCAGGCAGCGGCAGTGCTGCAGCACCACACAGTGCGGCTCCAGCAACTCCAGGAGACGCAGTCGCTCCCGAATCCCTTCTTGGGTGAGTCACAGCTTTCCTTGCTTGCTTAAGCCTGGTACTGACAATTTAGAAATTGTGGGGGTTTATGATTAGTCATCCTGTTTAATGTGGGTGAGGGATGTGTTTAGGGCTATCCTTTGTGAACATGGATATGCTGCAAAAGCCATATTTTGGACTTTTTACAACAATATCTGCAGCGTTTTACACTTAAATAGTGACACATCTAGCCAGCCCAAGCAGCTCAGGGGCTGTACTGCAGCCAGTTAACCATCTGTCACCAAAGTGTCACCAAAAGCTCCCTAGATTCACTTTCCTACCAACTTTTCAACAGGGCTACCTTCGGCTTTTCTGTCAACACCTTGAATTTAGGAAAGGATTACTCCGAAGCTTTAATCATTCCTTTATTAATAACACGAGGAACTAGCACGCTGAAATGGAAGCAAGCTGCCGCGTGCTCTTTGAACACCCTCTAGAAGTAGATTTCCCTTTGAGCCCATCCCTATCTCTAGAGACGATACGGTCACATTGTTCAAAGTCCAGTTTTTTATTTCACCTTTTCTGTGCACAATAAAAGGCTCCCAGGTGCACAAAGCTCTGCAGACTCACCTTACCTGTCCCACACAGCTACTCATATTTCAAGTTACAACTCAAGCATGGTCTGTTTGTTGGCTTTTCAGCTCTAACTGACTGGCTGAAGGTTCTTTGTTCGGCCGTACGTTACACAACGGCTTTGTGCTCTTGATCAGGCAGTCTTAACTGTAGCTTACCTTTGTTTAACCTGAAGACGCAAATAAATACATTAGCCGTCTTGTTTCCTTTAAAGTGTTGCATCATTTAGATGGAATAGATAGAGGTGTCGAAACTTTGTCTGCTTATTTATTTTTTAGCTGTCTCAAATCTGTAGGGCCAACCAATGGTCAGACTTCCATTACGTAACACGTCTACCAATGTAAACAGTAACAGGTAGGACACGTAGTAGGTTTTATCCAACGCAATAAATGGATTGTAAAACTATGTACGTAAACACCTGACTAGTAGATTTGTCTCTCTGAGCCAAACCAGTGCTAACAGGTGCAAAAACAAACACCATTTCCATAAACACATATTGAAAGTCACCTAGAGCGTTAGTTGGACCAGTGTCATAGCATCCCAATCCCCAACACCCTGGTCTGTTGTAAATGCTGCCAAGTGTAAACTTCTAGGAGAAAAAACAACTATGCTGAAATCTGTCCACCCTTGCTTGCTTGGGCTCACTAGGAAGTTTACTGTCAGCTCAACAACTGATCACTGCAAGCCTCGGGGATTGGGTCGACGTGGCCAAAAGGTTCTTTGGATCTTGTTTTGAGAATGTTAGCTCCATGAAAGAGAAACCTTATTGTTAGGACATTTCAAGTCAAGTGCTTTCAAGTCATTGGCACCAGCTCAGTGATGGTTGTACAGAGCCCAGGTATTAATCCAGCCAACACTTTTATGGCAAATATTAACATAGACTTAAATGCTCCTGTGGCTTCATGGTAGCAAATCTTTAAATCCATCATCTAAGAAGGGTGGAGGTTCTAAAAGCAGGAGTAAACAAAAGGAGATCCGTGTCAGTGTCCACAAGCCATGGGCCATAGCGCAGATCTGAATGACTTTCAGCTACTGGACAAGTAGCTACTTGTTCTGTGTTGTGAAAGGTTCATTCAGAGTACTCCAGAAAACCTGACATAACTGAACAAAACGTGAGAATTTCTAAATCACATATCTACACATCACAAAGTATTTCTAAATGTTGCTTCTCACAAAGCATAGTTACAGATAATCCCGAGATCAACGCCTCGAAGCGACTGGTTGTGTATGCACGCTGTGATGACTGACCACATAATAGGGTGCTTTTGGGTAAACGGGGCCACTTCATGCTCACCTAAATCACCTGTACTAACCATATTTTTGTAAAACAAGTTGATATTATTATTATTTTTCAAGCTTTAACCCTGAAGAACAGGGACAGCATGCTTAACCATAACTGAGTAGGGGTTAAATTGTGGCACCTGAGGATGATCCCCCAACCAACCTCTCTTCCCTACCGCAAAAGAAGGTAGGGATGGGCGATATGGTAAAACTGTTATATCACAATATTTAGAGGCATTTTCACGACACACAATATTTACCACAATACATGTGAGTGAAGACAAATGCATCAGCAGCGACCACTATTCAATTACTATCCCATACTATCTAGAGATTGCAATTTTCTTGGCCGATTCTGGTTTCTGATTTTTTTTAAATACATGACCGGACGATTCTGATTTTCTTTCAAAGAATTATAAATGACAGCACACAGAAACAAATGCTAAAGAAAGATAACACTTGGCTTGTACACGGCTCTTTTCTCTCACTAGCTTTAGCTTTGTGGCGTTGGCCACACAAATATCAATCACTATACACTTGCTCAAATTGTACTTTATTACAGCCTTGATGAGAGCCTTTTACCATTTAGTGAAAGGGTGCAACAAAGATGCTGAACTGCAACTCGCCCCACTCAGGAAGAAAAAACCAAGCAAACCAGTAAACCATACATCACTACTGTAAGCCACTGAACGCACTAAAAACCCGCTCCTACGCTGAATCCTGGGCATAAATGGTACAACACAATTAAAAACACACCCTAAGAGCTTAAATCTACTAATAAAAAGACATATACACATAAAATAGATCACAGACGCACAAGAACCTGAAAATAAACAGGCCATCGAGCCATCCACTAAACGTTGGGACTGGGAAACTACTACGGAGCGGCTGAGCATTAACTGTGCAAGTTTAAAGCTCCGTACACACATGAACTGACTTCTGAATTAACATTAATCAACGTTAGCTGTGTTTGGGCTGCTGTCGACGTTACAAGCGCACAAGTGTAGGCTAAACGTCACTGGCCGATCTATCATTTCATCTCTAATACCATCCCATACCCAATAAAGTAACTTTTATTCCAAATATGCTAAACTTCATCCAGTTAAACAGGACTAATTACACTCTCTATAATGAAACAGGCAGTTGGTCAGTGTTCTTTAAGCACTCAGAAAAGCATATTGTATCACAAATAACAAAATTTATCATGACATAATAAAACATTGCCCACTCCTACAGGAAGGCACCACCAGGACTGTACACCCAGGTCCCTATGGAGGTGGGCTAGCACTCTACCCTGCTGTGCCACCAGTGTGACCCACGTTATTCATTTATTTATTTACAGTTTTTCCTGGTCAGGATCATTGCGTGTATATCTGGAGGACACAGTCCGCAAGCATAAGCATGCCCTGGATGTCAGTCCATCATGGGGCAGGTTAGGGGTCACTGTTAGTGTCCAAGGACTCAAAACCGAATCTCTGCATTGATGGGCTTGCTTCTTAGACTACCACACCACCTGAAGGCCTGTCCCAATGTATTATTGTGGAATCAAATTAATTGCTCTCACTATATCGTTGCCCTTCCTTCTTAATGCCAGAGCTCTGTATGTATTTTGTGTCTGTGGCATGGCTCACCATGTTTGGTTTGTGTATTGCTGCAGTTTTACTATTGGTAAGAACTTCTAACCGCCTACTGCTATTCATTAGCATGTCAGACGCATCAGCCTTTGTGCTGTTTGGAGGGGACTGTGCTTCCTTTAAATGCCAGCCCTCACTATGGATGTACATGTGTGTCTACCCAGCCCCCACTCAGCAGAAGAGGAGGAGGAGGAGGGGGAGGAGGAGGAAGATGAGAAGGAGAGAAGGCCGAAGGCAGCGGAGAGAGCCGGCTGGGAGGATGCCATCGCTCTCATGGTCAGTATCTGACACGCATGCTCTGTTGCGCCAGGCAGACGCTGTAGCGCGCTGTATATGAATGAGCATGGGTGTGCGTGCAGGCTAGGAGTGCAGCGGTTCTCCCTGAGCTGTCTGCTGACTCGTCTCTGCGCTCGTGCACCAGCACTGCCAGCATGAAGGTCAAGAACGTGAAAAAGTAAGTGTCCCCCACTCCTCCTCCTCTTGCTTCTCTCTTCCCGCTAGTGCAGCAGCAGCAGCAGCAGCATAACGATGAGCTTTACTCTCTTCGCAGACTGACTCTCACCAAAGGCCACTTCCCCCGACTGGCCGAGTGTGCACACTTCCACTACGAGAACGTCGACTTTGGCTCCGTGCAGGTGAGCCGCGCTAAACGGCTTTGCTTTTAGTTTAGGGAGACGCCACTGTGGGAACAGGGTGGCTTCGCAATGGCAAGATGAACTGAACTAATCAGGAGCTTTTGGATTGTGGCAAACGCTTTAATTGCGCTCAAAGGCTGTTCAGGACGTGTTTGGAATCGCAAGCAGCCTGTTTCCGTTTAGGCCGCATCTGTAGTGAGGACCTACAGACTAGAAATCTCCATGAACAGCCATGCATCGTTTGTATTTGGCTTCCATACCCTCGTCATGATGTCCGTGTTACATGGTGCATTCAAACGGACTGTTGTACCTTTATTTGCCGTCCAGTAGAGGGCAGTAGTTCTCCATACTATGTTTTTGACAGTCAGCTTCTCATGCTCTCTGCAGGACGTACAGTTCATCGCTTTAGCATGTTGGTGTTTCTACTGTATGTTCTGGACATCATGGTATAACAACACAACCATAAAAAGCAGATTAATATTGGTCAGCCATCTCACACACACACACACACACACACACACCCCACGTGTGTGGTTCCAGTGTGCTGCAGCAGACCACACCTACCAGGGGCTACAGATCCCTTAGCGTGTCACACTGATATACTGCAGCACACATACATACTGTGCTGCTGCGTCATAATGCACCATCACACACACACACACACACACACACGCACACACACGCACGCACGCACGCACACGCACACTCCTACAGAACGATCAGGTAAGACAGTATTAAGCAAGCACAGCCAATCAGGGTCAAGGTTATTGTCAAAAAATGATTATGCAGTATTTAATTAGGCATGGAGCCCTATTAATTTTGGCAAAATGCTCACCTTAAAGTACATTTCAAAGTCAAAATACAGCAGTTCTACACTGCATCTGTAGTGGATGCTTGATTAGCATGCACAATAACATTTCCACTGACTTTTCATGCTACTGTAATGTAAATATAAAGGGTATTTTCACAAGAAATCTGCAGACAAACTGTGCAAACGTGCCAGAAATCCTTCTGAAAACAAGTGGAACGCTACCATCTACACAGCACCCAAACCTAAACTGTTACACATATCACTCCCTCCAGGAAATACACAACAACGTGGTTCTTCTGTTACAGTTGTAGGACCAAAATATAAATGCACATGATGGAATATCAGGCTAAATAAACATAACTCGCTGGCTGCACACAACCAAGAGGGAATGAGTCCACTTGAAGAGACACTAATTTGGCAATTGGCACCGACCGCCCTGTCCAGTTAGACCCTTTAATAAAAAATGTGTTGTCTCCTTAATTATGCGGCTGTCCACTGAGGGCAATTGCTAAACTATTTAGCCAAAAGTATACTGACACCCTTCTAATTAGTAATCACATATGTCAGGTGCAGCCACTGCAGTCATGGAATGTCCACTGCCAAACAGTGGCACTAATATGAGCTGAACTGAATACGTCATAGGTTTACACCTCCCAAGAAAACAGATCAACTTTCTGCTCTGATCTCCTTGAGCTACGTCCAAAAAGAAATGGTTCGCTAACACTGATGGACAGAGCCCTGACCTACACACACATTTAAATGAACTGGACCACAAGCAGTGAGCCAAGGCTTACTGGCAATCAGTGCTCGAAATCAGTCACATTACAAAATCTAAAAAACTTTTCAGAAAATTGAAGGCCCTCACTGCAGCAGAGGAGGACAAACTCCTTACTTAACACCCACGTTTAACTGACTTTTACATTTACATCACTTAGCAGACACCCATGTCCAGGGTTACTTTCAACTGATATAATCTTACAATCCAAGCAATTCTGGGTCAAGGACCCAGTAGTGGCAACCTCACTGAGGTGGGTTTTGAACCCTGGACCTTCTTGCCCTAGTCCAGTACCTTGACCGCTAGGCTACCAGAGTCCAACTTTACGTATAGAAGAGTATATAAAAAATTAAGAGTAGAAGCAAAAATGACTAGTTTTCCGATTATAAAACAACAGCTGTGCCACTAAACATTCATATAGTCAGTAAAGAATGGTTTTTTTTAAAACCAAAACTTGTTGGTAGAATGGCCAACTTTACATACATCATTCCAATATTAGCATTATTATTACAGTACTGATATCTTAATTTCCTCGTGATGTAAACATGAGATTAGATCGGCCCCAAGCACCGCAGCTGTCCTTGCTTCTGCATCTGATAAATTATAGAATCATGCGGCACTGCTCAGCTCCAGTAGGTCAAACGTTCAGTTATTGGCAAAGCTGTCTTCTTTTGTTCTGGTCTTATTACAGATGCCTTATTCACACTTTGTTCAGTTGTGTTGTTGGTCACAAGGGAAATCAACTTGAGCCGTTAGGTGAAGAGTGTTCACTGTGGACATTTATTTTATTACTCAGTTTATTTCTTCTGGTGGTCTGAAGAAGACCGCCATCAGTGTGGACACTGGATGGCTTAATCAGACCAAGTAACAAACAACACTGACCACATCAGACCAAGTAACAAGCAACACTGATTATCTGGTTACAACAGCACGTGCTAAGCTATTAACACGAACAGTAATTATGGCCAGACGACTGGGTCGGAAAATCTACTAATCAGGGCTTGTGGGGTGCTCACTTACTGACAGTGTTTATACACGATGGAGTGGGCACCCAATGCTTACTGATGATCAAATCCTATCCTGTCTGGTCCAAAAGGATAGAAGAGCTACTGTGATACAATCACAGACATGTTAAATTCTGCTTACGGGAGGAATGCATCACAAACACACAGTGCGGCGCCCCCCCGCCAAGTACATGGTTACCTATTACATCCCCTGTGCATGAGCGCACCATATAAGTGGGGAATTGATGGCACTGGGTAAGGTATCTACCTGGGTCCAGGAATTCATCTGACATTGAACTGATAGCGTAACGCCTACCTTAACCTCAAAACGTCATGGTTGTAATGTTCTGGCTGATCAGTTAGAGTTATACTACAGAGCACAAGTGGAAAATCAGTGAGTATGCTGGTCACAAGAACCGCATGCTGGTATAGCGAGTGACCACAACCCTATGGCATGGTCATTTTAACAGGGAGTGATCAGTGTATAATCAGCCACCCAAGAGGGGTTAACCATGAACATTGTTGAAGTTCAGGTTTTTAGTTTAAAAAAAAGCACAACCCAAAGGTATTCGTGCAGGACTAGACAGTCCATGTTGCAGTGTGAGTCTGTCTCTACCCAGAGAGATCTTTGCTGCCATTCCCAGAGGCGGTGTGGATGTCCCACATACTTCAGGGGTCGGGTTTTAGCTGGAGCCGCACCATTTCTATCTGCCCTTGGTGAAGAAGGGATGGGCAACTTGCAGCAGCAACAGAGAGTTACGCTCTCAATGATATTGACACCAGAGCCTCCAATTTCCTATAGTGATTCCAGTTATGCTACATACTGAGATTAATTCTCCCAGTCATAAACCCTAAAGCTTTTAAAGCTAAAAAGCTGTAAGCCATGTTTCCTGACCTAGAACCTTGATCCAGATCCGGCGTCTCGGAGAGCGAATTAAGTTGTAGTAAACATCTCTTCACTGGGGTGAAAATTTTGCCTGATCACAGTTGACAACCACATTTTTTTCAATATGAATTTTGACCAAATTATCTAGGCAAGTTTTGGTGAGCATCAACATCCTAATCTAGGTCAGTAAGAGATTTGCTTTCTCCAGCTGTACTAAAACTAGATTCATTTTCCATATCCCAGACCTGTAACAACAAATGTAAGCCTATTGCGCAGTCACTGCTAAGCCTTCGCTCAGCTTTGATAATCGCTTCTTCTGTATTCTTGACGACTAATTCGATACGTTGCCATAATTTGACTCATTTTGGCCTGCAGTCCAAGGCAGAATGCAAAATACTACACTAAAGTATTTACGCTTTAAAATGGAGGCGATCAATTCTTAGTTGCTTCATGGATCATATCCGCTTTGTTTTAGTACAGTCAGAGGAAAACTGATTCTGACGTAGAGACGACTAGCCAGGACAGGAGTCTCTGAATTATAGGTCATATTTCAGTAGCTGCTTGTCTGCCCTGTCACTACTCTCCCCCCTTGGGTTATGTCAGAGGTTCTTAGTGCTCCCAGATCCAGCTCTCAGTGGTGCTGCTGGGCAGACTCTCAGTGCTTTTCCAGTGCCCATCATCCGCATGCCAGCTGAGCTCTGCTCAGTCCCACATCACCTCAAGGGGAGGGTTCCATCTAACGCAGAGAGGAGAGGAGAGGAGGAGTGAAAACATCCTCCTTTCCGGATGTAATCGGAGGCAGAGATGAAATGTTATTTAGAGACCTAAACCTGGCTTGCATCAACAGTGGAGTTGAAGGACTGCATTTGATGAGCAGAGCGTATGAAGTGAGTGTATATGCTGGTTTGTGGATGTAGTGGTGTGTGGGAGGGATCCGGGTCAGGTGTTCGGGTAACTCAAACAGGAAAGAGCAGGATGGGTTGATGTGTGCAAGCTCCAGTGTGGTGAGGACTGATCACGGCTTTCATGAGCAGTCTGTAAGGTATGTGTAGATCTCGTCATTTTCTTTGTCTTAGTTGCTTATTTTGTTCTTCACTGTAAAATCGCCACACTGATCTTTTGTAACAGTCTTGATTTCATTTCATTTCTTACCATTTGGTGGGACTGTACCAGTTGTAAGTTGTGCCGCACTCCGGCATTTTATCATTTCTCACTGCATCTCAACTAGGTCAGTTCATCTCTTGTGAGCTTGCTTTGATTCAGCTATACACAAGCCAGGGATTTCATGTTTCGCCACTCTGCTGAAGCTGTTCGCGATTGTCCTCAAACTCTTTTTGCTGCCAAGTTATTCTGAATGTTTTGCTTTTTGATCTTATGTGATCTCCATACACCGGTGGGTACGCTGCGTCAAATACTACAAAGCATGCCTTTGCAGTAAAATACTGATTTTGCGACACTTTTGTTAGAGACGAGGGTCAAAAACTCTCAAGAACATTTTGCCCCATAGAGGAAGCTCTAAATTTATTTAGAAGGGAGATTTCTATGAGTAGTAAGTAGGGCTTGGCAATTCATTACAAATGAATCCAAAACCGAGATTCAGAAGCTTTAACCGACAATGTTGTCCATGTCAATTATTCAATTGTTTATCTTGTTAATACTTTTATTAAAAATTATCTTTTTAATACGTTCCTTTACAAATGCTACACAATATGAAAAAAAAATTACCAATACCACATCCTACTGAATCATCACAAAGGATTTCAGTTGGTTGACAACCATAAATAGTTTCATCTGCGCGTTTGTCGGTTTTATTTTAAAATCACAATATGTGCTCTTTCATCAGACAAGTTTTAATCGTTAAGCTTATTTTATAGTACAAACCTTGTCACTGAAACTTTGAGGGCAAAAAAACAACAACAAAAGTAAATCATCCATTAAGCGCATATGAGGTAAATGTGCAATTAATGGCGGTATAGATTAAAGGGCAGATCGCCCAAGCGCTAGTGGTAAGGTACTATTATTTGGGGTCTATTCACCCTGATACGCCAGAAGGACCAACTCTAGATGGATGTATTTAGAAAGCACTGGACTAAACTGATGCAGTATTTAGCAGAAGTGACACCAAATGTGCTAAGAATATGTACAGAAGGTAACAACAGACTTGTTTATTATTTTGACCACAAGGAAATGCAGATGTATAATTCGATTTATATAAAGTTGTACCCTATATTAAGGCTATATTTAGAATGAAATGTAGTCCCTGAATGTATATAGTTGAACGTTATTGAGGAAAATAAAAAGTTTAAAGGCACTGCTAGAGAAAATTGTTACCGTAATTTTACTTTTAATGCCTCTACAAGAAGAAAAATAATATTCCCCCTCAGGTACCTAAAAATATGGGAGCACTAGAAACTTTTCCCTTCCAATAATTCCAAAATTGAAGGCGTTTAGCTGATTTGGTGTAAGATACACTCACCACTGTGTGGATCCAGGTTTGAGTCTTGATGGTGCCTTCCAGCCGAGTTGGGCATCACATGCAAACACGATTGGCTGTGTCTTAGGGAGGAGAGGTCGGTCATGAGATCAATTCTCAGTGCTGTAACAGTAACCACTGCTGAGCCAGAGATGGAACGGCATAGCTCTGTGTTCTCTGTGACCCTGAGGATAAAAGTGCCCAAAATATAATAAGATAAAAATCCAGCCCACCACCATGTTTGTTTTGCTCATTGTGCTAGTATTTAAGGTGGATTCAGATTCATGTTAGATATAGATCATATGTTGGGATGAGTAGTACTGATGTGCCCCTGCTTGTGTGTGTCTCTGTATTAACGAGACCCTTCTTAAAGGTGCCGCCTGTGCTATGTATCAATTCATAACTGTGCTTTGTTATGAAAGAGCATAACAAATGAATAGATGTTCCTCTTCAGTCTCACACTCAATGCTCCCTCTGTCTTTCTCCAGCTTTCTTTAACTGAGGGTCAGAACGATCTGACACGCAACACCCTGAACTCCAAGGAGCTGGTGTATTTAGTTAAAATATCTTGCCAGGTATGAACTTGCTCTTTCATACAACTGTGTGTGTGTGTGTGTGTGTGTGAGCTCCGTAGGGTTCTGAAAGGGGACGCCCCATTCTGGATCGCTGGTTTGTTATGGCAACAGTGTGGAAGTCAAGCAGTGGCATTATGGTCAAATCATGGGGAAGTTATAAAAAGGCCGGCAAGATCAGATCAAAGCATGAAACCAACCACAAGCACTAGAGCAATTTCTGCCTGCTTTGGTGTGATTTTAGAGCTTCCTTTTTCAAGGGAGAGCTTAGCATATTGAGCCATCCTACACAACAGCAAATCATTTGTGCTCTTCTTTTGCATTGCTGGGATAAGATGTACTAAAGGGAGGGTGTGTATCTGTGAGCTGAAGGATTTTAGTAGGGTGTATTGCTGTATTTCTAACACCAAACCTTCCTGTTTTAGAGCAAACTGTATTGTCATGAAAATTTGAAACCTAGATATTCCGCTTCTTCAACTCACTACGGTTTTTATAGTTTTTTAGACAATAGCCTCTGTAAGACTAACTGCTAATGGTAGCTTCATCCTTTGCTTTCCAATGTGTAACAATGTCTGTTCATACAAAACACCAAAAAACTGTCCTGATGCGACTTGGAGGACGGATCAGTCAAAAGCTGCTTCAGTCTCTCCACACATGGTGCTCACTCTTTTCTCTGCGCATCTAAACTAGCTATTTGTCCCTCTGTCTGTGCCAGGGGAAGAAATGGACTGTAAGACGGTCATATGAAGACTTTCGTGTACTTGACAAGCACCTTCATCTCTGTATATATGACAGAAGATTTTCTCGCCTCACGGAGCTGCCCAGGTTCGACAGCCTGAAGAACAGACCAGAGGTAACACATCACTTATAACTACTTGCTATTAATTTCATTGTCTGCAAGTTTAAATCTTCAAAATACCTCAGTGTACTGAGAAGCGTTCGGATGTTTTGGAGAGTTTTGCAGCACACTGACAGTATGTATTCGCTCTTGGATTCACCTCAGAAACCAAAAATATATCCTTAATTACTAACATTTTATGTCTGTAAATCACAGCCTCCACACAGTTCCGATGCTTACTAACAGTTATCTGCTTGTTCAGAAGTATTATTAATGTCATCTTGGTCGAACAGTGTGTTTGAGATCAACCCACAGATTAAATTAATTTCTCCAAAAAATTTGGGGAATGTAAAGAGCATTCCAAAAATAATGATTTTCTTAATCTGGGTCATCACTGAATGTCGGGGCACTGGCTGTCAGGATTTGTTGATATTTAGCATAACCTATTAGTCGCTCTATCTGCACCATATTTCCTGTGCTACACAACCCCACCATTCTTAACACTCTCTGTTTAAAATCGCCTGGCCAGCCTGTGAGAGATAGCTAGGTAGATGGATGGGTAGGGTAAGCTCATCTGGCTCAAATTTAAGATCCAGCTACTGGAAGGGGCACTTCCTGAAAACCTGGGCTTGAACCCTGAGCAGGATTGAGTGGTGTGGTTACCCCCAATGATGGGTAGATAAATGGACTTTATAGATTGCTGTGTGCAAACTTAGGAGTGGGTCTTTTTAAGGGTTTGCTTGGTCATCCAGGTTTAGTCCTGACTTAAATTAGCTCCCTTAAAGTCAAATTTGCAAGCAAGTTCAAATATGTATTACTAGCCTATAAAGTAAATCCTTCTTTTTAGTTCCTCAGTCAGCTGGATAGGGGGGTCCATGGCTCTTGGGTGTAAACAAAACCACCCTAAACACCTTGAAGGATCATGGGATTTACTAACAGTTATACCTGACAGCCTGTAAGCTTTTATTCTGAACTGGATGTTGCAAAAACCTCCATCAAATTAGAGCTTGGTGAACACATGTCTGAAGTCTCTAAGAACTTTCCTAGCCATCCTCAGGCTAGGTTCAGGCTAAGTTCGTTTCATGTGATGAGCTCTGCTGTTCTGACTAATCTCTGGAGAGCTTTATCATTGTGTTGGAGAGCTGCTGTATCTTACAGTGATGCATCGACTCATGCTGGTGTTTGTGGTACAGTAATGAAGGTTTGTCAGGATATTAGGGCCCAGCTGCTGGGCAGACCCTACAATTGTGTCATCTTGGAAAACCCAGATGAGGTACTTGGTGGGGTGTACAATTAGGAACTTCCATTGATTCTTTCTACCAATGACCTGTATGGGGATGTGCTCTGTGGCCCTAATGCACAGAAAATCACCCACTTTGCAACAAAGCTACCTTTACATCTCCAGAGCACAATTCATAATCAATTTTTTGAGGACCAAGGACTTGGAATTACGAATCACATTTGTTACAAGAACGCACAATATAACAGACGGCAGATTTTACAATTTCAGACCTCAGTTAATATTGTTATTAGCTTGCTGTTTAAACAAATGATTCAGGGTTCACCTACCAAGATTTGCATTCAATATTTACAGTTTGTAAACTGAAAGACACAATATTCCTACTCTCTTGCTTTCTTTCAGACCTTCATAGGCTTGTTTACAAAACTCAGTTTGTCAAGAGTTTCACTTTCATTAATACTTCTCACATTTTATTTCTTTACCATTCTTCTTTAACGTTTACATTTTCTTTTGACTGTAACACACATATACAAACTTTACCGTTTACAGGCACCATCGCGTATTTAACGACATCACGCCTTCAGCTGCCTTCTTCAATTAACCCGTGGCACAGCTGCTACCTGTTCAGATTTAAGTAGTGGTTGCTTGTTAACAGCAAGTGCTCGCGCTGTGTCTTCTGGTTAATGTAGTTAACGCAGCCGCCATTTTAGACCGAGCAGCACAACACCGCCGCCATCTGCTGGTAGCTAAGGATACATCTGGCACCCTGTGTGTTCCTTTATTTTTAATACGGTAATAAACTTATCGCAAACAGATACAAAAGTTATAAATTCAAGTTTAATAACACAAACTGCACTCTACATTAGTGAAGTCAGATTTATTTATATAGCGCTTTTTACAATGGAGCATTGTCTCAAAGCAACTTTACAGTTTTAGATTATCTCCTAACATCTACATCCAATCCCAAGCCTGAGCAATACCTGAGCATTACCTCTTTCGAGCTGAAATGAAAGGCAGGTTCCATCGAGTGATGTACAATACATGGTCAAATGTATGTGGGCATCCAATTCACTACTATACCTTGAGGCAGGTACACTGGTGCTTAAAAGTTTGTGAACCCTTTAGAATTTTCTATATTTCTGCATAAATATGACCTAAGACATCAGCAGATTTTCACACAATTCCTAAAAGTAGATAAAGAGAACCCAGTTACACAATTGAGACACAAATATTGAATTTGATCATTTATTTACTGAAGAAAATGATCCAATATTACATATTAGAGAGAGGCAAAAGTATGTAAACCTGTAGGATTAGCAGTTAATTCGAAGGTGAAATTAGAGTCAGGTGTTTTCAAATCAATGTGATGCCAATCAGGTGTCAGAGGGCACTGCAGTTTGCTAAACATCACGTGGACGAGCCAGAAGGCTATTGGAAGAATGTTTTGTGGACGGATGAGACCAAAATAGAACTTTTTGGTTTAAAAGAAAAAGCGTTATGCTTGGAGAAAGGGAAAACACTGCATTCCAGCATAAGAAACCTTATCTCATCTGTAAAACATGGTGGTGGTAGTATCATGGTTTGGACCTGTTTTGCTGTATCTGGGCCAGAACGGCTTGCCATCATTGATGGAACAATGAATTCTGAATGATATCAAAGAATTCTAAAGGAAAATGTCAGGACATCTGTCCATGAACTGAATCTCAAGAGAAGGTGGGTCATGCAGCAAGACAGCGACCCTAAGCACACAAGCTGTTCTACCAAAGAATGGTTACAGAAGAATAAAGTTCATGTTTTGGAATGTCCAATCAAAGTCCTGACCTTAATCCAATGGAAATGTTGTGGAAGGACCTGAAGTGAGCAGCTAATGTGAGGAAACCCACCAACATCCCAGAGCTGAAGCTGTTCTGTACGGAGGAATGGGCTAAAATTCCTCCAAGCCGGTGTGCAGGACTGACCAACAGCTCCAGGAAACGTTTAGCTGCAGTTATTGCTGCACAGGGGGGTCACACCAGATACTGAAAGCAAAGGCTCACATACTTTTGCCACTCACTAATATGTAATATTGGATCATTTGCCTCAATAAATAAATGACCAAGTATAATATTTTTGTCTCATTTGTTTAACTGGGTTCTTTTTATCTACTTTTAGAACTTGTGTGAAACTCTGATGATGTTTTAGGTAATATTTATGTAGACATATAGAAAACTCTAAAGGGTTCACAAACTTTCAAGCACCACCGTAACTGTTTCTGTAAAAGCATAAAAGCAAAGTATTGACACAATAAAGACACCTGAGCTTACAAACCAGGATGAGGGCACAACTGATGAATTTGCCTTTGTACTGATACTCATTACTGCCCATTTTCCTTTCACTTTCTCAGCCGCTTTGCCAGATGCTTACTGCCTACCTTTCCCGCCTCTCAACCATCGCTGACAACAAGATAAACTGTGGGCCTGCACTGACATGGATGGAGGTACAGAACACATAAGAAAGACATTGTGGGTAGTCATCATTTTATAGAGTTGCTCATACCAGATTTGTCCTTTAATGCTATTGTTCATTTTTGAAGACAGGAAAATATAAACAGCAGATTATAGAAGAACACAAAAATTGCTAAAATGTCCTAAATGCTACCAAGACAAATGGTGATCTAAGAGATAATGGCAAGTCAAGAAGATGTTCATAGATCCTTCTATGAGTCTCAATGTCACAAGCCAGGTAGCAACCCGAGAGGCGGAGGGTTAATATTCAGCTTCCTCTAAGACATGTAATACCAGCCAGGGTCAAGGCCAGTTATGTTCTCTTAACCTCTGACACAGAAGACTCTAGCATTGCTGTTGGGTATGGATTTCATACAAACTGGAGATGCTCAGTGACATCAGTGTATTTGATGTACACATTTGTATCTGTCATACTCTTTCTCAGATTGACAATAAAGGAAACCATTTGCTGGTCCATGATGAGTCCTCGATTAATGTTCCGGCGGTCGCTGCTGCTCATGTCATAAAGCGCTACATAGCCCAAGCAGCCGACGAGCTCTCCTTTGAGGTGACTCTTTTTGGACCTGGTTTCCCATTGCCATTTGACTTTTCTCACGGCCACAGTACATCGTTCTACCTTTCATTTTACAGGTTGGCGACATTGTTTCTGTAATTGACATGCCTCCCAAGGAAGACACTGGCTGGTGGAGAGGAAAACATGGCTTTCAGGTGGGGTACATTGGATGCAAGAACAATATTTAATCCCATTAAAACAGGGTTGGGTTTCCCTTCTATATACAATCACAGCTTGTATTTGAGATCTGAGTCTAAGAAAAGACTGAGAGAATTTGTATTTCATCATCCAGTCAAATGATCACTCGTGTTAACAGTAGCAGTAAATTGGTACCACAAGTGTCCCATCCATCAAGTGCTCCACAGTCAACATTGTCTTGTTTCCTAAAAAGTATAGCCTATGATATTTATTCTAATAAGAGATTTAATCAATATTAGAACAATATCGTGGCTTCTATCTTACACTTTCCTCCACTTTTGTTGTCTTTGCAGGTGGGATTTTTCCCTTGCGAATGTGTGGAAATAATCAGTGAAAAAATCCCTGCAAATGTGACCAATTCATTGCCAAAACCAGGTATTCCTTCATGGACCTAAGAAAATAATGGACAGAAGATAAACAAACCATAATCTTAATGGTCTATTTCAGCTGACACACACAAAAAATAGCTAACTGATTTTTGCATTCAACTTGGCAAGAACATCACCAATACTGTTTGGTGCCAGTTTGTTGGATCTGTTGGAGTTCCTGTCAAATTTAGACTTGTTTGTTGGCCAGTACCTTTAAGGCGTGTCTGTTTGCCATAATGCATTTTCCAATCTGTGACATCCTTAGTCAGACCCATTTCACACAACATTGGTACCACATTTTTGATAAAGATGCTTAGGCATGTATCGTATTTACATGGACCAAGATCATGTTTCTTGTAGATTTGATTTTTGTCACACAAAGATTTGGCATTTTACCCCATTTTCTCCCAGTGTAGTTGCTCCCATTTCAGACCCAATTCAGGTCCTCATGAAAATCTGGAGAAGCCAGGCTTTTACATGCTTCCTCTGAGATAGGTAAAGCCAGCAACTGCCTCTTTTTATAGGTACCTGAGATTAGTGTTGCTCTGCTTGATAGGTGAGAAAGGACCATTATTCCCTACTGAATACCTGGCCAAGAATGGTTGTGGTTTTTATGTGGCTGGAGACTGCAATCTCTGAACAACAAAGCAAAACACTTTCCTGAAGCCTAAAATGCCTTTTTTGGAAGAAATCTAATTTTGTGGGTGCAAGTGCAGTCCGAGTGCTGGGCCATGTTCATCTATTTTAAGTGGTTCATATCAGAGCACATAATTGAATGATCCTCATGTATTAAATTCATGTGCCAATACATGGTCTGAATCTTTAACCTCCTTTAGTGTCTAATAAGCATGGGAAACTGATCACATTAATGCGAACTTTCATGAAGTCGAGGCCGACCAAGCAAAAGCTGAAGCAGAGAGGCATCCTGAGAGAGAGGGTGTTTGGTTGCGACCTGGGAGAACACCTCCTCAACTCTGGCCACCATGGTGAGCAAAAAAAGAGAAAACATAACAGAAGCAGGTGCTAATTGGAATGTGTTGCAGGTCACAAGGTCATTTTTCCCCCTCAATATTCCTAGTCCCTCAAGTCATTAAGAGCTGCACCGAGTTCATCGAAAAACATGGGGTCGTGGACGGAATTTATCGCTTGTCTGGGATCTCCTCCAACATTCAGAAACTGCGGTAAGGAACCAAGAATTTATGCAATTAATCAGCATCTCTCTCACCACTCGCACCCAGACCTGGTATAAATCTTTTCTTGTGCTGATCCCTCATCATAAAGGCCATTATAGTTACCTGAATGACAAGAGAATGCACGTCACTTTCAAATGAATCGAAATCAATCAAAGTCGCATGCTGTTTCCTCAGGCATGAATTTGACTCGGAGCACATGCCAGACCTCACAAGGGACACCTACATCCAGGACATCCACTCCGTAGGCTCTCTGTGCAAGCTGTATTTCCGCGAGCTTCCCAACCCCCTGCTGACCTACCAGCTCTATGACAAGTTTTCAGTAAGCACCAACAGTTATTATTCTAATTCTAACTGCATTACCGTCACGGTTTCACCTTGGTGTGTGGGCATTTTCACAGGAAGCGGTTTCTGCAGCCACTGATGACGAAAGGCTTGTCAAAATCCATGACGTCATTCAGCAGCTGCCGCCACCGCACTACAGGTTTGTTTGGTGCACACCACCCTCTGGTGACAAGAAGCAGCACTACAGTTTAGAACCTTAAAGCAGAAGTTCAGTCCCAACGGGGCAAATGATAATCCTGTTGATTGTCTAAACGAATTTGAATATGACTTAAAGCAAAGGCATATATTTTAAAACGTATTGTTACCATTTTGGAAAAGTCTAGCCATCTTTACAGACGATCCACATGTGGGTTTTTTTATGATTTTGTATGATGAAATGTGCAGAAATATCTCATATTTAAATGCAAAGTAGAAGAGCAGCAAAAAGGGCATTTTGACTAGGAGCACCCAAACTCTTCTATACGATTTTATGTACCACTAAATGTTGGGTGGTGGCAAATTCTCATGTTCTTTGTTTTTTTTTTTTTTTTTTTTAGAACACTCGAGTTCCTTATGAGACACATGGCCCGCATGGCGACCTTCAGTCACATCACCAACATGCACTGCAAAAACTTGGCGATTGTATGGGCTCCCAATCTCCTCAGGTGATTTCATTTATGCAGTTTGTTTAAGCAGACTTGGCTAGATGCTCACTGAGCATTTTGTTAGGAACACCTGTACAACTTCTCAGTCATGCAGTTTCAATCAGTCAATCATGCAGATATGGGCCAATGGCTTTAGGCAATGTTCACACCAACCATGAGAACGGGGAAACAATGTGAGCTCAGTGATTTTGACCGTGTCAATATTGTCGGTGCCAAACAGCCTGTCTTGAATATTTCTAGAACTGCAGATCTAATGACATGTTCACACACACACACACACACACACACACACACACACACACACACACGTGTCTAATGTTTATTCAACATTAAGTGAGCAGCAGTTCTGGAAACAGAAATGCCTTGTTGATGAGAGATGTCAACAGAGAACATCCAGATTGGGTTGACCTGACAGCAAGGCTATCAGATGACATCTCTACAATTGGGGTCAGCAGAAAAGCATATCAGAATGCACAACCCTTTGAACCTTAAAGCGGATGGGCTACAACAGCATACAACTACATTCAGCTGAGGATGCAGCGAGCACAGGCTCACCAAAAGTGGATAGGTGAAAACTGGAAAAAGACTGGTCTGTAGTGGACTAGCAGTTAAGGTACTGGAAGTACTGGTTAAGATACTAACATGGGTTCAAATCCCACCTCTGTCTAGCTGCCACTGATGGGTCCTTGAGCAAGCCACTTAACCCACAAGTGCTTAGAGTGCAAGATCGTATCAGTTGCAAGTCACTCTGGATAAGGGCGTCTGCTGAATGACTGAATGTAAATGATGAATCTTCATTTCTGCTGAAGCACACAGATGATCATGCACTCAAACCTCCTTTACATCAACAATTAAGGCAGGTGGAGGTGGTGTAATTGAGTGGGGAATGTTTTCCTGGCACACTTTGGATCCAATAAATCCCCAGTTGAAGGTCACAGCCTATTTGAGTACTGTTGCTGATCATGTGCACCCCTGCCAGCAAGAATGTGAGACTCACAGGGTAGTGCACCTGAACATGCAATCATGTCAACATCAAGCAGAATCTCATCTTGTGAAATCTATGCCACAAAGAATTGAGGCTGCTTTGGGAGCACAGAGAGGTCATACACACTCCTAGTATGGTGTTCCTAAAGTGCTTGTTCACTGAATAAATACTTGCTAATAATGGCTGACTTTTAAAGTACGAGCACTGGGCCAACTAAATTTGACAGTTGCACCCGCCTCCGTTTGTTAATACATAATTGTGGGCGTGATCACGTCAACGCAAACAGGTCGCCTGATGAAAGTGCTTGTTTTTCCTTCATGTTTTCTGCGTTGTAGGTCTAGGCAAATTGAGTCGGCCTGTTTTGGTGGCACATCTGCCTTCATGGAGGTGCGCATCCAGTCAGTGGTGGTGGAGTTCATCCTCAATCACGTTGACGTACTGTTCAGCCCCAAACTCAGCACTCTAATCCGTGAGAGCACAGGTAGTAATTGAGGCAGTCCATGCTTGCCATTTTTTTGGCTACAAGACTCCTTCACTGAGCCCAGTTCTTCAATGTGCATTCACAGGCCCCAGCACTATATCCCGGCCAAAGTCTTTGCTAGTGTGCTCACCGTCTGCCAAGCTACTCTCTTTGGAGGAGGCTCAAGCCCGCACTCAGGCCCATCTCACCTCTCCAGTGTCTCCTGGAAGCAAGTACATCGAGGTGGGAGAAGGACCTGGTGCTCTGCAAGGCAAATTCCACACCATCATAGAGTTCCCCATGGAGAGGTGAGCCTCTTTAGGTGTACTGAATTACTGAAGGAATTTACGATTACTTCCATGATACATGGAGTGGCGCTGACTCTTTACAGCTCCAGAGATCCAGGTTTGATTCCTGGGCCAATTGCTGCCTGTGTGGAGTTTGCATTGTTTGCCAGTCGGCTGACAGAGATCACAGTTCTGTTAGAGGAAACACTACATGACAACTTTATGACCTGACACCAAGCAAACAAAAAGGCCTTAAATAGAGTGAGACAGAAGGCATGTGAGGTGGGAAAACCCTGAGAGACTTCCACAACAACAGCACGCCCTCTACTGGACTAGTGGTTAAAAATAGTATTGAGAATATGTCGTCTATGTAGTAAGGATTCTTATCCATTTTCCCTGGGTGTCCATCAAGCTTTTTGTGAAGATTCTGTCAAGGGATATGTGGCGTACAATAAGTCATATTTTTGGTTCAAATAGGAAGAAGTCTCAAACCAAGATAAAGAAATCTCCTGTGGCAAGCTGGCGTTCGTTCTTCAGTATGGCGAAATCTTCAACCACATCCAAGCGCAAGTTGCTCCGTCACCCCAGTGAGCCCAACGAAATAAAAACCTTAGCTTTCCCAGGTAGAACTTTGCGTACTTATTGAACACATAGCCCATTTTGTTCAGTGTCTTCGACACTTACTGGGTGGATTTGCGAAATTTACACAGAGCTCTGACCTCTTTGCCTAGGGGGTAGAGGAGATACTGGTACGCTACGGTCAGCTAAAAGTGAAGAATCCCTTTCCTCCCACAACCCTGAAGGTAAAATCAGATTCATTTGACTGTCTTGTGTCCTTTTGATGGCTTTTGCACATTTCTAAACATTTGCCTACACCAGGGTCAGCGGTTCATCAAGCACGCAGACCTCGCTCCACCAGCGATGCCCTCTCAGCCTCCTACAACGAAGAGCTGCTAAACAACAGAGGCCAGAAAACATCTAGAGACAGCAAGAAAGACCCAGCTGTGTCCGTTACCCGCGTGTCTGCTCTGATATCAACGCCACAATCAGCTGATGCAGACCTTAGCATGGCTTCTCTAGACTTGGAACAAATGATGTTTCCGAGTTCGGAAGCTGCGCTGAATGAAGGCGGGAAAACAGGGAGTCGACAGAAGGATGGAGGCGGCTCCAGCAAAAGGGAGTCCCTGAACAAAGTCACCAGTCCGGCTGATTCCAAAACAGACAGAGAGAATACAAATCATAGGAACTCGGTTTCAGCGATGTTTACACCGAGTACTATAGCTAAAAAAGAACCTGAATCTTCTGAGGCTGCTCCAACTCTGGGTGTTGGTCCCAGCCAGAACCCCGAGGTTCCATCAGAGAAAAAGGGTCTGCCTATTTCCCCTATGCACGCGAACAAGGCTAGTGAGTCTACATGGGGGGACGAATGTCAACAAAGACCCTCCTCCTTACTTCAGGCAGAGGCTGAGGGCATAGACAAAACTCCCAATGAACAAGCCAGACCAGCAAAGCAATCAGAAACAGGTTAGTCCAACTTTTATTAAAGAATTACCTTTTTTTAATAAAGTTAGTTCATATTTGCCTTGCTCATGCTTTGCTTTATCCTATATTTAGGTGCAGTGACATTTGACTGTACTCCAGGCCTGGTGAGGTCTGTGTCCCTCATAACCTCCCAGCCTGCAGTGAAAAATGCCGCCCGTATGCTGGCCCTGGAGTTGGCCGAGTCTGCCCAACAAGCCACCTCACTGAAGAAGCGAGGGAGTTCTGAGCCTCCTACTCCTGTGTCCCCTGTGCATCTTCAGGACCCACTCTCCAGGATACTGTGGCCTCCACCACCTTCTCATCGACCTCAGACGTCTTCCGCTATTAGAGAAGGCTTTTGTGACACTTCCAAACCCTATGGAAACCCTTCCAGCACTATCTCTACCGGGAGCTACACTGATGCAGGCAGTCTGCAAAGTACGTGTGCCTGTCATGGCAGTGAGAGTGGACTCAGCTACTCTGATGGTGGTGAAGCTTCTGCTGAAAGCCATGTTTCATTTGCAAAAGGCCTAAACACGGTGCACGTCTCCGAGGGCCATAAAGGCACGAGAGAAAATGTCCGTCATGTTGGAGTCGGTACAGACAGCGCTAGTCCAGGAGAGAGCTCACAGATGGAGGCGTACGAAAGCCCAAGGCCATCTCCTTCTCAAACTGAAAGATTCTCAGCGCATCAGTCCTCAGAGAGTCAGTCAGCCATGGCGGCGCTTCTCAGCAAACAAGCTGCCGATGGAGCTGCCAGCGCATGCAATTTCCGCGTCATATTAGCCGAAGCTTCCGTGCCGGCTTCGGTACAAGACGTCCTTCCACACGCTCCAGTTTCTCCTCCGACTTCGCCTCACCAATGCAGCCCCAAAAATGAGCAGAGGCCCTCAGGATACATTTACTGGTCGTCCCCATTGGAGAAAGGGAGCCCTTTTCAGCCCAATTATGGCCAGCACCAGGCAAAGATCATTACCAAGGACTACCACAACACCTTGGCCCCAAGGTCTCTCCACCAGTCCATTAAATATAAAAGTCTTCGAGGGGATAAACACTCACCTAGATATTTTTATAGTCATGGAGGGCCAAGATACCCACCAATGGATGGCGCGTCGGTGTATCCCACAATCCGCAGAGTACGTTCCATGCACGCCCCACCAGAAGACAAATTTTTCTTCTCCCCACAGCCATCCTACCAACACAGTACTTACCAGCGACCACTTACCTCAGATTTCCACCAAGTGCATCCTTATTTTGAGGATGGCAAAGTTCAATATAGGTACAAGCCTTATTTGGGGGCCCAACATAGCAACCTGGGTCACTATCAGGTAAACACTCGGGATAGATACAGACACTCTTATACCCTCCGCAGACCGTCTCCTCATCCTGGAAGGGGTATGACCTTCAACAACGCTGAGAGCCTTCGCGACCCACATATCAATCTGCCCTTCAGCAGAGAGGCTAGTTTTAGAAGTCATGGGGTCAGTCCCTTGTCTAGAACGAGAGCTGGCCCTCTACACAAAGGATTATCAGATCCGTTTTTCAGCGTTTCAGCCAGACAAGGAAACATCGGGAAAAAGAAGATGCAAGATTCTGTTCAGCCCAAGTCCAGAGGAAGCCAGAGGTGCCAAGAGACAATGCACACAAGGAGTAAGTCGGATTCAGGCAAAGATCTGCTTATTTCTACCGAAGGGGCTGACGGGAAATACAGAATTACCATGGTGTCCCATTACTCCCCCGATCACCCACTCTCTGATCCTGACACATCACTGCCCATTGAGACAGAAAGGAAGGGGAGCAGGCACAGTTCCAAACCTGCACCGATCCTAAGGCAGAGTCAGTCCATGCAGAACTACCCCCAGCACACTCTGGAATCCCAACCACGGCCTCGTCACCTGACTCTGCACAAGGAATACAGCTGCCCGGATTTTAAACACACCGACTCTTTTGAGTTCGACAGCGCCCGAGTACACAGTCAGAATAAGCTGATGAATCAGAGCCTCAGCAGCTACCCTAAAGAGGGCTATCAGCACGCTTGGGTCAAGGGCCATGACTTGCAATGGTTGGAGAGGTCACAGGGCATGAAAAGACAGGTGAAAATGACACCGGAGCACGATCACAGATTGTCGTGCCCTGTCCAGAGCAGGCCCAGGACTCGGAGCATGTTTGCACGATCTTGCTCGAATTACATGGACAGACACGTGTCCATGCAACCCAACGTACCTGCCATGCTCTCCAACTACGGCTGCAAACCCCATCAGAGAAGCAGATTTTATACTACATCCATGGGCACGGGGAGCTTTCTCCACTCTAAGCTGAGACCCGAGACAGAGATTTATGCTGAATAACAATTCCATGTACTGTAGACCTGTTATAAATAGTCTTTTTTTGGTCAGTCTCCACCTGTATGATAGAAGAAGCTCTAGTGCTTGTCCATGGAGTACATTGTTCTCGGGATAGGCCCTCGAGCCACTGCGCCCCTTACAAAGATATAGCTGTTATATTGTATAAAATGAATAAATAAAAACAGCTTATTACGTACACCTCCTCATTCTACACTCATTGTCCATTTATCAGATACACTTACCATATAGCAGCACTTTTTAGTTCATGAATTACAACCTGTGGTCCATCTGTTTCTCTACATACTCTGTTGTTCCCCTTTTCTCTGTTCTCCAATGGTCAGGACCCCCACAGATCAGGCACTGTTTGGGTGCTGGAGCATTGTGGTGGTGTGTTAGTGTGTGTTTTGCTGGTACGAGTGGATCAGACACAGCAGTGCTGCTGGACTGAAAACTGTCCACCAGCCAACAATGGCCAGCCACCAGCATCCTGTAGGCAGATTGACTAATCTATTAGTGTTTCTAAACGGTAATTGGAACTGACAAACTGGACAATGAGTGTAGAAACAAAGAGGTGTACCTAATAAAGTGATCAGCGTGTTCATATGTAATAAAAATAACCTAGAGAAAGACGATTCCCTATGGATAAAGTTTTACATTTTTGACGTACACATATCTAGATTTTTATACATTCCCATGCATATATTCCTGATGCCACTTGATCCTCTTTTGGGGAGTCAAGCGCACTTAATATTTCATCTAATGAAGACAGTGTGCCATTTTACAGGTAATGGGTACTTACAGAGCTGCTTATTGAACTCTATATAACTTAAAAGATCGTACAAAAAACTGAAAGCTTGGGAAATTTTAATACAAGTTGTGTTTTGTCTCACCACAACTACCAACAGGTTATCCAGATTTACACAATTTAAATGGTGGGTGTGTGTGATTTTATGCAAAACCTGTAATAGTCAGCAGTGAGAAACTATTGCTTAATGCATTATATGCATTTCACACCATACTTGGTTTGCTTTCACTGTTCTAATCCAACTCCTCTGGACTGTCATGTTGATTGTTTTCATTATGAGTAATTTATTTCGGGAATGGAGAATCAGAGTGTGCAAATGCTACCCAAATATCCCCGCTCAGACGTGCTCACACTGCTACCTGACTGACTGCTGCCTTTTGTAAATGTTCCATCTGTATCAAGAAGTAACATTAATGCGTATGAGTTCATTTCAAAACGCAAGACGGCTGTGTCCTAAAAGAAGCAGAATATTTATACTGCTGTATAAACGTCTTGTGGTGTCGAATAACTAACTAGTGTTGTTTCTTATATGTATTTTACGGATAGCCAAGCACTTTATGGTTAGAGCCAGTCCGTGTTACGTAAAAAACAAGACACTTTACAAGAACGAAACGTCATCGGTTTTACATCCCACATATGCAGTGTAGGGTTGGCGGAGCTGGAGATGAGAGTGACCCCGAAGAAGACAGGGTCATGAGACTGAATTGACCATTAAATGGTTATAAACAGAAATATAATGGAATTTCATATTCATTCAAATAAAAGTCACGTGGTTTAACAAATGTGCACTTTTTTATTTTTATGTCTACTTTTTATGTTGTACTATTGCTTTCAATAAAATGTTCCCCTGAAACGATGAAAAACAATATCCTGCCTATTCATCATTAAAGCTTTGCTGGTTTAGCTGACTACAGCAGCCATCCGGCTAAAATAGAAGTGTATACACTGTATGGCCACCCAAAAAGTGTAAAGTGTGACCCTTTTTGCTGCTACAACAATCTTCAGTCTTCTGAGATGGCTGGAACATGACTATGAGGTTGGGCACACTGATGTTAGGACAGTAAGCCCTTGCTCACTGTTAAGATTTCATCTCCACCGTGTTCCGTACACTGACCAATCAGAACTCTGCATTGTTCCTCAAACCACTATCGCAGCATGAATACCACTGCCATAAAGGGGTTCACATGGTCTGCAACCATGTTTAGGTAGGTGCTGTGTGTGAAAGTAACAGCAGAACATTGCTTAGTGTGTTACTCACGTCACCTGTCAGTGGATTTAATGTTGTGCCTGATCGATGGCCACTTGGTATACAATTGTTTGCCTCAAATTTACACAAAACACAAAACTAGTGAAAAATCTTCCCAGTACAACTTAGGCTGGCAGCGTAGTGGGGACCAGTTCTTCGTTAAATCTCATAGTATTGGATACAATGTTTGTACACCAGATGTCAGCATTTACCCATAAGTTTCCAGATTTTGTGCTGACAAACATCATGTTCTTTTTTCCCAAAAAATAACCGAAAAATGAGCGTCAACATCTAGTGCACATGGGATGCACTACTTAGGACAGTATAATCCCATTACTTCACCCCATATGTAGGTCCGGGAGTACTGATACTGACTTACAAGTCAGTATCAGTACTCCCGGACCCACACTGAAAACTGTTTTGCTTAAGTGTGATTGAGTAAAATAACACAGCATAAAGTTGGCATTTTTATAAATATCGCAATTCATTTGTATATATCTATTTTTAAAACTAAACCTTTTTCCAATTTGTCAGTCAGAGGTTAAACAGAATTGCTTAACCATGCTGTTCAGTTCAGTAACAGAAAATATTGCTCTACGGCCCTTTACCTTAAATGTCCTGTGTCTGAAATCTATTCTAGCGCCCTACAGAGGGGTCAAATGATTTCAATAATCATAAAACAATCACTATAATTAAATAATCAATTTTGGGACAAAATTAGAGGACATACTGCCACCCGGTGGCCAAAAACATGCATTACACAAGGATATCTAAATGCCGTTATCTAAGAGCTAAATTAGCATGCATCAAGACGTTAATTAGCCTATGTTATAGGATAGTGATAGCGAAGACATTATGACAATACAATCACAGGTTAAGGCAGTCTGCCACAGTTAGTTCATTGCTAAGCCTTTTCCAAAGGTGTCTGATTTCAAAAGGGAAGAATTATTTTCATCTTCTTGCGTGAGTTTGAAGACCGTTTAAAGAAGCGAGTTTACTGCAAACACCACCAGAGGGTAGTATAGCACTACAAATGTCACTTTCAGATCTACATTTTACAGAAGTACCGTAGCGCCATGTTTGGGGTTCAGTGTTAGGGGAGTCAAGTCAAGTCAAGTCAAATTTATTTATATAGCGCTTTTTACAACACAGCACCGTCTCAAAGCAGCTTTACAAATATATTAGCTCAAAGCCCTAGGTGAGCAGCCTGAGGCAACAGTGGCAAGGAAAAACTCCCCTAACCTTACAGGGAACAAACCTTGGGAGAACCAAGACTACAATAGGGACCCATCCTCCTTGGGCAGCCTGGATGTTAAGAGCCACGCATTTGTCAACAAATTTATACTTGTACAATAACTGAAAGTTATTTATGCAATGCTGTGTGTTGAGAAGAGTTTATTTACTTGAAAAACTAGTAAGGTAAGAATATATGAAGACAGTTTATAGAAAAGAAGCCATGGAGTACACATTACCAGCGACGTGGTGTTTGGCCAGTCCTAGTTTCAAATATGTACAAGAGGGTTAGGGTGGCACGGTGGTCCGTGTGGAGTTTTCCTGTTCACCTCGTGTCTGCACAGTTGAACAATGCAACTGATAGGTAGTATTAAAATGTTAGCAAATGTGTAAGAATATTAGACTGTCCCTTGTTCGTTAAAGGTATGGGTCTGAAGAGCAATTCCTACCGAACTGGTCTAGAATACACTAATGATTCTCATGTTGAAATAGGAATATTTAAGCATCCTACCCACACCCTGTTGCTGACATTTCCCATTTTCTTAAACTGAGTCGTACAATAAAGCATGTCTCACAGCACAGCAAAGTTTCTGGACCACAGCGGGTGAGACAAACACACACTGTAAATTTGTTACTGACCTTGAGAGACATGCTTTTGTTAACAGGAAATCAGTGGGGTTTTTTTCCCTCTCTCATAGCAGTACTTGAAATAACATGGTGCAGTCAGAGTGTTGCCTGAATAAATGCTCTGTGATTTTCCATCTTCAATACATGACCATTTTTTTCATTTTCCTTTATTCAGATCTTGATTGTAATCAGCGAAATAATATAGTATTAGGAGGGAAACCAACAAGCAATACAACTGCTGCTGTCGTCTTTGTGATTTTATTGAATAACACATAGAGAAACAAAACCATCACACAACTGTTGTTCTTTATTTACAGGGAAAAGTTCAGTCATTCGTTCACTCGCTTAGCTGCTTGATCCTGGACGGGGTCGCGGGGGAGCCAGTGCCTAAGCGGGGGGCAAGGCGCAAGGCAGGAACAACCCTAGACAGCGTGTCGATCCCATTGTAGGGCACATACACCCTGTCTTTGGACACGCATGTCTTTGGACTGTGGGAGGAAACCAGAGTACCTGGAGTAAACCCACACAGACAAGGGGAGGACATGCAAACTCCACAGAAAAGACCTAGACCGCTCCGCCTGGGATCGAACCCAGGACCTTTTCACTGTGGCCACCGTGCCCCCTGAGATAAATATGTACTTAAATTCCTTGCGGTCTCACCAGGTTTTATTTTCTCATCCATCCAGACTGACGATAAGCATGCGGGAGTTTACTCAAATAAAAACACTGCCCTTAACATGTACCACTGAGCAGAAGTCCTTAGAGAAATGAGTAGAGATAATCTAGGAGTTCGACTCCTCTCACTTCTGGAGATTTAATCATTATGTTTTTTTTTAAGAAATAGAGCACCAGTGTGTGTATTCCCTGGGTGTGGTGCATAGCTTCATAATGGATTTTAGCTAAAAATGGACAACAATTTGGCTCAGCAAATGTCCCTTGTGACGTGCAGCACTGCGGAACATGCTATGTCCAATCGATGATGTAATGACGCCGTTTGGGTTTAACATACAGTATTAATGTACAGTAAACACAATGCTTTAGGTCAAGGCTACCCCAAATGGACTTCATTCTTCTGTAATAGAAGGTGTTGGATCGCGTGAATGCTGCAACTGCTAGAGAGCCTTTTGCCACATCCATACGGCACAGATCATTATTGCTCAGAGAATTCAGTACTGAGGCCCCCTGAGAAATTCATGCATTCGGTCCTATGCACGTCTTTGTAATCATACAAACTATATATATATATTACATGTTATTGTGTTTTCTTTAAATAGGTTATCTTGTAATTTTTACATTTAGCTTATTTTTAAGCTGTTACTATAACCGTATTAATTATTTCACTCTTATATGTAACATCTAGGCTGCCCAAGGAGGTCGGTTCAGTTTTTGAGTCTTAGTCCTCCCAAAAAGGAGGTTTTTCCTTGCCACCGTTTCCCTAGGCTTGCTCAATTAGGGTTGTGAGCCTAACAGTTGTGGATCTAGATCTTCAGAGAGATGGTGCTCAACTGTAAAAAGTGCTGTCGAAATAAATTCGACTTAGAAATTTGACTTTACATGATACATAATATGCAAACTGTACAATTAAGCAAAACATTTGTTTTACAGCTGCTTATTCTGCTCGGGGTCACATGCAAGAGTTAGCCAGAATACCCTGCAAAAGGTGCACCACCTGACCTTCACAAATGGAAGCCTCATTCGGGATTTGAACCCCAATCATTGTCCTTTCCAGCAGTTGCTTCTTACTACCAAGCCACCTGCACAATTTTTATTAGCTGTAATACGTTACCAAAAGTTTTAAAGCCCCTGCTAACTCAGTGAACTTTGAGGAGTCTGTATTTTTTAAATAAAAATGACTTCTTTTTATTAAAAGCATGTAGCAGGTGGGGTGTGGGTGGCAAAGCCATATCATGACTGTAGTTAGCGGTGACACCTGAATGGACCTGAAATAGCTCTACTTATTTATTCATTGTGCTACTTTAGTTCTGTTATCCATCGGTATGAGCAGCGTGGCATGGATGCCAGTTTGGAAAGTCATCAGTCACCTAAAATGCTCCAACGCACCCTCTCACTCTTGCTGTGTCCCACAGACAAACTGGCTTGAATCTCAGGTGGCCATTAGAAAGGTCAGCATGCGGGGTGCTGTTTCTTTGCCACTGTGGATCATGTGATGCGTTAGCCCCAACACATGGCAGGAGTGGGGCTGTGGTCTTGTGAGGTGAACATGACTGTAACTGACTAAGGCATTTCCATCATGCACACTAAGCACATTTAGGGAATTCTTAAATATAAAAGCTGTTTGCACAGTCATATATGACCCAAATAAAGTTCGGTTTGGTAGAACGTGATTCGTCAGCAGCTCCTGTGGATCGGTGGCAAGAGCCAGCTGCTGGAAATTAAACAGCAGTTCCTGGACTTTCAAACCCTGTACTTGGCTTGTGACACATTGGCTTCCCCAGCCAAGCAACATTTTTGCTTTTGCCCAATAAATTGCGAGACAGGATCTGGAGTTCCCCCACAAGTACGGTGAAAATCTGCTTAACATTTTTACTTTCATGATTCGTTAGTGGAGCACAGTGATTAACATATTCAACTACTGACCAGAAGGTTAAGGGCTCAAGTCCCAGCACTGCCAAATCGCCATTCTTTGCCTTTAAGAAGGTCCTTAATCCACAATTGCTTGCATTGTACATGGAAAGAATGTATTAGTTGGTAGTTGCTCTGGATGAGAACGTCTGCCAAATGATTACACGTAAATTGCAAGTGGGATGAAAGGTTGCAGATCCTATTATTTGTACACCGGGGTTCCACGGTTATTGCAGTTTAAACCGTGACCTAAGCAAAAGTACATGGGAGTGTTAGACATTATATAAGAACAGGCCATCACCCAGCAAAATAAGGTACAGTACCTGTTGGATCTAAGAGCAGGAGAGATAGCATAAACCCAGACAGCAACCAGGAGATAGAGACATTGTATAGATCCCGAAATCCACCTCACAATATTGTATTAAGTGGCAACACATGCCAAATTTACCACCTTAATCTGTTGAGTAAGTGTGTAGAGACCGTCCCTATTTCTCTACTGACGCGAGTAGCAGGGAGAGTTGTGACCAGAGCGACCAAAATTTGGCCATCTCATGTTGCTAAGTTACAAGCTGAATTTCTGGACATATTTATGCCTCTCAATCTCACCGTACACCACATTCTTATGCCCCCTGGTGTGGTTGTTTGTAGCGAGCCTGTACCTGAGCACAAAGACAGACGAATTTGGCAACATGCTGGATATGAAAGGAATGTTAGAATCCCACAGTGACTGGGATAGCCTGATAGCTTTGGTCCAGAAACAGTTGGCTACAGTCAGATTCTGTGTGGGCTTCCACGAGAAGAACGCCATTTTTAAAGTTCAATTTATATCCAATGCCTTGTACAGATAAATGTCCGGACTGGTCAGGCATGGCTAGCTCCCTTCTCTGCTCATTCCTTGAGTTAAGGTTACAATAGCCACAGGCTCTCGAGATGTCATTATAACCCACAGCAAATACTGCCAGTGACATATGGAAATTCTGTATCTGGGCTTCCACATAGGTTATGAGACAGGTGCATCATTAATTTAACGAGGCAGTGATTGTGGCCTACCTAAAACGTACAGACCAATGTGTTGGACAGAAGGCTGGCTGCATTCTTATCTGTGGTAGTAGAGCAGGATGAAGCTCTAAGTGGTCCTCAAACTCTGATACTACCTTTTGGGATGCCATTTCACCCTTTGTTCAGACTGCAGTCCATTGCTTTGGATACCAACGCATGGAGCCCTTGTTGGCACCGTTCAAACTGACAGTGGTCCGCAGAGCACATATGGCTGCAGCTGACTTCCTCTCTCTGCGTCAGGCATAAGGGCTAATTGTTGATGACGCCTAATGGCATCCACCTCTACTCATTTAGCTACTGTGTTTCATTCTCTCTCTCCTATGTCAGTAAACCCAGCTATGGGTGTACCTTCAAAGATTTCTAGTAAACAAGCCTCCTTTGCAACTCACCCTGGGTCTCCTGAGTTTAACTGCAAGTGTATGTCCAACTGGTTACACATGAATAGAAATCAATATCTTTATTAAGGATTTTTTTAATTATTTCTTAACCAGAGAATACTGATAAAGTGCAGATTGAGGCTAAATGCTCAAGGCAGCATTTCCCAAACTGGACCTCCTGACGGTCCACCTACAGTGCTTGATATTCCCTAGTAGTGAATACCTGGGACAGGTGTTTATCAATCTGCAAAGGAGCAGAACTTTTGGATAATCTGGAATGGCTTCAGATACAAATGATAACTTTCCTGATGTCAGGATCAGTGGTGTAGTCTACATTTTACACAGGTTTAAGGCAGGCACACTTACAAAAAACACTAATGTTCAGTGATACGTACCACTACTACTGTTGTATATACAATTCGGACAAAGGAAAAAAAGTATTAACACTAAAACCTAATTTAGCTACCAATTAATATGTTGAATGAGAGTGAACGCCATGTCAGTGCTTCATACCCCAAGGCAAGTGGAGACCAGCATCAAGACTCTTCTTGTTGTCTTCAAACGGCCACTCACTTATTCCATAATAATAAAACCAGTTCCTTTCTTATGGGTACTGTGGTCCTAACCTGCCCACTTCTGATGGCTGCACTACACCACACCACTGGTCTGGATCTCCCCAGAGGATAACAGGTGGGTACACTCTTACCAACAGGTGGTTGTGTAAATGAAGAACGTTTCCAAGAGCAAGACATTTATCCTACTTTGGAATGTTGGCACGGAGTGAGGGACACACTACTGAAAGCAGCACTGCACCGTCTTACATGCAGCTCAGTTTCAACAAACGGCAGGGACTGAATTCTGGAAAGGACAGATGGGTTCTGAAGTATTTCACCAGTGAAGAGCTGCAGAGCGTTCTGGTTGGACATGCCCTGGAGTGAAACGGTTGCTGCAAATACGCCTGCCTGTCAGCGTTTGCTGAGACCGGTGTCTCTCTGAAAGTGGTGCTCACTAAAACAACTTCCACAGAGAGTAAAGACACTGCACAAACATGCAGGACATCTAATTGCTAAATGTCTTAGTATAACTGACCCTCTTGCCAACACACAGTCAGGGGCGATTCTGGGAACCGAGCTTCAGAGGTGCTGAACACCCTGTTTTGTTTTTGGTTTTTTTACAAATTAAAAAAAGTGTCCATTTAAACATAATTTTGGACTCTCCTTCCCACACTTGTGTAGGAAGAACATCATCTAGGCAGGAGAACGACACCAGCAAATCTGAGAATTTGTTCTAACAAAACTTCAATTAATACGGAGTCTCCGTTAAAATATTATGTTTAACCATATACATTCTATGGTTTTACTTTTTTAAAGCTTCTCAGAGACAAACTTCCATTAAAACAACAACAAAAAAACAATGTTTTTCTATTTTTTAGGGCTGCTAGAGGGGCTACACAGGCCTATGCACATAGTAAAGATGGACAGAAATGCATGGTAGCATTCAATATATTGTTGAGCAGAAATATGCACCTAATGCAATTTAAAAGACAACTACGGCTCCTTCTAGACTCCTAAATGATTCTGATGTCTGGTCACAGCATAAATAATGAATGAACTAACTGTAACTTAGTGCTTCATTCATAGAACTGTGTTTTTCCTGCAGATATCAAGTGCTTTTATGTGTAAAACTGTATGTGATGACATGGTTGAGCTTTCTCTAAAACAAAGCATAACAAAGATAAGAAACAAGCTAGAGAGAGTTTAAGTGTTCGCCATTCTCAGAGTTTTACAGCTAAGGTCAATTTCAAGCCCATAAATCTCTTCAAATTTCAGAAGCAGCTTTTCCTCTCATGCACCGAGTTTGAAGTACAAAAGGAAGACTCAAGTGGGGCGAATGTAAAGAAATCTGAGTAGTAAAGCAGCCTAATAATAGTGATCTCAGAACTGTGTTTAGCACATGTATCCAGCACTAGCTTCTTGTTTTATATATCTATATACACATTTACAAGAGATGGAGGGTGTGTTGATTAGTGTGTGTGTGTGTGTGTGTGTTGCCTTCACATTGTACTTACTGTGCTTTCTCTGCTTTCAGCCAGAGTGAAATTTGATCCAGCGATCTCATGGCCTTAGGACATGTGCTCTACCAACGCACCACTGGGAAGTGGACATGTCACACTAAGCAAGCTCCTAGATAGCTGAACAAAGGTAAAAAAAAAATAAGGGGTGAAAAATAAAAGGATTTAATTCAAAATGGCAACTCCAAGCTATGAGAACTAAAATGACAGAGTAAATGATGGAATATACAGGAAGGCTCTAAAACTCAAATAAAGCAATTTATTAAAATTCAGATAAAATTTAAATACATTGTATCGTAACAAATTCAGTTATCTTATAATTATACAGATTATCTCATCTACTGCTCTTTCATGTATGGGGAAAAAAATAATACTTATATATATATAGTTTGTTTGCACACACTGATAGTCTGACAAAAAAAAAGGTTGAATGCATTCCTTAAAATGCAGTCACATGATCTAGGACAAGGTCGAGAAGACGCAGATGGAACTGGAGGCAACACATCTGCTGCTGATGCCCCAAACTTCCAGCTCGTCCTCCACCTTCTGACCAGGCCCACCCAGTCGAAGATCTGCTGCCAATTGTTTGAACACTGGCAAATTGGTCCCCTTGATTACTGGGAGGAAAAGGGGTGGATAATCTGCCACATTTTTTCATATAATTTTAAAGTTTGGCAGGGTGCTGGGTGTGGGAGTCACTGCATGCTGAATCCCAGAATTTGCAAACACTGCCAAGTGATCTTTAGCCAGTTGGAGGGTGTTGGACAGGGAGACTGTTTGATGGCATTGAACCCACAGAACAGTAGATTTGCGGTGGTAGGGAACTGATGAACTGTTCCAGTGCCACCTGTCCGGCCATCATGTCGACTCACGGGGCTTTGGGCATCGCCACCATGGACAGGAGTTAGCAGGCTCTGAGTGAAAGCAAACAGCTAATGCTCCAAGATGAGGAGAACACTAAGAGAGACTGAATTTATATATGATTTTGGGCATAATGCTGATGTTTAGGATTATAACACAGGTTTACAAATTAAATAAATTCAGTCAGTATGCTTCAGCAAAATGACTGCAGTGCCTGTGCTTTTTCTTCTCAATATACACTTTCATTCCCCTAACAGGTTTGCTGTCTGGAGGAACAAAACTCCTGTTTACTTCAGTGCAGTTAGACAGACTAAATGGAAGGTCACCCCTACCAGTCAAGGGGTATGGAGGTGGCTCTTGGTTGTGACATGCCATACATAAAAACTAGGTCTTTTCTTAGCCCAAAGTCTACAAAGCAACTAAAAACGAACTAGCTCTGTAGTTTCCAGAGCATTAATATTAAAGCAAACGGAATGAGGATTTTCTTAATATGCCCAATTTAAAAGTATGACATAAATACACTGAGCTTCCGACTAGACACTTGTACGTGAAAAGACTTGCAAAGGTCCATCATTATTAAAAGGTAAAAACAGAAGAGTTGGGAAATGGGAGGCCGTTAAGGAGACATGATAGCTCATTTCTGAGGTTGCCATCTTTCGATGAAATAATTGGTCCCGTGCATGCACGTACGTACGCTTACGCACGGACAGACGAAAATCTCACTCAGTCCCCATCTCTCACCCCCTTCTTCTTTTGCCTCCCTCTCGGTCTCTCTCTGTTTCCCACACAGACTTCATCACTGATTATACATTTGAGATTGCACCTCTGGCTCCGGCATCTCCATGCTGATGACTTCATTATGCACTAGAAGCAAAGCTCTGATTTTCAGTTTAGCTCTCATTGGAACAGTCTAGCCACATTTGTACTGATAACCTCACTGCCATGAAGTATACGGTGAAACATTAAGCACGATGCTCACATACACCCTCTGATCAGTTTATTAGGTACACTTCCTTGTTTGTACATTTTATCAGTTAGACTGTAGTCCATCTGTTACTCTATATACTTTTTCAGTCCCCTTTATCTGTTCTCTAATGGCCAGGACCTGCACAGACGAGCTACTGTTTGGGTGGTGGCTCATTCTCAGCACTGCAGTGCCTGGTACAGCAATGCTGCTTTAGTTTTTAAACTCCTCAGTGTCACCGCTGACCTGAGAACAGTCCACAAACTAAAAATATCCAGCCACCAGCAGTCTGTAACTGTAGAACTACAAAGTGCTTCTATATGTAGGCCATATGGAAAGAGAACAGATAAAATGAACAGTCAGTGTAGAAACATGGTGTACCTCATAAAGTGATCGGTGAGTGTGTATGTTGTTTTATTAATATTATAAGGTGGAAAATCTTGCTTCTTATGCCATACTGCCGTTTATTATACAAAAATATCTACGTTGTAATGCAATAGATCTCTCCCAAACGTTAGTGAGAGACCACAAGTGAGTGTTATTTCACTATATAAAGACACACAACGGTATATTGGGGCGTAGAGAGCGTACTACCAGTGTAACGTTGTACGTTGGTTTCGTTGTGACCTCCAAGCGATTGCTAGCTGAACTGCTGAGTTCAGACAGGATTCAGAGTAACCAGAACGACGAAACCAAACAAACACTCCAAGGCACAAATCCAGAAATGACTAAGAACGAAGCAACAAGAGGTTTCACACTATTTGACAGAAATATAGTAGCTATGAGCATCTTACCAGCGAGGTTTGATAAAGCTTCTGACAGGCTACGCCTCTGTAAGAGTCAGGTGTGAGTAATAAGTGAGCGCTAGGTAACACTCTTGATGATAGTGACCTCTAGTGGACAGGTTGAGGTTTTCTTCATTAAGATTTTACACTACAGGTTCCTCAACCCCCTACGAACTAGCCAAACTACCATCTGCCTTCCTCCGAGTCTAGAATTGCGATTGGTGGACAGGGGTTTGATCTGGAAGAAGGTGGGGTGACTTGGTGCGTTCGAAACAATCCCCCTCCATAGAGGAAGTCGCTGTCTGTATTCAAAGAGAAAAAAACTCTTGCTCGTCATTTGAACTCCGATTAAAGGTCATGCATCTCTGCTGGAAAAGCGTGTTCAGGCAAAGCCTGCAGCAGGCTGAGTGGGATGATGTAGTTCTATTTTAGTAAGCAAACAAGTCCAAATTACAGCCCAAATGATCGCTGGCAGAGTTCAGGCAGGGTTCAGAAGAACTACAGATACATTTTCTGTGGAAAATAAATCGTTGAGTATGTCCAAAAAGCGCTACAAGAACACATTTGACACTTTAGCCTCATTAAAAATATCTGGATCTATAAATATTTGTGAATATGTCAGTTGGAAATGGCCCAATGTCCTTCTGCCATCCCAACAGGCACGCTCGCTTAGTAGCATGCATTTATCACAGTCCGACAAAAAATTAGATTACAGGATATAAATCCGTTTACATGATTATGTTTCCAGTGATTAATTTAATAGCATCCAATCCCGTCAAAATCCATTTCCGTTTATGGTATTTGGCAGACAATGAGTACAGCTCTATTAAACAGAATCTCAAATTAGACAAACTAGACTGTCAAAGGTACTGTTACTATTGATACCCTATGCTAGGGTAACTGTATTTTGGTTTTCAGAAAAGAGGACACCATAGGTAGGTCGCAAACATTTACGACACACTTTTTAGGTTCCAAAAAGAGGATATACAGAGGATATACACTCTATCTTATGTAGGATATATCCTGATGGACAAGTACTAAATTAGCTTCAACTGGTCATGCGGGTAAGTTCTCAGTAACTCTCAAGTTACAACACTAGATTTCCAAACATGTCAAAATACACTCACCGGCCACTTTATTATGAACACCTGGCTTGTACCCCTTTTTGCCTTCAGAACTGCCTTAATTATTTGTGGCAGAGATTAAACAAGGTGCTGGAAACATTCCTCAGAGATTTTGGTCCATATTGAGACGACAGCATCAAGCAGTCGCTGCAGATTTGTCGGCTGCACATCCATGATGACCTTACCGTCCGAATGTTGCAGCAGAAATCAACACTCATCAGACCAGGCAACATTTGTCCATCTTTTATTGTCCAATAATGGTGAGTCCATGCTAATTGTAGCCTCAGCTGCCTTTGCATAGCTGGCAGGAGTGACACCTGGTGTGGTCTTCTGCTGCTGTAGCCCATTTGCTTCAAGGTTTGAGATGCTCTTGTCCATACCTCAGCTGTAACGAGTGGTTATTTGAGTTGCTTTCACCCTTCTATAAGCTCGAATCAGTCTGGCCATTCTCCTCTGACCTCTGGTAGCAACAAGGCATTTGTACCCAAAGAACTGCCCTCACTGGATATTTTCTCTTTTTCAGACCATTCTCTGTTAACTCTAGACATGACTCTGTGAAAATCCCAGTAGATCGGCAGTTCCTGAAATACTCAGTCTAGCACTAACAACCATGCCATGTTCAAAGTCACTTAAATCATATTTCTTCCCCATTATGATGCTTGGTTTGAATTTCAGCGGTCTTCTTGACCATGTCTAAATGCTTAAATGCACAGAGTTGATGCCATGAGATTGACTGATTAGATTGATAAGCCGTTGAACAGGCATAATTAATAAAGTGGCTGGTGAGGATATTTTCATCATGCATTTAGAAACGTATTTTTGTAAGTCTAGATGTAGTTTTAAGTAAATCAGTCTTGCTACTTGACTAAAAGCTCCACCTTTGCTGGGTTAGAGCTTTGAGAGGGCAGTGCAGTGCCTACCTTCCTTGATGCTGTGTTGATTTCATTTGGTCATCAAGACACCAGTACAAGTGACAGATATAGGCTATAAAGAAATCAATATTTATATATTCTGACTGCATTGTTAGCAGTTGCCAGACTGTAAGGCAAAGCCTTGGGACATTTAACACTGAAACGATGCCTGGAACATACAGTACAACGGATACCATGTTTTATGGCACAGGACACACAGTGCTGCACAAATATCCATCTGCACAATTTGCACCAAGGTGGGTGTGATTTCTGGATGATACCGAACCTGTTTTATAAATTTGTGAAATATGCATACATATGCATGATATGCAAAACCTAGACTCCTATTTCCTTAGGGATTTGACTGGACTACTTGTCATGACACATTATCACGTACAAACAATGTAATATTAGCAGTACCTTTCATTTTCCATTTCCTTTGCTCCAATCTGTGAGCAAAGTGTTCTGCTTATATGTCCCCTCGGTCTCCTCGCAAGGAGTCTACAAACTAGTGAGGGACTGTGTGAAATTTGAGAGTCAAAGCTATAAATGTGCACTCTATGCTGTAAAGGGCCAATGGGGCAAACAGTATCGGTCGTGGCGAAGACTCCGACTCAATCTCACTTCAAGGGCTGGCTTAGCAATCTGAAAAATGTACTGCATTCAGCATCCACATAAAGTAAAGCTCCAGCTAGAATCAGTGGCATGTAAACAACTGTGCTGTTCAATAATGTATGAGACAAAGTGACCTTGTCTATTACGAAGTGATATTGGTTTTAAAGATCCCAATCCCCACTGGGATTTATTAAATGTTTTAAATCATGGTAACGAATGAAACACGGCTCGTTCCAGTACGCGGTCAGCACCTGAAAATGCCAGAGATAGAACGGGGGAACAGCAGTGGCGGTTCTGGGGGGGCCAGTCACAACACGCTTGGACCCCCCTACTGCCCCCCTAAATGAGGCGAACTAGAAAGTACTCGGCCCCTCTAAGAAAACCACTGGCCCTAGACTGGACGCGCCAATTGAAATGGTCTAGGACTGCCACTGGGGAACAGCATAACTAAAATAAGGAAAGATTAGAGGCACATGCCCCAGTAAAATGTTCCTGTGCCCACTAAAATCACAGCGATAAAAAGTCAATTTTATTCTGGATTGCTGAGCAGAACTACAGTACATGCCATGCAAATTCCCTACAGGCACTACATTTCCCACAATGCCCCAGCATCTTTCCAAAAGCTTGAGCGGCTAACCCTTTCAGCCAGCGACAGGTTCTTTTGGTTTTTCGCAGGGAGTAATGGACATTCGTATATAGTTAAAAGAAAGTCAGTCACACTGCAGGCAAGTTAGTGATAGCTCATAGCTATATGTTTTGGCCACTTATAACCGTATAACCAACCAAAAGCACATATTAGACCACTAAAGCAAAGTCATTTAGTTACAATAGCATAAACAAATTAATCCAATTAATAAAAACATTACTGTTCATTTGTTTGTCCTTTCTCATGGCAGAGTAACTCCCACTTTAGTGTTAAATCACTTTGCAGCAAAAGGGAGAACATACCAAATACTAATAACTTCTGAAGTCTATGTAATTCCTTTTTAGAAAGCTGCCAATTATATGATCTGTACTGAAAAAACAGTGGATTCAATCCAATTCAATTACAAGACAAATGCAATTTCAGTAGCGGCCTCAGACTTTTGGCTCCCACTCTATATGTTGATGACTACAGCCATTCCAGTGGAAGGCAGTTCAATTATCATGACATCTGAAGTTTGTCCCTATAGAACAGATCTACTGTAAGCTCTCAGCTGTGCACAGTTTCCTCATAATTACCCCAGACTGCTTCAGGTTCGTGTTGTGAGGATTTTCAGTTCTTGCGACTCCAAATGTATTTAGACTCTAATGGTGCAGGCAAAAGAGTTATGGCATGAAAAACAAGTTTTAGGCATCATTTGGGAGAAAAAGTGCAACACATTTGCATCTCACATTTGCATAATTTTTTCTGTAAAAAATATTGGGCTGTCATAGCAGGTTTAACGAACGCAGTTTTTTTCTGAACAACTAAGGAATTTGACTATTAAAAGACACATATTACTTTCCAGAAAGCATAATAAATCCATACATGTAAGTGTGGAGGAATTATCTATAGACCCTAGTTAATTAAACACAAACACATCATTTTGTGGATTATGTACCATTCTGTGGATGAGCCGCACAGAAGTACCGATCACATGGCACTGTGGGATGCAATATGCCATGCACATAGTCTACACCACCAGCATGTACCTTCTAGTCTGCATTGCTGGAAGCAAGCGACCCTTTCACTACCATTTGCTTTGAATTGCTTTTACACCAGAGCTGTTAAATTATCGTATTGAACCAGCCAACCTCTACACAAACTGGACTGCTTGTTATCTCACCCCCAAGCATGACAATAAATACATAGCCTTAACCCTTTGGAATCAGCATTAGGGGCCATTGCACCAAAGTTGTTTAACTTTGGTACCTCACCAGTGTTTCTCAATCCTGGTCCTGTCGCCCCACCGCTCTGCACGATTTAGTGCTTCTCCTGTTTAAACACACCCACTTTAACTCAATAAGGGGTTTGTTAATGAGCTGAGTAGTTGCATTAAGTGTGTTGGGAGCAGGAAAACTGGATGGAGAAACACTGGTGTAGACCACTGGCTTTCAAAAAAATGTGCACAGTTCTAACACTTTAGTTGTCAATCAACCTGAACTTTCCGAATGTGTAGCCAACACCAGCGTTTACAAGGTTCAGAGCTGAAAGTTCAGAAATGAATATAATAAGGTTTTTTACATTCTCTCAGCACCTTAACACATTGTTGCTGCTTACAGATTATTGGTGCTGCATTTATAATAAGTTTTTGCAGCACTTTGGGGTCAATGTGTTTTAGATAGGTGAAATATACAAATGTCAAGGCATGTCAAATTACCTCCGAAATGGCTGGTGGTATAAATACTATAATAATGATGCACTATGACAGGATGATGTGTGCTGGGAACACCTTGTTAAGTACATCATCCTACACGGTTCCCCTCTGACCCTTTTCTCTTTCCACATAGCCCTTAATTACAGCCTACTGTGCTCCCCCCCCCCCCCCTCTTTTTTTCTCTGTTGGTTTGTTGCTGTTCCTGGCTCTTTCTGCCACTCCTGCCTGGTCCTGTTTTATGTACTGTTCCCTGTCTTGTGTGTTCAGTGTTTCATTTGTTCATTTGAATTGTTTGAGCATTGTGTTCTTAGTTCCCTGTACCCTGTGTCTGTATCAGCATTGTGTTAGCCTCTGTATATCCCAGTCCTGAGTCCTAACACTGTTAGCACTCTTTGAAATAATACTGTATTAGCATTATATATCAGCATCTGTGATTGTATTAGCCTATTCGATCAGTCTCTGTGTTTCGGTTAGCATTGTTTAATAGCCTAGCCACCTGGCCTCTCTCTCTGCTCACACCCTGTACCTTATCTCGTCTGTGTCCTCTATTCACCATGTCTCTTTGTAATACAGCACCACTTGCACTTCCACCTGTACACAAATTAAACTTTTACTCACATTTAAGTTGCTGGTTATAAGTAGCTTGTTTACATGTGCAGCCAGAGCTTTAAACATAAATAAAGTAATAGATTTCTGTGACACACATTTTTTCATGAAAAGACTTCAGTTAAACGGTATGCTTAGCAGTCTGAGTTGTGGCATAAACGGAGAAGCCTTTCTCCACAGGAGGAAGGAAAAAACAGAAAGCATTCTACACTAAAGAAGATTTCCGACCTGATACCCATAGTAAATTAAGAGTCACGCTTCTCCTTCATATGATAAGTAGATGTTATCAAAATCTCTTTTAATAGCAGTTAATTGGAAGAGTTCTGTCGCGTTGGAGTGCGGATCAGATATAATTTAACCGCATCAAGTAACCATCTAATTAAAGTCCAATAAAAGATGCTGCATAACTAGACAAAAAAAAAAAAAAAAAGTTTGGACCGGGAACAATGAAGAGCACGCTTTAGATAACGATCTAACTCGCGTTAAAACCGTAATTCATTTAAATCTAATTAGACGTTAACAATGCCACGTACGATTAAGGGGCGATAAATGATTAATAGGAGTGCTTTTGGACTGTGGCAGGTAGATGTGGTGATATATGAGAAGCAGCACTCATTTCAGGGGGAGTACTGAAGGATTCAAAAGTGTCGGAGTCGGAGCGGCTACGCAATCGGTAAGAACAGTGAAGTTAATCGAATGCACAGTGAACTACAACTCCGACAGATAAACTGTAATGTTCACGCAGGCAACAGAGGCATCAGTCAAACCCGTAACGCACAGCTAAGGGACGGGAGGATCGCTTACAGTTCTTAATGTCATGCCGTAACATGTCATGCCCCTTTTATCAAAGAAGGGCTTTTGACACAGCGTTTAAAGTACAGCTGGTGAAGCTGCCTCGCCTGTGCACCCCATGAGATGCTACTCTTAAATGCAAATACAAGGGTCTGTCAAGCAGTCATCTGAGCCTGCAGGTCCGTGGAGCGGTGCACACAAACCCTGCTCCTGAATCACAACTGCAGTCTCCATTTTCACCTGTTGCTTACCGGTTTAAGGCACTTTACCGATCAAAATCTGGAGAAAGATCTAGCTCAACCAACTACGGGCACGTAATAACCCGATCATAGTCAGATCTGTGCTCTTACCTGATTATTCAAGTGGTCATAAATACAGCATACTCTGATTTCTCAGATCAGAAGAAGGTCTAGAAATCTGATCAAGAGAGCTGGATTTTAGCTCAATAACTGGATTTCATTAGATTTGGATTGAACTAGCAGAATCAAACATGGTCGCATGGTCTGCTTATTCTGAGCGATGTCCCTTCTTTTGGGCTTGTTTCCTAAGACCTGATTGCTTGCTTCTTATGCGGGATCTGGCAACCCTGGAATTAAAGGCAGCATTTACAAAAAGGCTACCAAAATTAAGAATGTTGTTATTTAATTATTAAAATAACTTTGAAGCATCTTTTGTCACATCCTTCTGTGAGATTATTGGCTGGTTGCAAAGTAGAAATCCAACCACTGCCTGAGTCATGTAAACCCAGCGCTCTCCCAGTATCTGATCACCCAAGGGCATATATACTCGTTCATCGAATTACTGACAAAGTCTGATTTTCTGCAGTTATGGCTTATTAAGTGCACGTAAACACACAATAGACATTCGTATTGCTTAAAGTGTAGAGCAGAGAAACTCCCATAACTTACTGTAAGTTCTGTCATTACAGCGGTGCTTGAAAGTTTGTGAACCCTTTAGAATTTTCTATATTTCTGCATAAATATGATCAAAAACATCATCAGAACCCAGTTACACAAATGAGACAAAAATATTATACTTGTTCATTTATTTATTAAGGAAAATTTAAATCTGGTGATGTTTTAAGTCATACGTATGCAGAAATATAGAAAATTCTAAAGGGTTCACATTCTTCCAAGCACCGTTGTAGATCAGAATATCAAAGACGCAGACGTTGTTTCTACGTGAATAAGATGTGCGTTTTGAATTTGATATGAATCCTGAAAGTTGGAGCTTTGCAGGGACGGACGCAGAGGTGATTTAACAGAGCAAATGGCTGGCACCTCAGAGGGCTGTGCGAAAAGAGAAGGACGAGAAGACTGCAAATGCAACATCCAGTCTGATTTGCAGTGATATATGGGAGTGCTGTAATTAATAACTGCGGGTCACAAACCTCTCACTGTAGTTCTGTTTGTTATGGAGAGAAAGGGCGCTGGCACCAAAGAACTGGACCAGAACTCTGCAGAAGGGCAGCAGACAAAATCAATAATCCTCGTTAGAGATTGCTGACCTCTGATCTCCACCGATTCCAGCTTGGTACCTTTTGGACAAGCACCATATCAACATCAAGTATTTCACTGCGATATAAGATGTTTTTTCTGCTAAGGGTCCGCCTCTCAGAAACACAGCGTGCAGTCAGGAATACACTCTGGAAAGCGTGCCACATCCATTTCACTCACGCTCATTCATTAACATCTGTAGTATTGCTAGCCCGTTAGTCTTAGCTGTGGCCTCTCACATATGATAAATGTAGGCAAGGACTGGCAAGATGAATGATATAGATAGAGGTCCCAAGACACTGGGACTGTCATGGCATAGTATTTCAGATGCACAACAATGGACCAGAAAGTCCAGCTTCCAAATCCCACCTCTGCCAAACTGCCACCTGTTGGGTCCTTGAGCAAGGCCCTTAAGCATCAATTGCTTAGATAGTAAGACTGAATCTCTTGCATGTCACTCTAAGGACATCTGATAGCTGACTACATGTAAACATAATGCACTGCCCTACCTTAATGCTGCAGACCTCACAACGGATTTGAACTCTCAGGAAGCTGACTCTGATGACCTGACGGAACTACAACTATTAATCAAAATAATACAATTATTTTCTTTACAAGAACAATTCTGCTCATAGTCTGACCAGTGCAGGGATTGGCAAAGAGAACTGTGGGATTGAACACATCCTAAATTGATAGACAATTCATACTAAAAGTAAGAAAATAAAGGATAAAGGATCCAAATTCATCCTTGGGATGCCTGAATCCCAAGAGACACACAAGAAAAACACAAAATGTTGATCCAGAAAAGTACAGGAAGTTTGAAAGTGAAGAGATATATCAATTAAATTCAATTTAAATTGAAGTAGCCAACACAATGAAGCTGGGTGTTAAATATGCACTGGGACATACAGTGTGGGCTAAAAGACTGTTTTTACTTTCTTCTCATGACCTAAAACATCTCAAAACTTTGCAGCAGCTTGTAGGTTTCCTCCACAGTCACCCGATCTAAAAACCCACTGAGCATTTATGGGGGCGAGAAGCTCTTTGGAATATTGTGGAAACCATGCTGGGTAACATAGATCATCAGTGCACCCTGTCATCAGTGCAAAAGGGGGAACAAACCCAATACGAATCAATTCTGAAATCTTTTCGCCCGATTCCTAATTTAAAACATATTATTCCATTTGGGAAATATGCAAAATAGTAGCATTTCAAATAGTGGTCCCAGAAATGTGTCCCTCATACAGATAACATGCTCTGCTCAGGTAAGTCATTCTGAGTAGAATACCACCACTGACGAAGGATGTGTCTTGACATGATCAGAGGATTGATGCCCTTGATACGTCAGCAACCATTTCAGCTTGTCTGATGATCATACTGTAGGTCCTCCGGTCATTTAATTTTAATGAGGGTTTCGGGGGAGATCAAAAGACTCGAGGGATCACCTGCAAATTTCGCTCTGGCTTCTTTATTCCCGGTCTTGAATTAAGAGCTTGTTCCTTCAGCATCAGCCTGTCAGTGACTCTGGTGGATGTGCATACATTCAGTGAGGTCTTCATCAGGAACGCCTGTACACCTCCACATTCCTGCACTCATCTAACCAGCCAATGGTCTGGCAGCGGTGCAGTGCATAAAATCACGCAGATACGGGCCGGCAATGTCTTAACATTAATATATCTATTTTATTTTATATAAGACAAGTACTGCTCCATGTTTTAAAAATGTACTTTTTATAATCAAATACAAACTCTAAATGGAACCATGTACACAGAATTACAAAGTACAGAGATGAGACAAAAAAAGAATTTTGACAGAAAATTGAACTGAACGTACTCGGAATGGTACAGTAGGTGGTCTAAAATAGAACAGTGAAGTTCCAAAAATTCACTTTTTTAGATCACTTGACAAGCCTGTTATAATTTGCGGTGTCCTTGCTATACAACATAACATCGACATTCAAAATGGTGTACTGCCTTTGTGTTGAGTACTGATGGAACACAGTGAATGGAGAATACTCTAATGTCGCCTAACGGTTTTCTGCTATGGGGCCTAACGTTTGCATTCTACCTGAGATGCAATTAAATGAATTTGCACACACAGACCTGAGACCGGAGAATTTAGTTTACACCAGGAAAGTTTACCTACTGATTTGTTTTAAAATGTACAAAATCTGGAATGAGAGGGAAAGAAAAAGCAAATCTGGCGCTTATAAAGCAGTTAAGGAAAAGGGCCGGTTTAATAAAGCAGCTTACCTGATTGTTCAAACGTAGCTCTATCTGCTTATCTGAGCCGTGCGATTTAGGAGAACGAGACTTCTTTCGCGTAGCCAACGCCTCTCATTATGCCATTTATATCTGCGCGCATCATCTTGGCACACAATCCGACACTGTGGGGATGATGAAATGTTGGAAACACTTTTCCCAGTTTGCTCTCGAGCTCTTCAGCAATGCAAACAAAGACAGTTGAGATTCAAAGTGGTAAAAGTGCAAATAAATCCAGAGGAGAAGCTCAGAACCTGGAAAACTGTATTCCACAATAAAAAAATAAATCAGTGAGTGACCAAAGGCAAATGAGATAAAGGGCTGTCAGTCATTTTAAGAGAGCTTGCTGCTTCTAACGAAGCCTAGCAGCCTCTTCGTTCAACGTCACCTTCAAAGCAAGGGCCCAATACAAATGCCTTCAAACATGACTGACGAACAGAATGCCTTCTTATTGGCTGAATTTTGCATCCCCATTCATCTACTGCGACTGGAGTCCGGGAAACCCCACTCACCCTCCAACAATCCTCTCCCAGACCCAAGAAGCCCTGGAATCGTCAGAATGATGGATGCACAGACTCATTTACATTTAGTGGCTGTAACCTTCTGAAATGGAGCACAGGCTGCTTTAGTGGCTGATGCATACACTCACCGGCCACTTTATTAGGTACACCTTGCTAGTACCATGTTGGACCCCCTTTCTGATTTCAGAACTGCCTTAATTCTTCGTGGCATAGATTCAGCAAGGAAACATTCCTCAGAGATTTTGGTCCATACTGACAAGAAAGATGGTACACACTGGTCCTAAAGGGATGCACATGGTCAGCAACATTACTCAGTTAGGCTGTGGTGTTTAAACAATGCTCAGTTGCTATTAAGGGTCTCAAAGTGTGCCAAGAAAGTATCCCCCACACCACTACACCAGCAGCAGCCTGAACCGTTGACACAAGGCAGGATGGACCCATGATTTTGGTGAGCCCATGAGAATTGTAGCCTCAGCTGTCTTCTCTTAGCTGACATGAGTAGCACCCAGTGCGGTCTTCTGTTGCTGTAGCCCATCTGCTTCAAGGTTATGCTCTTCTGCATACGCCGATTCAGCTCAAATCAGTCTGGCCATTCTCCTCTGACCTCTGGCATCAACAAGGCAGATATTTTCTCTTTTTCAGACCATTCTCTTTAAACCCTAGAGATGGCGCTGTGCGTGAAAATCCCAGTAGATCGGCAGTTTCTGAAATACTCAGACCAGCCTGTCTAGCACCAACAACCATGCCACCTTCAAAGACCCTTAAATCACCTTCCTCGGTTGCTCGGTTTGAATTGCAGCAGGTCGTCTGGACCGAGTGTACGTACCTATGTGTACTGAGTTGCTGCCATGTGATTGGCTGATTTTGGCTGTAGCTAATTTAGTGGCCGGTGAGTGTATATCCTCAGCTTGATACGAGACAGCTCACTGAATTTAGACATCGTCTCTGTCCTTCCTGAACCACCGTTTACTATTTGCTTTTGGCGTTCATTTTTAACGCACGGCTGCACTTCTTGTTCAAACGCTAAATGGGCATATCTGACATAAGAATGAATGAATACTATCACGAGTAGATCGTTTACACATACAGAACAGCCATTAAATAATGCAAGAGCACAAGAGAACAACAGATTTTAGTTCAGGTCTGTCACAGCACCCACCTTTAGACTTAATATCTGGAGGAAACGAAGAGAAAGAGCAGGAGATTAATCACTTGGAACCAACCCATTAAAAAGCCAAAGAGTTTTTTTTTGTTTTTTTTCCGAAACGAGGCAAATCTCAACTTTTGTATTAATACGTGCGGCGCCTATTCCACTCGGCCGGAAGAATAGCACGGAAACGTCGTAGTGCGTGATTTGTGCGCGGGCGTCGGAGAACCGTGGACTGATTGGGCCTGTAAAGAGAGCCAGCAGTATGCCAGCAAGTCGTGGGTGCAGCAACAAGAAGTAGGTGTCGTTGAAATAAATAGAACAAGGCACAAATATCTTTTTTTCCCACAAATGTTGAAAAAAATCGAACAAAACTGGCACCGGCAAGAGGTGTCGGGAGGTGTCGGATGGGGAAGCTTGTTTGGAAAACGCAAGCTCTGCTTGAGCCCCTCCATCCTACATCTCTTCAGGTTCGATGGCACCATTGCTCCTCATTCTTGTCACCTCTTCTTCTGTACTCGACTCATCTATCCAAATCCAGCCTGATAATAAACCAGAAACCCCCCCATAACCCCTTCCCTCATCCAGCAAGGAGAGTCGCTAACAGAGTCAGAGTTAGATATAGTATTCCTTCTTGTCGTCCGTGCTGTTGTGTCCTCCCTCAGCGTTGATGATGGCTGTGTCCGCGTCCGCCGCGTCGTCCGCTCCTTTGGCTTCGTGGGTGAAGTAGGTGCCTGTGATAAGCAATGGTACAATGACTATAAATAGCATATTGTCGACGACTGGATGCAGACCGTTCAGACCTGGATTCATCACTCCAGAATACTCTTTTTTTACTGATCTGCATTCCAATCTTGGTGAGCTTGAGCATATCTCAGCCTTTTCACCCTGTTCCCCTTCTGAAAAAGTATTTTCTTGGCTGCTACCCTTCCAAAACAGACCATTCCTGATCAAGCTTCTTCAGACTGTGAAAGGGTCAACTTGGCAACCCGATGAAGCTGTGTAAGGGCAGGTCACACTAAATACTTGCCACTGTACCCTACAGAAGCTGTTTTTCAGATATTTCGTCCAGTTTTCTAATCCTGCATACAAATCTGTAATTTCTGGTTGTATTCTAATAAAGAGACTCATGAAATCATGTATGATCATTATACTATTTCTAAAACAATGCAGAACAAACACAACACAACTCCCACGATGTTTTATTTTACCTTTATGCCTTGCGAAGTACCGGCCCAAGACGATGAGCAGACAGAGCATGGCGAACACGACCACCGCGACGACCCCGCCGATGACAGCATGATCTATTTTCTGTGACACACCATCTGCTCTTGAATCTGGAAAATAAGAAAAAAAAAGTCTTGATTCACTTAAAGTAGAAGTGCTGTGATTGTGAAGTCGAAATGCTCAGCGGTTAGCACACAAAACCAAAAGCTGCTGAAGAGTTTAGCCTGTAACGATCATCCAGCTTCTTTGCAACCAGGGGGAAACTAGCTGTAAGCACTTAGACCTAATGGTAAAATCCATTATGGTGCCAAAAATCCAGGTTTCCCCATAAACACAGTTTTTTTGAATCTGTTTAATATAAAGTTTTAATAAACACAAAGTTTTATTGAACATATGAGGCATCAACATCTACAGACCGAGTGATAAGCAATGTTTGGCCTCAAGTTGGGTTCAAGTGGAAACAAGCAGATTCAGAATAATCTCTTTATGTTTGGTTCCACTGTTGGTTCCCATGAATAGCACGCAGCTTCCATCGTAGTATGAAACTTTTTAAATTCGGTGTGAAACATATAACTAAGGAGGGATTTGCACCGTTCAATTTCGAGTTTTGTGTCGAGAGCATTTCACACATGGCTTAAGAACAAATGTGTGTGTGTTCGACTTGGGGGAAAAAAAAAAGCAACCAGTATCTAGGCAACTAAGTGGAGCAGAGGGGAGCACATTTTTGCGGTTGGCCTGTAAGTGTATCAGGCCTGTGCACAAACATTTTGTGAGGCTATTGTATTTTGTATGGATTTAGAAAAAAAAAAATGGTGCAGCACCAGTAGGTTCGGAAGAGGCACCGATATTTCATCCACCAGTAGATTTAGTATTACTTCATATTTAGAAGCAAATAAGAGCAGAGAGTGGATATTTATATGACCTGCTATATCACACACGAATAAGATGAGCTCGAACGTAATTTCTTTAATATAGCATCATGCTGCCTGATAAGACAGAAAATGAATATGAAGTATGTTGCCAGGATGAATATTGTTTATCTAAAGGAATGGTGTCACACAAAAACAACTGGACTGTGTGTGAGGGAGGCTAGGCCATGCAAAAGTTTAAAATGGTATAATGACCATACATAATTATTTCTCAGTCTCTTTTTCAGAATACAAATAGAAAATACAGGAAATGTGCATGTAGTATGAAAGAAACAAACAAAAACGTGACCTCCCCTTACACTTTAGTAATAGTAGCATCTGGCAGCTTCATCGGGTTGCCAAGTTGACCCTTCTATAGTCTGAAGAAGCTTGACCAGGAATGTTTTTGGCATCCAAGGAACAACTTTTTTGGAAAGGGAATGAGGTAAAAAGACCAAGACACGTTAAGGCTCACAAAGATTTGAAGGAAGATCAGTGGAAATCGGTAGTGTAAATATGAGGCAGGATTCAGCAAGCTGACTTTGACTGAGCATTTGAATATTAAGTGTAGACGCATGTGGTTGAAGATGCATGAAAAGAGCATGTCAAGTGTAAACGGTTTGATCTGGCAACTGAAACTGTTTCTGTCATCAATTTGTCTCGTCTTATTGGCTCAAATTACGTAGGGCATAGACACTGACACACTTTGTCCTTGGCCAGCCACTCTAAAAATAAGAAGCTACCCTCAGTGACAGAAATCAAGAGAGTGAACTGTTCATTGTTTTTTCCCTGGTGATTTTGATAGTTATTTCATTAAACGAATACTGTTTCCATTCTAAAAATGTCTCTTGAACAGAGTGCTGGGTTTGTGTTTCGACATAATGGCTAATAGCGTGAGGTACAGTAATTGCGGTGGTAGGCAAATCAAGCAAGGGCCGTGCTTGTGTTCGCTATCAACCAGGGAAACCCTGCTCTGCATCGCGAGGTACCAGGGGCCCGCAAGCATCGCAGGGTCCGTGTGCTTCTGGATGCCTGTTTGCAAGGCTAATTAGCATGAGTCCAGGAACGGTGAGGAGAGTACTGTCATGATTCATTCTGTTCAGCATTGCTGCCTCCTCCCAGACTTCTCCCGTCCTGAACTCGTCTCTTCCACTCTGCTGTCTTCTGCTTGACATCCCCAGATAAATTAGCTGTCTAACAGCACAGGCATCTCAGCCGAGTGAAGGAGGAATTTGGCTGAACACAGTTCAATTTAAAAAACCCAAAGGTGTGCTGAGATCAAACAGCCCCAGTTTAAGTATGGAATAATAAAAATCTCAGTGAGAAAAAAAAGAATTAAAAAATCAAGGACATGCATAATAGATCAAGTGATCCATTAGGGGGTGTTATGTCCACGGACTGCCCGGGTCATTCTCAGAATACAGTGACTTTCTGGCTGGAACAGTAATGTCAGGTTGCTCTGAAAATGCCTGCTCTGTCCTTCTGCTGCTCTTAACCCGAGCATGCCTGCCAAATGGACATTATATATGTACTCCGGCTTCTTCCCACATTCCAAAGACATGCACTGAATGTGTCCGACTAGTACTGATGTAACCTTGCTCCTGTCATGAATAGCCACTGACGTGACGTTAAATAAATAAATAATACATTTGGGAAAAAAAAAAAACTTTATTTTTCCCAGCTCAGCTCCACGTCTCAAATTGCTACTCATTCTTCATCTAAACATTAATGAAATGCGTTTAACTGTTGTATAGCTTATTGGGTTCAAACTCCTTTCCCCCCGCAGCTGTGTCTCCTCCACCGACGGCAAACCTTTAATCCTCACGTGCAAAACAAGAAATGCAACAAAACTTTAAAAACTTCAAAATAGTTGTCTGTATATGATAATGCCAATGATATGAAAGTCAGGTACATGATTTTAATACAATGGATTCCTTTCATAATTATTTTTTTATGTATGGTATTTTTTTAGGCACTTTACTGATATTTATGACTTTAATCATTTTAATATTGTATTACCTATAATGCTATACATGACATGAGGCACAAAGCGTTTTTTCTGGGGAACAGGAATGATAAATATCTTCAATTTTAGCATTTTTTTTCTATAGCATTAATAAAACTTAGGATTTATCTTTTGTTCTTTGATAAAGTACTATTTTATCAAAGCAGCCAAATTGTGTGAGACGTTTTTCCCCAGATTTTGTGAATGACACTCTCTATCTGATCTCTTTCTGTAAAATCCTTTATTATTTAGTTCCCACAATGGGGAAACTCAGATTACAGCAGCAAACTGATAGTAGTGCACACAGTAGTGGGGAAAAAATTCAATATATACATGCATAAACAGAATAAAAAATATAACACCAGTACATACACAGATATATAGGGTTATATTAAAATATATCAATTTATATAATACAGTGTGTATATATATATATATATATATATATATATAGATATATATATATATATATATATATATAGATATATATATATATATACATACATACGCACACACAAACACACACCTAGGTATGCAGACCTACATATATGTCTACACCCATATATACCTAAATTGCACATTGGCAGAATCTCTGTCAATTTTATACTACTTCTAGTAGTAGTAATAATAATAATAACAACACTCCCATGATCTGCTCGATCAGTTCGACATGTTTAGCAGGGCTATTGCTGCACTGCAGATATTCCTTGGCTAAACAGAACAGCTTCCAGAGCTCTCTCTTACTCAGGTAGTGAACTGTATTTTTAGGGAAATAAAGGTGATTTGCAGCTAGCCAAAGCTTAATGCAGTCAATGCTCCAAAGGCCACCAAATCACGCTTTACTACCCTCGTTCTTCATCTGTGTCAGAGTGACTAATTAAGCTATGTCCCACTGTCATAACAGTGGCTGAGGACAAATGGGAAATGGTCGGCATCAAAGCTTAGCCCTGGTCTGCTCTCAATTTAGCTGGAGTGGTGTCCCCGGGGTAAAGCCATTCACTGAGAGAGCCATGGAAAATGAACGTCCAACAGGCTTTTGTAGCATTTCTTAAAATTAATGCAATCAAGGCAATGAAGAGCTTCAGCTTAATTCCCCGAACTGCCCTCCGCAGCTATGTTGTGCGTAGCCATACGTCTGGACATACAGCTTTTGTTATTGCGTACGCTTACTTTTGCTGTTTGACCACGAGCGTGGCCTTGGGTTGTGACAAAAGGTAAAGCGCTTTTTTGGGAGGGAAACCCTGACACTTGACGAGAATGAAACGACACTGCATTTTAGCTTTTAAACAGGCTTTTGTCAAAGAGCTCATGCCTGCTGTCCATGAATTGATCATTCATTTGCTAATGGTCCGTGTAGCTCACTCCCTGAATTAGGCTAATGCTAATCCATAATACCACACAGAGGCAACGATGAGAAGAACACGGCATATCTTTTAAACAACACAGTTGCTCGTGGGCTCTCTCTGTCTTTTCTTATTCAGTTGGATTTGAGGTACAACAAAGAAGGAAGTGAATCTCTGCAGTCCCAGTTCGAGTGCAAAGCCATCGCAAAACTGAGCAGGGGAACAGTCCCACATTTCTGCCCATTAGTTCATCAAACCTAATAAGCAATGGACTGATGACTCAGTATGTTGCATATTAGTAGGCAGCACCATAATCAGGCCTTGTTGTAGCTCTCCTGCAGTTTTTCACCTCATTTATTTTTGACAGGGAACTTCTTGCTGTTTTTCAGAAACATTATGATACTGTGTTCAGGACTGCCATGCGCAGTAATTTATGATCAGCTTCGGTTTCTGCACTTTGCTTAAAAGCACAGCTATAAAAGAAAGGACACCGACTCAAGGTTTGTCCCAGGAACCATCTGTCTGCACAACTGACCATCCCTTTGTCACATACGTCAGCATCCGTGCCCGACCTCACTAATATGTTACGTTAACAGCTGAGGATTTAGGACCCAGATGCAAAGCAATACTGGTTTTGATACCATTCTGGGGAAAAGGACCCAAAGAAGTATAAATATATAATATGATTATATTTATATGTGTGATACTTCAATTGGGACTTGATTCTAGGATCCTGGGGTGATGAGGTGTGTGCCCTATCTCGGGTAGCTACAATGACTGGCAGAGCAAGCATATCTGTTAGGTTAACCAAGGAAAAGAGCAGGAAAGCCATAAAGAAAGTAATGGTTTAATGCTTTAAGTACCTTTACAGGCATCTGCAACCAATCTGGGCTGATTAGCCTGGAGCATCATGGGAAACGTAGTCTCCTCAGTCTTCATAAGCCAGCCTGCAATATACTTTTCTTAGATGCAGCTTGACCTGCATGCGTAGATGACTTCTATTGAAGAGCCAGCACACAGCACGCACACCCGCAGTCACCTAATGGTGTTGGCAGCACCATGCACCCCCTTAGATAAAGCTTTTTTGGATGGATGGATGGAAGTCCTTGCAGATCCAAACCATTCTGAAGCCTTTCCAAAACTGAGGAATCTGCAAAAGAGGATTCTGCCTCCCTATGAATAAATCCTAAGGAACTGAGTCTTATTTCCATGGCCAACCACAACCCAATGCTCTTTTCTGGTCTTCTTGCGTATTTGCATGCTACAGCAATACAGATTTAAGAGCATGTTCACCAGAAATATTTTGTTTTAGTGCTTTGGATTTGAGCCCAAAAAACACTGAATGGACTATTTTAGGAAACAACAGCATCATTATGACATGAAAGAGGCAAACAAAGCACAAAATAATCTTCTAATAGTCATTCACCGCCCACATCAAGCGAGATGAAGCTATTCACCAAACCCATCATCCCTTCCTCTTAGGGTTTAGACTTTAAAGGGGTAGCAGTGTCAATGAGATCAGATGGTTTATTTCAGACTGAGCAGTTTCATGGCATGATGAAAGATAACTGTATCTACAAAGGGCACACGTGCAGACCTGCAGTGCTTAGCGTGGTGACGCAGTGTGGGGGCATGGCAGATGGGGTCTTATCATGTAGAACTTCTGGCATTGTGCTGGTGCTGTGCTGGCGAATGAAGGTGTTCTGGGAATATCTGCAACAAGCACAATATTTATGTCTGTCTTTATGTCATTGATATCACCTTCAGCACCACGTTGTTTCTCTTAGCTAAAGGACAGGGCCAGAAGGTACACAATGGCACTTCCACTAGTTCTGGGCTCAGCAGACACCCATGTGACTACACCCAGAAACGTGTCTCAGCAAGTACGGAAAGTGAGTGAGTGTAACACTGACCCCTGTTGGCAGGTTGAGGCGGTAGCATTAGAAGTGGAACAATATGGAGAGCATTGAATTTTTTTCCCTGCTTCTCCCTGTAGAAAGTCATCACTGATTGGTGAAGTAAAGCAATCGGTGTGTATCTGATCAGATTCAGTCAGAAAACAGGGATTTTCACAACCAGTGGGTAGTATTTCAGCCTCCACCTTTGTTAAAAATAAATCACGATAAAGTGACTACAGTATATTAAGAGTAATGACATGTATAACATTTTCATGGACCACATTTCTGTCGGAATTTGCATACTACCACCACCATGCTGCACTGTTGGTTTAATACTTTGGTATCAGTCACCCCTGTACATGTCCCTACATAATCCCTCCTGCTAGTCAAATAAAAATCAAACTTCATCAGTGATTAGCTTTACCTGTTTTCAGACTTCTTAACCTTTAACAAGCTTTACCTTGTGCCAGATGTGCCTGTGTTTCCATTTACTCTTTTAGACGTCGACTCTACCAACCTGCCCTCAGACTCCATGTCATCCTTGATAAACATCTGATCAATAGGAGCATCCAGTTCAATCACAATCAATTCAAATCGATCTAGGTTTCAGACCAGGAATGTTTAACCTGAGTCCTGAGTTAACACAGTCCTATGGCGATGTGCTTTCCCTCCTCCAATGTGCCGCATTCAACCCGCGAAGGGCCAAGCAAGCTGTCAGGTTGAATTAGCAGCTCCAAATGAGGCAGAATGCTAAACTAAGCATTGTGGCCTTTCAGGACTGACACTCTTGGTTTGACCTGTAGTTCTGAAGGAGTGATTCAAATAAAAAGTAACAGCAGAAAACTGGAGGTAAGGCTACGTTTGTGCTTATAAAAATACACAATGTACTTTGTATAGTCTAATCATCAGCCAGCTGCATATAATATTTTCATAGTGTCATTAAGACGGCATAGTCCCTCAATAACTCTGTTTGAAATTCTAAAATGTACGCAAAACAAAGTGTTTTGTGTTTTGTCTCACGTCAGTTACAAACAGAACATGAGAGGGAGTGTGTTAGCCTGAATAACTTCAGGACTGCGGAGCCGTGATGTTATTCACGATAACACATGACCTCTAGTGTTCAGCTGCTTCTTTGCAACAGTTTTTTACGACAAAATAATTAAAAAACGCCCGGAATTTCATACGGACAATGCTTTCCGCCTAAAAGTAGGTCCACAGCAAATGTGTTGTTGCTATACAATGGTAGCAATTCCTTACCCTGCTTTAACAGAGTATGCTACAAGAGGTATATATATATAAAACACTACAAAGTAACATTAGATTGAAACACAAAGTGCAAATAAGACTAAAACTAAAACGAAAATAAATGAAGAATGAAACAATAGAATGTCATTCAATATTAGGGTTAGTGTGTTATTTGTGTTATATGTTTGTGTGCGTAAAGCTGTCCTTACTTGGCAATACGTCAGCGGAATGATACCATTCTGGTGTGAGAATGCCGCGCTGTTATCACAAATGTGGCGGTGAGAATGCTCCTCAACCAATCAGACTGCAAGGACTGAACTCGCTGCTGTGTTATTACTGCTATCCCTTAGTACTATGTACATTGTGCACATTTCAAATGAAAGCCTCTTTTCAGTTTCTTATCTTCAGTATGACAGGGATTAATCCTGCCTAAACCAACAGAAAGGATAGGATCATTCCCATGATTTGTGATTATATGGACGCTTTTTCCTCTTGAATACTAACCCATTGTTTAATAAGCAGCAGTGCAAACTTTACTATCTGACCTGGATCTATATCTGTTCTGCTATTCAGCCAAGATATTCAGAATATATTCTGCTTTTGCAGGACCGTGGCAGTCTCTTTGCAATCTGGCACTCACATTGCTATCTCCCTTGTCAAAAGACGCCTGTCTGCAACCCAAAATACATGTCTTGTTCACTTCCTGAATTTTGGGGGGGCCAATCATGGCTGAGCTTTGTTTTTGCCACAGTCACGCTTTGGTTTGCTCAGACAGAGACCACACTGAAAAAAAAGAATTACTTTTGGTCTGCACTTATGGTGGGCTCACCCTTAGCACAGCAGGATTTGATTTCAGCATGCTGAAGGAAGAGACGTGAAAGTTGTTCTTCCAACTGAAATGTTTATAGACTCACAGTGGAAGTAGTAGAAAAGCCATGACAAAGACCCAAGCTTAATATTCCTACTGAGATATGCCCCTTATTCCTGTTTCATGCATTTCAATTTAATTTTGCAGGGGGATTAGCTTGCAGAAAATAATTGTTCACTACGACCTGCATAATGCACCTTTAAAAGGGTTGTGACAGTTAAGCTGAACTCAATACATGCTCCTACACCACAGAGCCTGAGTTGGTTTTTTAAAAAATGCAGAAGACAATTGCTAATTTAAATAAATTAACATTTGACAGTTGTCGAAATACAATAGAGTCCCTTTTCAAATTATTAAACTGAAACAAGTGCGTATGGAAATGAAATACTTTTCATAAGTCTGGCCGAAACTGAACTGAAGTCAGCTGTATTAAGGATGACTATTCTACTGGGGACTCTTACTACCATCTTAACTTTTGAAAAAGAAAAAGAAAAATTTAGTTTTAAATATGTCAAGGTAATGTTTACATGTTTTACAATAAAGACATAATGATGGCTACAACTGAGCTTATATAACATTGAAATATGTAATTAAATCATAAGAATGAATAAATAATTACTAAATACACATTCAGCAGAAACTGTATTCTGGATTTTAAATTTTCATTTTTCCGCCGGGCATGCGATACGCAGTACGATCCTCTCCTGAGCAGCAGCTTCCTCGGTGCAATAATTTACATGAGATTAATTTACTGTTCAATAAATTACATGACATATTCAACACTTTATTATAAAATAGGCTTTGTATTAATTCTTGCCCAAATGTAGTTTAATGGAAGCGTTTTAGGCATGACTAAGGAAGGTTAAGCTATGATAGATACAGCATATTTTTAACTCCTTGGCCGAATGTACGATCACCTTACAATGGGTTTTGGAACAAAGCCCCTTCATAAATCAAGGAGCATCTGTACATGTATTTATCGGGATACTTTAGTCAAGTGAATGATTTTATGAACTGTACATCGCAACTTATTTTACGTTAGTCCTTCTTCTCTGTTAATCTTTCAACTATGGAACTTTTATCAGGAAACTGAACCTCTTACCTAGAAACCAAGGACTTAGAAGAGGACTGAGGAGCAGGGTACAGACACTAACGCAGTGCTTATTTGCACAAAACAAAAGAAGTGAACCTGCAGAATAACAAACAACCAAGTAACGAGCAGGGTAAATGCAAGGGATACGACCAGCAGGCCAAGAGTTAACACCAATTCTAAACAGGACCATGACGGTAAATGCTAACCAAATGCTAATATATGCAAGGGCCAATAACCGGACAAGCCCGTGGGCCACTTGTGAGCACAGTGCAGCACAGACAGTGGCAGCGAATAAGGGGTATACATACTGTCCTTAATGAGTTAGGAATGAGCTGCAGGTGTTCCCACTTAGGCGAGGTGCAGTGTTGGGTGGTGGTGGGGCTTGCTTGAGGGTGAGAGTCATTCTGGGATGTGCAGCATTTGTTACAGCTACAGATTCCAGATTCTAGTGCATTTCAACTGTAAAGCTGCATAAATCAAATACACATTGTTTATTTACGCATGCCGGGAACTGTTTTCAGTTTACATACCTGTAGATCAAGGATTTACCATTTGGGATAACTGCTAAAAGGTACACTGACATTTTTCAAGCAGTGTCTGTGTGTTTTGGTAGCGCTGGTCATATGATGAGTGAGCGGGGAGTGACTGACTGACTATGTATAGGGGCAGATGTACAGTCCGCTCGATATCGAATCTAATCGCCCTGTCAATCTCAGCGCATCAAGGTACGTGGATGGTCAAGACGACCTGCTGAAGTTCGAACCAAGCATCGGTAAGAAATGTGCATGAGTAAGAAAGGTGCTTCAAGTGACTAAGTGTTTCAAAATCTGCTGATCTACTGGGAATTTCACACACAGTCATATCTGTGGTTTACAGAGAACTGGTTAGAAAAACAGAACATATCCAGTGAGGGCAGTTCTCTGGGCAAAAATGCCTTGCTGATGCCAGAGGTCAGAGCAGAATGGCCAGACTGCTTCGGGCTGATAGGAAGGCAACAGTAACTGAAATAACCCCTCGTTCCAACCGAGGTATGCAGAAGAACACGACACAATGAACCTTGAAGCAGATGGGCTACAGCAGCAAAAGATCACGCCAGGTGCCACTCTGGTTAGCTAAGAATAGGCAACTGAGGCTACTACTTGCGTGAGCTCACCAAAATTGCACAACAGAAGACTAGAAAAACGTTGCGTGGTCTGATGAGTCTCGATTTCTGCTGTGCCATTGGGACGGTGGGGTCAGAATTTGGCGTAAACAACATGCAAGCATGGATCCATCCATCATGCATTGTGTGACTGTCTGATGCTTTCATGTCAATATGGACCAAAGTCCATGAGGAATGTTTTCCAGCACCTTGCTGAGGCAGTTCTGAAGGCAAAAAGGGAGCCCAACCTGGTACTAGCAAGGTGTACCTAATAAAGTGGCAGGTGAGTGTATGGTATGGCATGTTTCTCCTAACGCACCCAATTTTGGACAACTGTTGAACATGTTCTAATTCTCTGATTAGGAATTAGACATCACTACTCAACAGTATCACTGGATGGTAATCAGGTATTCCTCTTCCACCCAAATAGGTGCCTCATCCCTAATCCCAGCGGCGAGCTAGGAGCTCCCACACATGCATGAATTCCAACAAGAGTGAATCAGTCTGCAAAAACAAAAAGCTTATTCTTGGTCGTCATGCTGCTTCAGTGTGGCAAGAATTCTGTGGCCTGTGAATTGTTGTAGTTCCTTTGAGCACTATGGCATTTCGTACCCCTCCATACAAAACCATATTTAGGCCATGAACTGTTGCCTGCTGCCTGTTGCTAGGCTACACAGAGGGGATGAAACAGAAAATGTATCAAGTGAGATAGAGTGTTCCCGAGTGTGAAAGCATAAAGAGTGATCGTGAAAAGCAAAACTCCTGATGTACTTATTCTTAAATGAATAGGTGGAGGAGCTGCCATTCAACACCCGCGATGACATCTCTACCAACGCACCCCGGATCTCTTACAAAAGAGACGATCAGAAATGCACACCGCACTACAGCACAGCTACAGCTAACCTGTAGCATACACATCAAATATGAACTACAGGGCTATTCAGAATGGATTTAGTATGTAGGGTGAATTCATTTTGACAAAATTCAGAGTCAATGTGAAACTAAAAGCGCTAATCGATACGACTCTGTGATTGATTCTCACTTTATCAGTGCATGCTCTCATGTTGAGTAAATAAGCCAGCCAGACCAGTAAGGCTGAACACTGGCTTTTTGACTAAACAAGCTAAATGTATGATCCAACACGTTTAAACAGTGTACACTTCAGGTACAAACTCCAGTGCAAACTCAAATATACCCTTGCTAGACCATCATTCCGGTTCCCCACTGGCCCCACGCTCACACACTAAACCACACACTGAGCTAATCTAGCAAGCTTTTATCTCTCCTCATGGAGCCAAACCAACATCCGAATACATGGCTGCTGTAAGCCTGGCTTCTATTATTAAAACAGGCTAGACATGAAAGGGCAGGACTTGTTGTTTAGGGTGGAGCTTAGCTGCTTAAGATATGAAGGAAAACCAAACGTGGGCATCCTCGGAGCAGGAACAGAGGCAGCTGCAAAAAGGGGCATACGTCTAAATTTGCAGGCATTGTATAGAAACTCTTAAGAGTGTTTTGAGCAAGGAAACAAAGGACTGACTGTTATCACAAAGCAAACTAGGACTTAAATATGACTTAAAATGAATGAATTCTAAGTCTTTTTGAGATTACTAAACCTACAGTACTGTGCAAAGGTTTAAGGTCACCATTAGATTAGACTCGATTGTTTTCACAATTGTAGAATGACCATATATATTTATTTCTTGGTCTCTTTATTAGAATACAACCAGAAAATATGGGAAATTTGTATGCAGTATTAAAAAACAGGAAAGAAATCAGATCACAACGGGTCTTTTCAGAAGGGAAACAGGCTAAGATATGCTAGAGCTCACAAAGAATGGAATTAAAGATCAGTGGGAAAGAGGATTATGGAGTGACAAATCCAAGTTTGACATTTTTGGGTCCAATCGTCAACAACATGTTATTTATGGTCATTATATCACTGCTAAAACAATGGATCTAATGGTGGCCTGGGACTTTTGCTCAGTACTGTATTTTTAGACATTTTACTTTTAGCCATATCACCCCACCGGCAAAATTTTGCTTAAGAAAAACTAAATAATGAAGTAAATGTTTAAATGTATTAAGCCTTATAATACAGTGTGCATATTCATCTCAATTACCTCATACTAATTATAATACTCAATAATAATTCAATTATTTTAATTACTCATTATAATTATTCATTATTTATTAATTATAGTGATTAGTATGAAAAATACAACAAATTTGCCTACATTTAAGATTATTCTCCTTGCTAAGTAAGTTTATCTGGCTGAAGACTTGGAATGCCTTTTATCCATGTCCATACTGGTGGGTTAAAGTGAGCCGAAGCAAACTGGTAAGGTGGTCACCCTACATAATGAAGAAATATCTCTTTTGATATTGCATCGTGATCAACAGCCAGAGCCAAATTTGTCACTGAAACCCAATCACAATTCACTGGAGGCAAGTCAGAGTTTCGAGTTCATACAACACAGGGTAATGATCTGGTGCAAGACATAGAATCATAATGCAAACAACAGCGGCGGTACATTAACCGTTTTGACGAACATGTAATTTGAATGCGATAATCTGAACTGTACTTCAGCTCTCTTTTCATCCAAACATGCCTGCGTATGGAGTGGAAATATTGCACGTTCGTCAGCTGGATAGAGAGTTCCATTCCCTATCATGTATGGTTCCACCACTCTCCATTTTCCACTTTATCCTCTGGTGAAAGTCAATCAGGAGACAAGCTCTCCACAAATATGGTGAATTTCTATCCTTAGAGTGCCTCTAACATGATCACTGTCAGTGGGAATGTGAGATTGGTTGGGATGGTAGATTGAAATGTACCTTACATACTGGGGGCTCAGCCCAATTAACACTGGTGTACAGCATGGCTACCAAGATGTGCATAGCAGTATATGGCCTACAAGTGTATACACCTAAAACAAGCTGGTGTAAGGTGTACCTACTGGGGCTGAAGCCTGTGGTCGTGTACACACTGTTATGATCCCATTTGAATCACAATTATAAGGAAAATCTATAAAACAACCCATTTCTTTAAACCATGTGGCCATACAGGTGCAAGGCATAGCCACTCCTAGTGCAATATTAAATCACGGTCAAGGGTGGAAATGCCATTTTGAGAATAATAGCCCACCTTGTCATCAGTGTGTCATTTACCGGATGGCAACTCCATCATTCCCCAGACAGCAGCATAAATACCCCTCATCAGACAGATATATGAGGCTGCCTCCCAATGTTTTACCTTAGGGCAGCCAAGCATGAGATAGCATGTATTAACAAAACGACTGAGAAATATCTACAGAGGAACTCATTACATGTGGAAAATGTTGCTGATGTCAAAACATAGACTGAGGACTCGGTTCCACATCGTTTATCAGTTCCGCTCGCATTAGACCGAGCCTGACGTCTGCAAGGTGTATACTTCTGGTAATTGGATTGATGCATGCCTGCTAGCTGGTTTGCCGGGTTTCATTCCACATGCTGGCCCAAGACAGAAACTGTTTACCTGGTGATTAGTCATTAATTCATCTACCAACCTACCAAGTTGGGTATCCGCATTCATCCAGCATATGTTTACACAAGCCCTGGAGAAAACAATGCAAAAACTCCAAACTGTACTGAACACCACTGATCTGGTTCTTTATCAAAGGCCAGATAAAGTGAACTACAGAGCCGATAACCCCCTGTCTGCTTCAGATTGCCCTGTGACATTCGGAGCTCATCACTTGCCATGGTCATGGGCTGCTTTCCTTCGTGTCGGAAGCTAGGCCTGCCCGAATGCTAATCCGAGGTTAAGATAGACATCGATAATACAGCGTTTCCTCTGTGTTCGCTGAATCTAGACAGAAATCACTCCGAGGTTTCTCACCAGCTGCTCATCTATCTCCATCTAAATTCCACTGAACATATCAGTTAGAGAAAGAAAAAGCCTGTGAGGAGTCACAACCCATATGTAGTGCACTTCCATGTAGCCATTTAGTTTGCACTATAGCTGGCATCCACTTTCATTTAGTCATTTGGCAGAGGATCTTATTCAGAGTGACCTGCAAAATGTGCAAACTGTTAAAAGTGGCCACAGTGTAAGTACTGCATGATCTGCTTGAGGTTTGTAGCTATGGGCACATATAATAACAATAAAAACTGAGAGCTTTAAGGTAAAGTTTACAAAAATACAGCACTGCCACCATTAGATTTGTTATTTTAGCAATGGTAATAATGACCATATATAACATATTTTCGATGATTGGACTCAAAAATGTCAAACTTGGATTTCACATTCCATAATACTCTTTTCCACTTATTTACATTCCAATCTTTGGGAGCTTTAGCATATCTTAGCCTTTTCACCCTGTTCCCCTTCTGAAAAAGTGGTTTCTTGGCTGCTACCCTTCCAAAACGACCATTCCTGATCAAGCTTCTTCAGACTGTAGAAGGGTAAACTTTGCATCCCGATGAAACTCCCAGATACTGTTGCCAGCTTTTAAATACTGCATATAAAATGCCTGTATTTTCTGATTGTATTCTAATACAAATACAGTGAAATAATTATATGGTCATTATACCACTGGTAAAAACAATGAGGTGAGTCTACAGACTTCTGCGGAAGGAAGAGAAGCACTGGGATGTTCTGTCTGCTGTGGGAAATTCATTCCATCAATGAGGAGTAAGAACACTGAAACATCAAAATCGCACCTCGCGGGCATGATCGGATCTCAGAGAGGGATGTATCAGACACCGTAAAGCTGAAGACCAGAGTTGGAGTGCAGGTGTGCAGTTCAGACACTTTTTGAGGCTTGGAAAGCAAGAACAAGAGTTTAAAATTTGATCCTGACTGCAAGAGGAAACCAGTGGAGTCTCAGAGCAACAAGAGAAAATTTGATAGGTTGTGATAGGCAGACAGGCTGCAGCAAGTCTGAAGTAGTGGAGCAATGAAATGTGAAGGCAGAACATCAAGGAAAACCTTACAAGGAAAACCTATCAAGAAAATATTTGGAAGGTCTGGTGGTTAATGTGATGCGGCTAAAAACATAAGGGTGTTTTCCAAAATTACACCCAGATTCTTTGCCGGATGGGCAGGGAGACCGTATATGTTGGACAAGAGGTCGAGTGTCATGGTCCAGACTGAGGTACAGGTACCTGATTTGAAACTTGGGAGCAGATGGAGGGAATGAAAATGAAATTTGAGTGATATGAGAAACCACAGCATCTAATTACTAAGTCCAGTGAATTAGCATACAGGGAAAACAGGACCCAGAACCGATCCCTGAGGAACTCCTGTAGTACTCTTATCAGGTAATGAAAGTGAACCTTGTCAAGCAACCTCGCCGGATCAATCTTGTAGCTATGAGGAGAACCAGTCAAGCGTACGGCCCCCAATTCCCAAGCTAGCAAGAGTGGAGATGAGAATCTGATATTTCGGTGTCATAAGCAGCAGGCAGATCCAGAAAGATCAGTTCTGAATACACAGCATTTTCCTCGGCTCTATGAAGTGCTTCAGTGACTGCAAGGAAAGCAGTTTCTGGAAAATGACCTCCCTTGTAACCAGCCTGGATGGAATCGAGGAGGTTGCCTTCTTGAAGAAAGGAAGACGGCTGTATGAGACATGCACAAGCAAGGGTTTTGGAAAGGAAAGGAAGGACGGAGACATTTCTGTAGTTTGAAGGTAAGCCGAGATGAGGAATGATTAACACACCAGTAGAGGTGTTACTCAAGCCATCCTGAAGACAAAAAAATCTGGCTGTATGTCAGTGACATGTTGAGTACTGTTGCTATAAGGTGCAAGCTTGCTGGCATTCGCCTGAGATATTACCAGTTATTCTCTCAATCAACATAACACAAACCCATCACACAACATACAGCATAACTGGCGTTTATGCTGACTGCCAGTTTCTCACTATTTGATTTTATTTGTTGATTTCGTTACATTTTTGTCAATGATGGTGAATTTTAAGATCTTAAAGAAGCACAATTTAGATTTTTTTCAGTATTTCAAAGTGAATTCGCCGAGTTCTGACATGAAATTCATGCACATTAAGTCATAAAGGGACATTTCTACACGTATTAACCAAGGGAAATAATCCAAATCCATGCTTGACAAAAAACGAGAGTTTTTACAGTTTCTTATAATAAGAAATTATTTTCCAGCACGTTAACTTGCCTAACGATGATACACACTCCACTCTGTCGAGATTCGAAGTAACTGGACTCAAAACTTTTTTTGTACTTCACGTAGATCAAAAGGCTTGAACATAAAAATGACTCATTAAAATGGGCTGAGAAACAATTAGGTTATTGTGCATTTTAACCAGAAAAACGCAGCTCCTTCGGTCATTTGTATTTGTTTACATGCCAGTCTTGCCTGGACCAATATGGTGGACACGCTGACCTATCACAGCGAAGAGCCGAAGCGGCCAATGCGGCGTCTATGTACACATGGCTATGCTCAGCGCACTTGCTTAGCCTTGTATGAGTCCGCTGTGTTACCATGTTTTTCTTTATTTTCACATTTATAGTAAATAAGTCAAACCAAAGGAAAACACAGGTTGCAGTTAGCTTAGCAGCTAGGCTAAAAAAGTGCTTTGCTTTTACATTTCCCTTTCAATCCATTAAAACTAAATTACATTAGACTCGTCAGCACTTTATTATAAAATAAGCTTTGTAGCAATGATTTTGGACAACTGTAGGTTAATGTAAGTGTTTTAAACATGAACTTACTTATCATTATGAATCACAGGCTATAGACCTCTCTACACTTGTTAACCTCATCGGCTCATGTTATATTTAGCTTTATGATGGATTTATCTGAACATATCCCCATCATAAATCAGGAGCTCCTGTACATTACAGCTCCATTAATGCAGATAATGCCTCATACAGGGGGATTTTCTGGGGGTCTGGAACCCATTTACATTATTCCTTATGGGATAAATGTGCTTGGTTCTCACCACTTTCAGTTCTCGACTCCAAAACAGCCACAAACTCAGTTCAACCATAAAGTTCATTGTGCTGTCCAAGCGCATCTTTTGAAGTATCGTGATGACAAAAGCATGGGCCCAAAATGTTTAAGCAGGGGAGTGGGTCTGTATTGTCTTATCCGCTTATATTTTCTACTTTAGTTACAACAAGTGTAAAAATGAGGAGATGTTCCAGGGTTATTTCAGTACTTTCATTAATAAAAACAGACCAAACAATGTATTATTCTATGTAGCCTCAATAAATGCTTTACCTCAAGGCTGCTTTATGCATATAAAATGTCAGATTCAATTAAACAAACTTGAACAAAACATTCTCAAGGTGATTTCATGCCACAATTCCGATCTATAGCACTGACCATTCTGTCTGCAAGATGAATCTGTGCTGCTAAAGATCAAATCCATCACGTCTGATCAACACAAGCCTGGCGAGTGCTACAGTTAAGAGTGCATCATCAGATCAATCTTTCACCTACCTGCTGTCTCCACACACACACACGCACACACACGCACACACACACGCACACACACGCACACACACACACACACACACACACAGTTCCTTATTCAAAACCACAAGAAGAAACTGTTTCAGTTTCATTTTTCCTTTTTTTTTTTAAAACAGCCATTTTCCTCATGAGCACCAGCCACACGTCCCACACGTTAAATAATGACAGATCTTTCTGTCCTTGTGGGGACATTTGGTCTAACTTTTGCACAGTACTCACAATGATATATAAACTTGATAGACAGTGCCTTGCAAAAGTCTTAGGCCTTCATTAGATTATATAAACCATTGTTTTAGCAATGGTATAATGACAATATATAATGATTTCTCAGTCTCCTTATTAGAATACAACCAGAAAATACAGGAAATATATATGCAATATTTTAAAAAACTGGAAAAAAAAGCAGCTTCTGTAGGCTACAGTGGCAAGTACACTGTAGCAGCATTAGCAGCATTGAACCTTCTACAGTCTGAAAAGGCTTGGAAGGGGTTTTTGGAAAGGTAGCAGCCAAGAAACCGGAAGCGGAACAGGGTGAACAGGCTAAGATATGCTAAAGCTCTCAAAGATTGGAATGAAGATCAGAAGATACGTGTATTATGGAGTGACAAATCCAAGTTTGAAATTTCTGGGTCCAGTCGTTATGTTATATATGTTATATCCGGTCATTATTCCATTGCTTAAGCAACAAATCTAATGGTGGCCTAAGACTTTTGCACTGTACTGCATAAACACCCCCCACACACACCATATGTAACAAGTGGCACCAAGACAAAACATGGACCACAGGTGAGATGGAGGTAGAGTTTTAAAGGTGAAATGATGTACGGTACCTTGAGCAGCATCAGGGTTGATGGTGGTGGTAGTGTGAGGGGGGGTTGTGGCGAGAACATCTAGATGGGAAACAAAATGAGCACGCACAGGCAAACACACAGACACACACACACACACACACACACAAGGCAGACTGTGAGAAATGTGACATGACATTCATTTGAATGTTGGTATAAAACCAGAGCTGTGTCAGAGCCCTGTAAAACAGCACGAGGGACACAGCCCTGCTTACTTGAAACGGGGAAAGCTGGATAACTTCCTCAACACATAATTACATCACATGCCTGACTCAAGGCTTCCGCGTTAATGTGTTAATTAGACAATAGGAAGGCAAAGTGACTCACGCGAGCTTTTTGTCTACTTTTATGTAAATAATTTGGAGAAAAACAAATTACATTTAATTAAACAAAATGACATTTTCTTTCTGGCTTGTTAAAAGGATATAACGTAGTTTTAGAACAAATAAAGGCAGTTTTAGTACCCACAAAAAACTCTAAAGCAGATCGAGTACAGGAGCACCCCGTTTTACGACGCTGAAGTTTAGTTTTGGAAGGAGCAAATTGCGTGTATATATTAGTACTGAGGAACAGGTATTAATCTGATGTACCTTTTGCACCACTAACGCATTTTTTTTTAAAACCTTGTTCAACGGTCGAAAGGCTGCATACGATTTATGGTTTTTTTCCCCTATGTAAATGTGTGTGTGACTGCGCATATGTGACTGAACTGAATGCATTACATGAAACTTAGTTTGCATTTTTCTAATTACACTTTTATTACAAAATTAGCAACATCATCAGTAGCCAAATTCTTAAAAACAACCATATTTACTTGTAGCACACAAACGTGCCTTAAACAAGCATAGCATGAAGGACAAAAGTACGTTTTGCAGTGACAACCAAAGGACGGTTCATTTTCCCAGAATGCAAAGCAACTTCAGACCTGTCTTTGGTACACTATATAAACAAAAGTTTGTGGACACCCCTTCTAATTATTTAGCTCTATTATTTCATCAACACTCTCTTGTAACAAATTGATAAGATTTCTATAAAGCGTACATTCCAGGATTCTCCACAGGCAAACAGTGGCAGTAGAATGGGCTGTACTGATACCCCAGCGATTCTCAATATGACACATTTATAGGTTTGCGCTTGCAAGGAGTCAGTTAATCAACCTTCTGCCCTGCTGTCCTTAAAGAAAGTCCACAGAGAATTGAGAACTTGAGAACTTGGCTGGCTTGCACAGAGCCTTGACTGCAACTCCATCAGACATCTTGAAAATGCACTGGAATGCCAAAAGTGACCCTTATTGTTTAACTTCAGAAGCTGTCCTCACAGTCATGCTAGGGTCAAGGTAGGGGGCAAACTCCATACTAATACTCATGTTTTGGGTTCATTTTTTGGGTGTCCACAAACTTTTGTCTCTATAGTGTATGTTACATTAGAGTGGCGGCTGCTATAAATGTGCCATTTTACAAAGCACACTGGATCAAACAGCACAACACATGGAGAGTAAAGGCACTGTGCTCTGGATGTATACGGTTGTCTCCAATATGGCCGGTTTTTCTCTCTACAAACATGTAACCCTCCTGCCGGGATAGTTGCAGTGGGTAAAATTGTTGCTACCTCCAGTGCTTATTGTCTGGCATCCATCAAAAGGCCTCAGTAGGGACCCGAGCACTTCCCATCTAATGACAAAACATCAAGGATGGCATAATGTCTGTGAACGTGGGAGCCAGAAGCCTGGCTCGAAACTTTTCAGGGGATTTCATGCGTCTGGTGGCACAATTGAAGACAGGGGTATTGGAAATGTCAGCGTCTCCTGGTAGAAATTGTGCATGCAGGAGAGACGGCCACCACCAAAGGTCTGAATGGGATGTGGCATGCATAATAGTCAAGCAAACAAGAATTTTCCACAGGCAATTTGCAGGCCAGCTGACTCTTGGCTCAACATTATGAGCACTGAAATATGAATGCGTTTCCAAGGCGCAATATTTTCCACGGGCAGCGAGGACGAGAACGCAGAATTCCAATCATGCGAGCATTCATCACAAGCGAGATTCTGACAACACTTGCAAATTGGGCCCTAATCTTACCCGTGATTTGTCTTCTGTTTCTCCGCTCTTCACGGTAACATAAAGCAGGGATTTTTTCTACTGTGCGAGGTAGTTAGGATCAAACATGACAGTTTCAAGTGCCTAAAAAAGGGGAAATCTTTAGTGGAACTCGCCACAAATCATTTATGGGATACCAACAGGAGCAAAAAGACTGCTGTGTACAATAACGTGCAGATATCAGCTGTCGTTTTCAACCTTTTGATTGCCATTTTGGTATCGTTCTCGCTCTGGTTCATTACAATATTCGAGATTTGAGCTGTGTTTTTCACTGTTTGTCATGTACCTGTATTACTAATACTGCACCTTTCCAGTTACACGACTTTAGACGCTGCAGAAATCACTGCACAATTCCACTCTGTGGCAAGAAGGGGCTTATATGCTTACTTTGTTTAATGACAGAGAGAAGCATAACTAAATGTCAGGGGGAATGCAAAAAAGACGACTATACTAAGTAACACCACAGCACATGCATTTTAATCTACAAATGTAAGAGCAGACCTACTGTACAGCTTTTCTATTCACATAAGCAGAAGCATTTCTGTGTACATTGTATACAATGTTAGATAATTAGATATACAGTACTGTGCAAAAGTCTTAGGCCACTATTAGATTTCTTGTTTTAGCCATGGTATAATGACCATACATCATTATTTCTCAGTCTCTTTATTGAGATACAAACAGAAAATGCCTGAAATGTGTACACAACATTAAAAAACACCATATTCAGAACAAAATAGCTTCTGCAGGCAAAAGTCAGTATTTAGTGTGACCTCCCTGAAAAAGTGGTTTCTTGGCTGCTACCTTTCCAAAAAGAATCCAGATGAAGCTGCCAGATGCTGTTATTTCTCATGTGTAAGGGGAGGTCACACTAAATACTTGCCACTGTAGCCTATTGAAGCTGTTTTTCAGATATTTTTTTTCTGGGGATTTTTTTGTTCAGTTTTTTAATATTGTACATATTGTATTCTAATAAAGAGACTGAGAATGAGTTATGTATAGTCATTATACCATCGCTTAAACAAAAAATCCAATGGTGGTCTAAGACTTTTGGACAGTACTGTATTTTATGCAAATTGATAAATAAGTATAATTATCCACCTGGGAGAAAAGGAGGAGATCTGATGAGTAGCTGCATTTATTTTAGTAAAATTATGCACAGGGAAATGTTACCAATAAGGATGGTACACTAACCCTAACCCTAGCATGCAAGGTACTGGACTGTGGATCAGAAGGGCCAGGGTTCAAATCCCACCTCTGCCAATCTGCCACTGTTGGGTCATTGAGCAGGGCCCTTAACCCGCAACTGTTTGCATTGTAAGATTGTGTCAGTTATAAGTCACTCTGGATAAAGGCATATGGACTAAAGGACTAAAAGTAAATGTAAATGCAGAAAATCAACACAAGCAACGGCTCTGAAGTCCAATCATTGTCTAGAATCTACTTTAAAGACACAGGGAATAGTACAATATTTGCACAATACCTCACTTGGGAGTTACATTAAACAACCAAAGGACGGAGAACATATTTTGTGTGACCTAATAATCTAACAAGAACATTATCTGAGTCATCCAGCTTGCTACACTACTCAAACAGAGAACAGAATAGATGTAAATCTGTGCACATACTTATTCTAAGTAAGAAATAAAGCTAAGAAATAAACAAAACTGTGTTGTTGCAAGATAATGATTAGTGAACCACAGAGAAGTTGATCATTTTCCAATGACAGCTTTATTCCACATATATAAAAAGAAGCAAACTGCCTTTAAGCAGACATTTCTAGCTTTTAAAGATCACAAATCTTTAATCATTTAATGATGCGAGACAGCCATGATAAAACTAATTTTCATACTTTCACTAAAACTCTTTTTTGGAGCCAAAAACTGCAGAGGCTGTAACTCTATTCATGTTCATATCAGAACGATTTTATTGGTTACACTCCGTTTGGTGGCAAACGCAAGCATATCCATATCCCCCGCAATGGCAGCAGCAGGACTGGGGAGCTTCAAAGCTTGAATGAAGCACCATGAAAACACCTGCATGGCTACTAGACCGTTCAGACTGCACCGAATGGAGCCAAGATGGCCCACACTATCAGGTCCCGTGTCAAACATGCACGGCACCATAGCGTGATTGTGTTGAAATGTGGGACCGTGGTAGCCTAGCGGTTAAGGTTCTGGACTACGACCAGAAGGTCCAGGGTTCAAATCCCACCTCTGCCAAGCTGCCACTGGTGGGTCCTTGAGCAAGACCCTTAGACTGTGTCAGTTGTAAGTCGCTAAATGACATATACGTGAATGTAAATGAAATGCATACACAGGTCCAACAAGCTCAAACATGCAGCTTATTGCTAAAACATATTGACCTTTGCATTTACTAATGTAGAAAGCAACACTTGGCTACAGATCAAGTAGCTAAGATAACCAAGGAGCTAACCAGAACGTAGCGGCTAATCAAGAATGCGCCACATGAGAGAGCAGGGCTGCATCTGAATGAGTAACATTACATACATTAATTATAATTGGATGTTAACATTGATGCAGGTCAAATAAGAATATATAATTATTTTGCCCGAAGCGAACCGCATTCATTTAATTAGCTGGAAACAATCAATCAAATAGCTAGCAAAACCTTGGGCTAGCAAGCATCTGCACCACTATAATTGAACAGCTCTGCTTTACCCCTAAGAAAACGACAGGGGAGCAATTCTGGCAAAGTAAATCTAGAAATTAAAAGGTCAAACAAAGTTCATGCTTTGTATATACATATTATGTGCCCAGAGGACTCATAAAAAGCTAATAAGAAAAGCAATCCGAATAGGTTCCCTGGAGCCTTAACTCTCAGAGTCCTAATATCATATTCATAATGCTACATGGTGTGAAGGTCCCAGTCAACTGTTTCAGAGGAATTCCTGTGCATATTAATATTTGTTGATGACTGGACATCAAGTGCTAAGTAATAACTGTGTAAACTAGCGCCCTGCTAATGCCCAAGGCTGCATTACACGAACACAACTCGCACCGACCGCCCCCAATATGGGAGAAATAGTAGGAACGATTAGCGCGAGCAACAAACAGGACCCGTTTTTCATTGCACTTTCCTAATCATAATCCACTGACTGACAAATCAGAGCAAATACCACGACTTTGGATCAAGGGATTAAACGGTAAACATGCAATTAGCTGGGCTAGATTGATTAGCTCTATCAACAAATGAAGTACATTTCCTGAGTGACACCTGCTAGCGCTATTCCTGTGAACACTCGACAGAAATGCGCACACACCGAGAGATAAGCAATACAAACTAATTAAGCTAGATCTCTGATACATGACGGAAACCAATTCTCCTGTGAGCAACAAGTTTTCGGCGGCTCGTGTCTGTTTAATTCACCTTGGGCCAGGACACGAGGCCTAAAATCATTTAATGCCTCGGTGATCCTTAACACCTTTATGTTTTATCTGTACCATAGGGCTCTTACATTTCGGTTCTGGACTATTCTCAATATTCATAAATGCTGTGAATATGCACTCGCCTGTCACTTAATTAGGTACATCTCCTTGTTTCCACTTACCACAAAGAAGCACTTTGTACTTTTAGAATTTCAGACTGTAGTCCAGCTGTTTCTCTACGGACTCTGGTAGTCCCCTTCACTCTGTTCTCTAATGGTCAGCACCCCCACAGGACCAGCACATGTAAACACACTGGACACTCTGAGTGAGCTGACCTGATGCATTAGATCACAAATGTATCGTGATATTCTGTGATACATAACGACATCTTCACTGAATTCAATCTGCTTTATTTATATGCATACCCACTTTGGACAAGTCATTCAAATATGTTAGAAAGCCAAAGTACTGCAAATCACAAAGCCTTTCAAATGAACCGGCCAAACTGCATATATATCACTTTTCATTTCGAGCCGATTTACCTGTTGTACAGACGTATAATAAACAGTGATAGGATACTGAATAATACAGATGGTCTCTGCTTACGAGAGGTCTTTTAAAGGGCTGTAACGTTCTGCTGCTGTCTCAATGAATTAACTGAAAAATGTCTAACTTTGTTTACACCAGACGTTGTTTTCTCTCCCTGAGGCAAAAGCATCTAGCAAGGGCAGGAGTCATCAGAAAAGGGAAGCAATGCCACACTGTAACCTACCTGTCCATGTTCTGTATGACAAAACACATTTACTCTGGCTAACATTTAACTGTTATGGTACCAGCGGGAGCCAAACACAGAGCAGTACTGGTTTAGGCCTCTGGGAGTGCTGCTCTGGCTGTTAAACCACTTTGTTATGTTGTGTTATGTTATATTATACTATTATGGGCAAACGTTTGTGGAAAGCAACACTTCAGCAACAGTCACAACATATAGCAGACAATTGTGGATTCTCCACAGACAAACATTGGCAGTATAATGGGTTGTACTGACACTCCAGTGACTCTCAATATGACCCATTTATAAGTTTGCGCTTCCAACAAGTCAGTTCATCAGCTTTCTGCCCTGCTGCCCTTAAACAAAGTCCATAGAGAAATGGTTTGCCAACTTTGATTGAGAACTGGCTGGCTTGGACAGAACCTTGACCTTAACTCCATCTTGACAATGCACTGGAATGCCAAAAGTGACCAGGCCTTATTGTTTAACATCAGAAGCCGACCTCAAAGTCATGTTCCAAAATGTAGAGGAAAGCCATTTCAGAAGAACAAAAGCAAAGGTGGGGGACAAATGCCATGCTAATACCCAAATTCGTATGTTTTGGATGTCATTTTTTGGGTAATTTTTTTCTATTTTATATATATACATATATACACATACACACACACATACACGATGATCAGTGTTGATATTAAATACATATATATATGGGAATATATGGAAAACAATGCAGCTTATTGGCTATTTATTCAGTATTACAGCTTTACTAAGTACAACACATAATATGGCATTTGGACAACATGCCCACTGCATAACACACACAGAAGGCATCATGGACGTTACTGTAGCTTTATCACCTTATGGAGGAAAAACTGATTGCAGCCGAACACATACCATACACATAGAGGATGTAGTCGTCATATGCTTCTCCCACCAAGTTGGACGCCACACAGCGGTAAGTCCCATTGTAGGACTTGTTGAGGTTCTCGATGAGGAGATCGGAGCCTGTAATCACGGCGTGGGAGGGAACATCATCATCCACTTTGAACCAGTTAATTTGATGAGGCCTGGAAAATACACGCGCAATGACAGTTCAGAGGGTTCGGTGTCAACATGCTCATCGAGAGAGTGGAGTGCTCATCCAACTCCAGAAACAGTCAGCAGATGGAAACGGATGGAAAATGTATTCGGCAATAGTATCAGTCCAATGAGACCACTGGGATACAATAGGAATTAACTTGGTCATTTAAAATCTATTACTCTGATGAGCTTGTTACAAATAAACAGTGGAAAGTCATGCACACAGACACGAGTAACTTGCACATAAAGTCTCTAAACACGTCAACCAAGGACAGTCTCTAATCCAAACGTGGGCCTAGATGTACAGCTGCTGTGAGACAGTGCTGTATTTTAAGAGGCACTATATTAACCAATTTTATAAAAAGCTGACATTGAATTTGGAATTGTGTGTCATTTTTGGCTGAATTTTGTATGAAATGTTAAGAGATTCCTTGTTATTAGGCAAAAATGACTCGAGTTCATATCAGCTCCACTTTTATTAGTGCTATAGATCCTAAGGTACATACCGGTTTAAAAATATTCAGGAAAGGAACTGAAAAATTCAAATTTTGATTGACTAGGCTCTCAGGCATTGCAGCAGTAATATGTTAATATGTTAGTCCACATGGAGACATTGCGTTCTGCATAAAGACCAAGGCTTGCTCATTTAATGCTTGGGCCTAGAGGTGTGAAAGCTGCTGTGAGACGCTCTATTGTAGGAGGCGCTGTTGAAATAATTCGGACTTGACTTCACTTGACTTTACAAAGCCCCGACCCCAACCTTATCCAGTATCTTTAGGGTGAATTGGATTGTCGACATCGGGGCCCGACCTCACTAGCGCTCTGCTGGCTGAGTGGGTGTTAATCCTTGCATGCACGACATCCGCAAGTGGTTTAGCAACGATATGTTCAGGTTGTACACAGTGGGGGCCAAACACCTGAGACGTGCCCCACGTGACTCCGCCAATCTTTGACACGTAGTTTAGGTGACGCTTTACTAGATAATAAGACAATGAGAATTGCTGTAGAGCTCAGACACTCACTGGGGTTTGCCTTTGGCTTGGCACGTCAGCTCCAGGTTTTCCCCTTCTCTCGTCAGGCCCTCTGGAAACTCCACGACAATCTTCACCTCTGGTTTATCTGACACAACAGGAAAGAGAGGCGTGAAGCCACAGGGTAATGGACTGGAACGCACTGTCTGCTTTTAAAAGCCTGCTAGGCCAATTAGAAGAGAGCGTTTAATCATTTGCTAGCAAGTACAGAATTGTTTTATGTTAAAGTGTTCATACACATTTTACCAACAGCATCGAAAGTCTTGAATATGCAACTGACACTTCAGTGTAAACTGACAAATCAGAGGTTTGCCCTTTAAAAAATCCATGCAGGAAAAAAAAAGCGCCTATTGTTATGCAGGGGCACCCCTGGTCAGACCCAGACCCCTGGACCAACTACAACGAAAACGAACAGCGTGACCCTGGGTGAAGCCTGGCATAACAGGGCGGACAGAAAGCAACGACACTGATCACCTCACCAGAGGCAAGGCGCGAACCAGAGTTTCCAAGTCCCTGGTTCGTACCCACCTCTTGTTGATGGTCACCCAAGATTGCACATTCACATTTGTGGAAACAGGAGTATGCTCGTTGGTACCCTGGTAGCATGGCGGTCCAATTTGCTGGCCTACTACATCATTCAGATTGGGCATCATGCTCAGGAACTGCAACAGCAACCCTTACCCAGCCCTGTGATGAACTAGCACCACATTCAGTACCCAACCCCGAAAGCACAGCATCTGTTGCATATTTCACATCCAGATAACTTGTCTCTATGTCGCTCAAAACTTTCTTTTACTGGGTTCCACCATCACTGCTAGTGGCTGAAAAATGGTTCTTTCCACCAGGACTTCTATGGCGAGTATCATTCACCAGCTTTGTCAGCAATTTGTTGCAGCCTCATCTTGCCCTCTGTTTCTCCGACATGGCCATTTGTGTCTTTTCAGCTCTGGAAACCCTAACTCCAATCTCACCGAGGCGGCGGGCTGGCACATTAGACGGCACCGCCACCCCGACCACCAGCACTTCACTTTCTTTCGGGGGGTTTTGGCACATTAACGTCACACTTCCCCTCGCAGTTCCAAGAAGTCAGATTCTCATCGCAAGTTTGCCAGGCGTTCTGAAGCACTTGTGACCAATCCGACAGAACGAAGCAGGTCCATGTCCACCGATTGCATCAGCTTGTTAGGAACATCAAACAGCTGCCGAGTTTTTTAAGCCATATGGGCAAAAGAATTTTAAGCTGGTCTCCAATGCTGGCCTTAACAAGCCGGCTGTCTCCATGAGCACATCAGCCTCAAATTGTCGTCAATCGCAGCCAACAAGGTAAGTTCTGAAAATATTTCAGAATTGTCTTGAAAGTTAGAAAATAGCCAGTTCCAGCCTTTTAAGCTGCTGTCTAATGTGCGAGATGGTAATTGTCAGCTTGCTGGTGAAGTTCAGGAGCAAGTCTTGCACTGCTGGATTATTTAATGCTGCAATAAGAATCAGAATCGAGCAAAGTTTCCAAGGAGTCGTATATCCATTGTTTACATTAATACACACTCACCGATCACTTTATTAGGTACACCTCCTTGTTTCTACAGCCTCTGCCCATTTTATCAGCTCCGCTTAACGTGCAGAAGCACCCTGTAGTTCTACAATTACAGACAGTAGTCCATCTGTTTCTCTTCATACTGAAGGAGAGCTGACTGTCATGAACTTCCTCCTAAACACTATCCAGTACTTATGGGGGCACATGAAGACAGAGGAGCCTGGCCAGTCAGTAACATCACATGACGCTCTTTAGAATACTATGACGTCCATGAAGTCCATGCCAGCCCGAGTGCATGATTTATAATGGCAAAAACAAAAGCAGTTTTACTAGTTCACAAACCATTTTTTTCTGATTTCTGCCTGTTTTTTGGTTAACAGGATATCCTACTGAGCCAGTACATCCTGTCCATGTATTCAAAAGGCCTAGGATGGAAGTGTTTGTGATTTTTTTTCATCCTTGATGTCGGGCCTGGTGCTCAGTTTCATACTTCTGTAATTGCATGTATTGCCTTAGGATAAAAACAAGCACTGCTGTACATGGGTTTTAGAGCAAATCCTCCCTCAAGTAAAAGATGCACACTCAAAGGGCACTGTCTTGTATTCAACCTGTCTATTTAGTGGTAGCGTATTGTAAAAATGTTTTTTATCTTCCCTTTACTTTTATCTGTGTTTGTCAAAATGTCAGGCTTTTTACAGTCAGGCTGATGCCTTCTGTCTTTTCTTTACAAAGGTCAGCTGGAGTAGTCGGCTGTCTGAATAAATTAATATTCTACAAAGATTACAAAAGGTTAGGTCAGCCTTCCCAGGACTTTCTATGGTCTACGTTAATGTGCACTGATCACCCGCAATTATGGCACTATTTAGAGACTAGCATTGAGGCATAACAAGACAAAGACTGTTTTAATTAAAGCAAATCCCACAGCTCTGTCCAGCTTAATAACGTCTAACAAATGGCTTTTGTTCTTATTTGGTATCAAACCGTCTTATCTTTTTTTCCCACAAGTTTTAGTTCATATCCAATTTCCACCCGCTACAGCTTTCACTATCACACAACAGCTAGATTCGGAGGGGGGGCGATGTTTCAGATTGGACATGATTTTTAATTGAAAGCTAAATATTCATTTAGATTTTTGAATATGTCACGTGTAGGGGTTGGCAGCGCGGTTCAGGTCTACTGACCATTAGGTTAAGGGTTCAATTCTCAGCCCAACCAAGCAGAAAGAGTTCAGAAAGGCCTTTAACCCTTTGTTGCTCGGATTGTACAGTCGGCCCTCGGTATCCGTGGATTTCAACCAACGGCGGATCAAAAATATTTGGAAAAATTAAGAAAAAATTCACACTTCGCTGCAGCCTCCCGCCATTTCAAACGTCCTTAGTTTCTTTGCTTCGTATCTTGTTTGTTCACATGCTTTTATGTTTTTATGCCATAATTCCCTAAGCAATACAGTATAACATATTAGTAATCAATAGATGATTTCAAATATAAAGGCGGAAGTGTGTAGGCTACATGAAAATCAGTTACTATTGCCATATTATATGTTATATAACCATGACTTTTGGTATCTGTGGAAAGTCGCGGAAACAATCCCCTGTGAATACCGAAATCCAGATCTACCTTGACCAGGAAAAGTGTGGTTAAAATATAATAGCAAAAGTCTTCAATAATGCTCTTCCGTTCAAACGAAACTGCATTACTGTGCTACATTAGAACTACTTATCGTCATTAGCGGTGGTATTCAAACGGCCTATTTGCTCCAAAGCTTGGATTAATCACAGGAAACTGAGAAGCATGCAGGATCTGATCGAGGCTGTGAGAAACAAGCACATCAACTCCGGCTGCTGCGTTGCAAAGACGCATGTACTACATGCTTACGCGAGATCTTGGAAATACTGTTTAATAAAAGTCATTTTGAGACTGGAACTGGCTTTCTGATGTTTAAAATGTTGATAGAGAGTGGAGGTGGGAACTCTGGGTTGTCTATTAGTTTTAGAGCTGGAGAGCAAGTGAGTAATTTACTGAGAAAGTGTCTCACACTGTATGAGCTTTGGCAGTAGGCAAAATGGAAGCAGCTGTCAGTGATGCAGAACAAGTTTGAGCTCAGTGTCAGGATTTAATTTGCAGCACATACGAGTTCTTGAATAGATTTTAATTCTAGTCAACATGAACGCGCTACATTTATTAATCGTACTTTTCCTGACTTGACCACGTGAAGCACCTGGCCCATTAATCACTACAGCCTATGTTCTATAAACCATGTATGACACTATTGGTCTACGAGGATATTACACTAATTCACACAGCTTTGCGTAAACACACGGTCCTGACTAACTGTGCCGTTCGATACGTCTGACACACGAGGTAAGAGCTTGCACATGATGTTTCCCATCTTTTTTTCAGTACTTTTACCACTTTTATGCTGACGTGTTACATTCCTTTAGTGTGAAATATGAGCAAGCAACTGATTGTGATCAACATTCAAAAAGACTGCAATTAAATTGTATCATGTTCATTTCTCTTAAACCCACCCTCTTTAAGAACCCTAGAATTTAAAAGCCAACAGACAGGCAAAGTTTCATTTAGCACTCCCACCCACACCTCGCTTACTTCTGATACAGTAAGATTTACAGTACTGTGCAAAAGTCTTAGGCCACCATTAGACTGTTGTTTTTGCAACGATATAGTGATCATATATAACATATTGTAGACGATTGGACCCAAAATATTAAAACTTGGATTTAACTTTTCCACTGATCTTCATGCTGTAGCTTATCTTAGCCTTTTCAACCTTTTTCCCTTCTAAAAAAGGGCTTTCTTGGCTGCTACTCTTCCAAAAGACCATTCCTGAACAAACGTCTTCGGATTGTAGGAGGGAGAACTTGGCATCCTGATGAAGCTCTCAGATGCTTCTATAGCCCAAGTGTACAGCGAGGTCATACTAAATACTTGCCAGTGTGGCCTATAGAAGCTGTTTTTTTCTTCAGTTTTTTAATATTGCATACAAATTTCCTTTATTGTCTGGTTGATTTCTAATACAGAGACTGAGAAATAATTGTACTGTATATGGTCGTTATACCAATCTAATGGTGGCCTAAGACTTTTGCACTGTACTGTATGCTAATGTCCGGTGTTATTCTTAACTTCTGAACATTACTTTCATGGGCTTTTAAACACTAGGAACCTTGAGCCATACAGGAAACATTACTGCACGAACAGCATGATCTAAATGAAAGTGTGAGCGATGGCTGACTCACATTGCACTTCCAGGTATTTCTGGGCTTGGAAGTCCTTCACGGCTGGATGGTCAATGATGCAGATGACGGGCACTCCATCGTCCTCCTTGGAGACAGTAAGCCTGAGCCGGCTGGTAACAGTGAACATCCTGTCATATGTCTCCTCCACTGTCTCCTCGCCTGGGAGCAAAACGCAAGAATGACACGGCAGCCATAATGAGGCCTCTCTCTCTCTCTCTCTCTCTCTCTCTCTCTCTCTCTCTCTTTCTTGTTCCATTCTGAATGGTTAGTAATAACTCCCAGTCCCAGATGAAGGCCTTTGAGAAATGATCCATCACCTCCAAACAAATCTTACATTCATTTAAATTGGCAGACACATTTCCTCGCTGTCATGCTCAGTATACTGGCTGGGACATTGCAGCCTCAGTTACATGATATCAGCACATGATAAGGCAGAACGGCGTAAACCTCCGACGTACCTCGCGTCACGTATAAGGGCGGATGAAGGGCGTCGCCCGATTGAACTTTTGGAAGGCTACATGCTGAAACGAGGGCCACTAAACCGAACCGAGGAGAGTCTGCACTACAAAGTGAGCGTATCAAGTCACAGGCTGTCAAACTTGCCTTCTTTCTAAGACAATCTGGACGCTCCAGGGGCAGAGAACTAATTGCAGTGCTGATGACGATAGTTTTCTTGTAACTAATGAAGTGGGAAAATAATTATAGCTTAGCACTGACCTACAACACAGCTCTCTTCCGACTCTCAATAGACATGCAAGGGATAAAAATGTGCAGTTTGTCTGATATTACTGAGTAACACAATTGTGTTGTTTGGCTCCCTCCGATAAACGTCCGTTCGCTTTAACAGCCAAGGTCTTAAACGTCATTTCAAATTACAAAAGGAAATAAAAAAGTCTTTTAACTGCGGACATTGTGGCCGTAAATAGCTGGTCACCTCAACGACCAATCAACGCCGCGGATCCAGAGCAGAGGCGGGAGTTAAATACCGGATGTCCATCATTCGTGTCTGTACATCTATCTTACCAGCCATGGGTTTGTTTGCTCATGAACTCATGTTTTGGACTTGAGACTGTTCTAATTCGGTCGGTGCGTTTTTAGAGACTTTATTGTGCAAGTTACTCGTGTTTGTGTGGACGACATGTTTACTTACTATGCTACTTATGTGTACCAGCCTGTAAAGGATGTTTGTAAGCCCATGTGCCTGTCCTATTGTAAGTACTACTGCTTTGTTTGTTCCCCATTGCCTGTATGTTCTCTCTCAGCTGTAAATATATAAACTGGTTGACACTGACTCACTGAGTCTCTGTTTCATCTGGCTGATCCTCCATGTTGTTCGTAATACTGTCAGTGCACTTCCATCATTCCATCCTCTTAAGTGTCCACTATACATAACTATACATTACTGTATTTTCTATCATTATTGTGAATTTCCATATACTAAAAAAGGCGATGGCATTAGGGATGCTGTGTAGGTGGTAGCGTTCCACTCGTGTTGTCAGCGGTATCTCTGAAGCATTTACTCATCATTTTCACACAGCTTTTCTATGAAAATACCCTTTATATTTACATTAAAATACCATAAAACTACTATGTCACTATGGTAATGTCTGGTCGATGTCCATTTTGGTCGGTGGCCTGTTTCACAGAATGTAGTGCGTCCGTTTAACGAGGCATTCATCTACTGTACTTGTACCACCCAAAGTGATAAGTTATCATTCGCTAATCTGGTCAGGGTCAACATATCCACCAGTGCACTCATACGAATCTTAATATGTATCACTTTAATCGTAAGAGAGAAATTCCCCTGGAATTCTGCATCATCTAATAGAGTCTTCATGTTAATGAAAGAATGCGGTGACTAATGCTTTATGCAAAGCTATTTGCAGCTTTTCACGCAGTATCACTGTAGAGAGGCGAGATCCTCTCCGCTATGCCATTACGTACCTGAGAAAAGGGAAATATTTGACCGCCGCCGTTCCACAACATTTTCTTTATGCGTGCAGTCAAATGAAATTAGTCCAAATGAAGCTGGCCAAATCAAATAAGCACTTGTTCTTGTGGAACGAGTGTCTTTATGTCCAGCAAGAGAACATCCTGGGCTGTTGCTCGTGTATGACTCACTGCTTAAATTCAGAGCATCAGACCGATTTTATATGTGCTCCAGAAAACGTGCGGCACCATAAAAACCATCACTTGTCACCAGGTACCCTGGGTTACTCAGCACTCCCTTTCTCGTGGCTTAATGGAGAAAGGCATTCATGATCAGATTATGCAGCCTGCAGACTCCCTTTATCCGGCAGCCTCAACTGGTGGCAGCTAATACGCGGGTAGCCGCAGCCAAGTGGGAGGGGAACAGTTGGAGTTCATCCAAAGCCACTTATTTAGGCATAGCTGAAACCCCCAGCTGAAAATCAGCTCGTCTGATAGAAGGACCATTCGTCGCGGTAGACGTTAGAGTTTAATCAAAGTCTTAATAAGACATCGTTTCAAATAATCAGGAGATTAGGGTAATGGAAACATTGACGGAGTAAGCAGTGGAGTGTCGGGCACAATCAGGAAAGAACGTTATCAACGGCCTAAGAAATCTGACCTTGTAGGATCTGATCTCCTTTCTTCCATATGATGCTGGAGGCAGGCTTGCTGCCCATGGCGGTGCAGGTTATCTCGGTCTCATTTCCCTCGCTCACCACGTCCTCGCGTGACTCGATGATTGGGTTGCCTGGCGGAACTGGAGGAACGTAAACAGTGGCGGGATTAGAGATGGGCTTTGGATCCCCCCGTGGTCAGATCTCTATCCGGATCTAAAGCCTGCTGAACAACATTCTCTTTCTCAGAGATCTGCCGATGAGCATTCAGCCTCGATTTTTTTTTTTTGAAAGAAAAGACAATTCACCGAGTACAAAACACAAACGGCGCGGGTGTCCTTAGAGGGTTTCGCCTCTGACTGGTAAATCGTTTGTGGCTTACAATCTACGCTGAAAGACGACACATAGTTTTGCCTTAATAAATACATAATTAGGGGTCTTTCTACCCAACGGTGCAAAACACCCCGGGGTATCAATGAAAAGACTTTCATTTAACACCCACAGCGAGATTTAGAAAGACAGAATAAATACCGCAAAGCCTGTGTAAATGAATCCCACTCAAGGGCAGCTACTAATCTCATGCAAGTTGCTCACCACGGCTTCAGAAACAGGTTAGGAGATGTAGATTAATTTCAAGAAGAGTTTTTGGGGACTGTGGTGGCTCAGTGGTTAAGGGACAGTCAGTACTCTTCCAGGACGGCACGGCTGCACGGTTGGGCCCATGAGCAGGGCCCTTAACCCACAATAGCTTAGACTGTATCTCCTGAGACTGGATCAGCTGTGAGTTGCTCTGGATAAGAGAATCTGCTAAATGACTACACATTAATGCTTAGTTAAGTTTAATTCATGGCCTCACAGTGGTTGAGGCTTCATGTCTGTGTGGAGTTTGTATGTTCTTCTCGTGTCTTTGCGAGTTTCTTCCAGCTACTCCAGCTCCGGTTTTGAGCGTCCCATGCAGACAAGATTGGCCGCATTTGAAGTAGGAGGAGGCTGATCAGGACGAGGTACCACCAATTCAGGATACACTTACACCTGGACCCTGAGTGAAACGCGAGAATAAAAGAGGAAAAAACAAAATGCCGGAGCACTGACATCACCCAGCATTTCTCACCCTTCAGTAGAAATGCTCCAATATTTACTAAGGCAAACCCACAGAATGGATGTGCTCTTGCATCAGCTTGTACAAACGAACCGTTTGCACTGAAACCCTTAGCAAATCAGGCCCGGAGGGGCCGCGATAGAAATCAGAACACATATGTTAACTCCATTTCGGGAATGACTATGTCATGCCCGTGGACCAAATGAAATATGACCGGCTGCTCTGTGCTACAACCCAGAGCGCCATGTTCACGTAGCTCCAGTGTGACTGCGCATATGCCTGCCACTTTCACTCTTCTCACGCTGAGCGCTGGTGGCATATGCAGTCGTGTCGCAAGCCTAGTTAGTGTACATTTTGAGCGTAACGGCGTGGCGGTTGCACAGCCCCGTATGCCATCATGAAAACGCTTTGGAGCGCACTCACTCACTCCCTCCCTCCCACCCATTCAGTCCCCGGTCTATACCCAAGATGCTCTATACATCAGCGCAGTACAAAGCTGACAGCATCCCAAATCGTTTGATAGGGTCTTTTCAGAACCTAACAGACAACCAGTCAATGCAGCTGTCAAAAGCCAAGCTCCGGTATCAATAGCGCAACATCTGTTCCTCCTTTCTTCGCTTGTGTTACCAGAGTCGACATGAAGGTAATTGGCTGATATTGTGTTATGCTGGATTCAATTAGACAGGTTCAACTGGCTGAAAGGATCAATGAGGGAAATCGATAACGCCGATTTTAGCATTCGCAAAAGGCGCCCCGACGTACCCAGGACGGTGATGTCGGCGTAGGCCTCCTGCGGGGGGTCCGTGTAGAGCTGGCACACGTATCTTCCCTCATCCAAGAGTGACACGTTGGACAGCGACACACGCAGCTCGTTGTCAGAGAAGTTAACCAGCTGAAACCGGCTGTCCTTCAAAGCTGGGGAAACAGAAAGCCTTTACTGAGCATACAAGTCATAGCATCAAGCATGGAGCGCCAGGCTGAAATGAGTGACGGCCCCTCCATTTGACTCTGCCTATAGATTCATGTCAGATTACTAACCGCACATCTTGAGCGCAAGTTCACGCCCGGGCATTAAATCCTACGCGCTCATTTCAAGCGTGTGGGAAAAGAATAATAACGAGGCTGAGCGGTTTCCCAGGCGAGAGCAAGGGAGGAAATAATTCTCCCCGTGTCTGAAAAGGAATAGTTGTTGACACGAGACAGTTTCTTCTCTGACACATGCTACCTCTGCTACCGCGCCGAAGCTGACAGATCTACTGATGACATGCCCACTACAAACAAGCTGTGAAGAAACAGTGGACATGCCAGCGCTTATAACTCAGCTACAGTCATCACAGTGCGCTAGGGATTGCTACCTGACCGGAATCTCCTTTCCTTTCTTGATATTAAGCGTCATTTGATCATTAGACTAGCAGTGTACGTCATTTTGTAATAATGATCACAGAGAACGGTACGGGGTGTGGAGGTTAGCGTCGCAGCCTCACAGTTCTAGAAAGCATGATTCAAAAGGCGTTTGTTTTGTTTTTTTAGGTGTGTGCCTTATCCAGGGTTGGTTCCAGTCTTGAGCCCTGTGAGGCCAGTTAGTTAAAGTGTGCAATTTGACACTGAATGCACTCAATAACCCAATCATAGTCGAAATCAGATTAAGTAATCTCATAAAGAGAGCTGGATTTTATTTCAGTAATCTGATTTCTCATAGCATGCATCTCATTACCTGATTGCAATCGGTTTTGGCTCGAGGAAGAAAACATGGTTGCCAGGTCCGCTTATTCTTAGAGAGTTTGCTTCTTTGGCTTATTTACATACACCAGCTGGGGGATTCTCTCATGGGATCTGGCAACCCTGGAATTAAACACAGCACCCACTAAATGGCTTTTGAACACTTTGTGAAGACTCTGAAATGCAAAATGCACTCAAGAAAATGAAGAATTTGATCATTTAATACTAAAAATGTAAGTTTACGTCACATCTTTCTGTGAGATTATCGGCTGGTTCATATCATTCCCTCCGGAAAGCACATGACTGGGGACATTTTTCAGCATGATAAAGACCCCAAGCACACTGCTAACGTAATGAAATCATATTTGGAGAGAAAAACAGCTGCTAAAACACTGACAGTCACAGACCGGCCTCCACAGAGTCCAGACCTGAATATTATAGAGGCAGTATGGGATCACCTGGACAGAGGAAGAAATAAAAGACAGCTTAGATCTAAAGAAGAACTCCGGGAAGTGCTGAAAGAAGCCTGGTATAATATACCAGAAGATTACTTCAGAAAACTTCAGTCTCCCCAAAAGAGTTCAAGATGTGCTTAGTGCCAAGGGAGGTCACACTAAAAACTGGCTTTTGCCAGTAGAAGCTATTTTGCTCTGAAAATGAGTTGGTTTTTTTATTTATTTTGTGTACATATGCCCTGTATTTTCTGTTTGTATCTTAAATCTATATCTATATATCTAATTATCTATAAATCAATAAATCGTAAATAGCCTGAGAAATAAGTATGTATGGTCATTATAACGTTGTTAAAACAACAAATCTAATGCTGGCCTAAGACTTTTGCACAGTACTGTACGTCCATGGTCCGATAAAGTTATTATCCTGATCATTAAGGTTATTAACACACTTCACTCATATATTACCTTGCCATATACAGTGAGGCAAAAAAGTATTTAGTCAGCCACTGACGAGGCAACAAAATGACCAAAATGAGGAAAAAAATCCAGGGAAATCCCATTTTAGGGTTTTTAAAGAATATAATTGTAAATTATGGAGGAAAAATAGTATTTGTCACCATAACAAAAGTTTCAACACACTAACTTTGTAACAATAACCTTTTGTTGGCAATGACAAAGGTCAAAATGTTTCTGTAAGTCTTCACCAGGTTGGCACACCACTGTAGCTGGTATTTTGGCCCATTCCTCCATGGCAAGATTCTCCTCTAGAGCAGTCATTGTTTGGGGTGACACGGACTTTCAACTCCCTCCACACAGTTTCTATGGGGCTGAGGTCTGGAGGACTGGCTAGGGCCACTCCAGGACCTGAAATGCTTTTTAACGGAGCCACACTCCTTCGTTGCCACCGAGCGGTGTTGTTTGGATCATTGTCATGCTAGAATATCCGCCAGCCACGTTCCATCTTCAATGCTCTCACTGATGGAAGGAGGTTTTGGCTTGAAGTCTCACGATACATGGCCCCGTTTCCATTCTTCCCTTACCACGAGATCAGTTCGTCCTGTCCCCTCTGCAGAAAAAAACCAGCCCCAAAATCTTGTATGTCTTTCCATTTTCTTACAGTTGCTCCCACAGTGATTTATTCACACCCAACCTGCTTGCCTATTGTAGATTCACTCTTCCCACCTGCTGCAGGGTCTACAAGGTTTTATCTGATGGGTGTCCTTCAACAGCTCTTTGGTCTTGGCCATGGTTGAGTTTGGAAGTCTGACTGTTGAGGCTTGTGGACAGGTGTTCTTTAATACAGAATAACGAGGTCAAAAACAGGCGCCATTAATACAGGTAACGAGGTGGACGACAGAAGAGCTTCTTAAAAGCAAGAAGTAACAGGTCTGTGAGAGCCCGAAAATCTCTGCTTGTTTGTGGGTGACCAAATTACTTATTTTACACCTGGATTTTGACAATTAAATTCTTTTAAAAATCCTACAATGTGATGGATTTTATGATGAAAATTACAGGGACCTCACTCATCTTTCTACAGTGGGAAAAAATGGTACAACAATCAGTGGCTGCCTCAATACTTTTTTTGCCCACTGTACATAGCATCGTAATGACACATGAACAGTATATGGTCTGCTGGCTTTGTACGATATTGCTTGCGTGCTCACAGGCTTTAGCTAAGTGATGGATAAATTTACTGTTGTTAAGGATGAGTTCCTCACCAAGTAATATATAGAACTCGCATGGGATGAATAAAGTTAGTGCTTGACCCACTCTGTTATCCAACAGTTTATAAGCAATGCACTTCAGTATTTTCGCTATAATTGTATATATTTTGTCTGCTGTCTGGTTTGGGGAATGTTTGTTTACACCACGTATCACAATCCTGGCAGACAGCAGAGCCGATACGCCCTTCAATGTAAATAAATACTGCAAGCTCCTCATCTCCCCACCTCAATATGTAGCTCGAGACGTCTGGGAACTGAAGGGTTTTACCTAAGAACGGCTCAGAATGCCATACTTTTCTACCAGTATGGAACGAGCAGTCCAGTACACATCAGACAGAATACTATATGACAGCAGTAAAGAGAGCTGAGGCTGAGCCACAGCCGCACCCCTAATGTCAGAGCTTGTGACTAGAGTTCAGCCTATCTCTCTCCCTCTCTCTCTCTCTGTCTGTCTGTCTCTCTGTCTCTCCATTTGCTATCTCTTTATTTTAGGAAAATGGGAGAAGCGATGATCTTTTGTCACTCATAATTGCTACTGAATTATCCAAGCAAGAAAATTATGTAGCGCCAAGATACAATAATTTGATTTCAGATAGCGACATGGCAAAAACTGCGGCCTGACCTTTTTAACAATACGTTTCTTTGCTTACATATGAGCTGAGGAACGAGCAGGCAGCAGAACTTTTCAGTCTTGACAGCGGAAAAATATTTAAACGAATCTGTGTTTTCTTCTTTATTGCAAGCAGCAATAAAGGTCAAACAGAAACCAAACACGTACGGTGGCAAGGCATAATTTATATACGTATTCTCTTAATTTAAATGACAATAAATAGCAACAACTTGGATCTGTACTGCTGGTATATAGACAAAACACACTGTTTTAATACGGCACGAAAGCTTTCGTCCCAGCAGAAGGAAATCCAGTTGTGAGAGGTTCCCTCTACAGGGCTAAAGCAGACGCTGATTGCTGGTCAGACCATCACTTACCAGCTCATCAAGGCCCTTATTAGGCAGAGAAGGCATGATTATAGGCCTTGCATTCAGCACGCCAATGAGCAGCTAAACAACCTCAAACCTGGAATACAAATGGACTATTCGGAACGCTCTAATCAGGCCAACACAATTACACGCTGTCATTCAGCTGCTAGAAGGACCTTGTCAACAATGCCATGCCTTGCTGCACTTTCCAATAATAAGAAACCTTCAACCCAAGGCCCGGCTTAAGTGGAATGATGAAATGTGCAAGGCTGTCGAAGGGGGTACAGCAGCCGCACAGAACCGAAATGGTGGTCTTAACAGAAACTACAAGTGCAGAGAATAATAGGGACTCGGTACGTCTTAGAGATGAGTGCATCACAAGGATAAAATGGAGGGAGCGATTATTACGTCTGACGTCCCGGAAGTAGATGGTCTGCCTGTTCGGGTTGAGGAGCTGGATGACGGAGTCGTCGTTGTTCTTCACCTGGCAGCTGATCGTGGCCGTCTCTCCTTCAATCACAGACACGTTCGCTGTAACCAGGTTCTGACCCTGTGCTGTACAGACAGAGGAAACAAAAAAAAATATTACAGCTATCATGTTTTATTATGGACTTATTCATCTGTCTAAAGTCCTGTCATAATTGCTTTGCTTTGTCGCACATTCTCAGACCTGCATTAGCAGAAACAGGGAACCATTGTCGGTCATTCATAAAACAGACCCAATTAGTAGGACATGCTCTCTCCTCCTTGCAAATCCTCAGGGGGCTATCAGCCAACTGTTGTTATGAAAATGTGTGACAGAGAGGCTGCATATATGTGTGTATATATATATATACACACACACACCGCCATGCCAAAAAACAGCTCACCACCTGGATTAAACTAAGTAAATAGTTAAATAGTTAAAAAAGAGCCTCCCATCAGATAATTACTGCATTGGTGATTATGTTTCTCCTGCCAACTGATGACCAACCTAACTGATGCAGTGAGGAGCTTCTCATTTGTTAAACAACCATGTCGAAAAAAAGGTGGAACAGATGTTCATCTGTTTCAGAAGGGTCAGACAGTGACAGAGTGGTTCAGGGAGCATGAGCCTCCATTTTCACGCATGGATTATCCACCACAGAGTCCAGAGCTGATCCCCACTGAGAATCTTTGGGATGTGCTGGAGGAGACTTTGCTCAGTGGTCCAAATCTCCCTCATCAGTACAAGATCTTGGGGGAAAAATGAATGCAATTCTGATGATCCGTTATCCAGCAGGATTTCCCAATATTCCAGTCATATCTTACAATGTTACTGAATGCTTGGCTTTCTCGATCTTCAAGTGCCCCCATAAATGGGATAAAAACAGTATTAAATTTAATTAAAATGCAAAATATGAGCATTTTCAGTAGTGCCTTCAAATGTTGGCCCCCACTGTATAGTCTAAATGTGGTGGCACTTACAGAACTGGACTACAGAAAGTCAGGAGTCCAAAACCAGGCACCATCAAGCTGTTGGACCCTAGACCGAGGCCCTTAACCTTCAACTGCTCAGCTCGATTTTAAGTAGAGTTAGGCAAAGCACCTGCCAAACCAGTCAATGCAACTGTAATTGAACGCACATGGAAATGAGTGCAGGTTATCTGGGTTCTCAGTGAGTGTGGCACAGTAATAAAATCACAACATTCCAACGCAAGCTCGCAACGTCCTATCCCTGTGGTTTGGCCATACTGATTTGTGTGTATAGCTGGTGGATGAGGAACAGCTGTGCTACAAGCCCGCAGATCGCAGCATGGAGAGAAGAGACCTGGTAATTGATCCTCACGGCAGAACTTTATCAGACCTCTCTGTCTCAACACATGGTGATGGAGGCTTGCAATCAACAGTAAGCTCTGGATGGCATATCTGCCTGCCTTGTAAGCGCGCACACGCACACGTGCGCATGCCAGTCTCCGGCACCACTTCCCACACACTAAATCTGATGCATTTCTCTTTGCCTTCGAGCCTACAACTGTTGCTAATTAGAATAAGCATGGCGCTCGTTCATTTCGGTTTTGCATAACTGCAGAATCCCATCGTGCCTTGCAGGCGAAGACGAAGCGAGACCCTGTTTTATATCTCCGTTCCCGAAAAACACCTGAGAAACGATTCGCGCTCACGAAACGACAGCCCTTAACAACAGCTGCAAGGTAAACACTCAATGCAAATTTGCATGGCTGAGCAATCAGCCACCTTTAACCTGCCTTGATATTTACCAAGACTACAAAAAGCATATCAATTTTCCTACTTCAATTGCCATGGACAGCCAGGTAACGTGATTTGGTAATGCCTGGCCCACCTGCAGCACGACTCGCAACCGGTGAAAAAAAGGGAAACAACACAGTTTTAACTGCCTCATGTGGGAATGCTGGAAATCATATTGTTTTGCTTCGTAAACGGCCATTATTAGCCACAGCGAGCACAGCGGGTGAACGACAAAGGAAAATATGCTGTGTGACCATGCCTGGGGTTAAACCTCAGTGACTCTGGGTTTCACAATTCTACACACACACACACACACACACACACACACACACACTAAAAACATCACAAATATAATAAAAGAAAGCTCAAGGCTTGAAAGGCTGTCAAATACTCAGGAAATGGCTTCAAGGCCACTGTCCATTGGGGGATGAAAGATTTAAGCACAAAATCCCTAATTTCTCTTCTCTGCTCTCTTATTAAATCCACCAACAGCATTTAAAACCAAAACCTGAGCGGAGCTGTGATATATTGATGCATTTTTGGCTTATGGTTACCAATTACAAGTGCATACGTGCATGAAATAACATTCAGTAAACACGTTGCATGAATCGCCATAATCGTACACAGTAGGCGAAGACGTTTCCTGTGAACCTGTAGTCCTGCACAGCCCATCATGGAAACACTCTATGAAAGGCAGGAATGCACCCCGGATGGGACAGCAGTCCAAATCAGGGCACCATAGTCTCACTCAGTTATTCAATTCTCATGTGTTTGGAACGTGGGAGGAATTCTACGCATGGAGAGCTCCGCACAGACGTGCCTCTATATCTCGGTAACAAACCCTGGACCGTGGTGCTGTCTGACCTAGTACGCTCAGTGAGCATGAAAATCTTTTCCCTGTTTTAAAACGCTTGTGGTGATGTACCCAAAGGCAAATGATGTATACCGCACTGTGGAAAAAGTCTAAGTCCACCATTAGATTTGTTGTAATGTCTATACATAACATACTGGGACAGTCAGATCCGACAATTTCAAACTAGGATTCCACTGATCTTCATTCCAATCTTTGTGAGCTTTAACATATCTTAGCCTTAGAAACGTTGGTTTCTTGGCTGCTACCCTTCCAAAAAATCAATTCCTGATCACGCTCCTTTGCACTACAGAAGGGTCAGCTTGGCATCCAGTCAAGTGTAAGTAGGGGTCACACTAAATACTTGCCACCACTGTAGCCTATAGATGCTGCTTTTTTTTTTTAAATACTGCATAAAAAATGTATTGTGTTTTCTGGTCGTATTACAAGAGAGAGAGATAGTGAGAAATAACTACATGTGGCCATTATACCATTGCGGAAACAATGGTATATCTAATCGAATGGTGGCCTAAGATCAGTCTGTGGCTCCACAGCACCATACAGTGTGTGTGTTGTGATACATTCCTCCTGTAAAGAGGGCTTAACATTTCTGTGACTGCTACCAGAGCAGCACTAGATTTGTTGCTCTCGCACATGGTTGAGCTCTTCACCCCGTCACTGGTTAGTGGTTTGTCTCAGACCTCTCTTGCTCTCTTATGGAAAGAAACCCTGTCTTTTATGTGGCAGCACAACGTTTTTCCCCGTGTATTTGTGACTCGAGCAGTTATTACAGAAGAGCAAGGAACTTAGCAGTTAACTGTGTTCTGCGTTGCAAAAATGCAACTCCTACGTCTATCCCACTTGATGAAATGTGAGGTGCTGCTCTTGGAAACTACAAACATTCACAGTAGAATAGGAGAATATCTCTGTTCCGTCATATTACAAACTATCACAGTGATAAGACATTAGGATATTATTTAAAAAGGTTGGGCGTTTCACACACGGCAAAATAAAGATTCACGGTATCACCTTATTCTGCAGTTAGAGCTGTGTAAAAGAAAAGAAAAAGAAAAGTGGTGAATTGTAAGTGAACCTGCCTGAGAGAGGAAGCACTCCTTTGGGAACATGTGTTGTCTCACCTGTTCACAGCAGGGCCACTGCTGCAATATTTCTTTTCTCTTTTTAAAGGGATGAACTGTCAAGAAGCGACTCAGTGCAGTGTGACTAGCAGGTCCCTGTGAAAGGGAAAGCAGTGGCCTGGATTCATCCTGGGATGGATGAAGGAGCAGGAGAATCAGGTAAGGGTCAGGGGAGCAGTGTGAGGCTGGGTAAAGGGTGGCGGAGGGGGTGGTGCGCGAGAGGCACAGTCTCACGCGGCGTTATAATTCGTCTATTTTAAGATGGGAGAGGGCTATTCTGCGCTCTCGTTCAAAGATCCCACAGCAATAATGCATCATAACATGCAGTCCAGACCTGAAGACAGACTCCAACAAACCCCACACTCTAACAGTTTCATTAGTAGTACTGATGGTGTGAATTTTATCCTTACTAATGTAGATGCAGTATAACACAGATCTAGAAATGTAATGTAAGGACTGTGGGGTCTAGACAGTGCACTGGAGTGATGAGGGGCAAATCAGCTGTGCTGTCATCCCTGCTCCTATCACATTTGATTTGAACGTGGCTGCTGAATCAGAAACCAGAAAGAGCATAAATTATTAAATGAATTTTAGTCAAATTAATGTCTGTTTTGATTAGCTCCCACCAGGCCATATTCAGAGTTGTGCTTTATCCACCCGATTGGCGTCTGTTTACTGTAACGAGGTCTTATCGATTATTCATTCATTCATTTATTCATTCATTCACTTTCTTATCCACTTGATCCAGGACAGGGTCGCGAGAGAGCCGGTGCCTAGCCGGCAGCACAGAGCTCAAGGCAAGAACAGACGGGGTGCCAATCTATCGTAGGGCATATACAGTCACACACACATACACACACTCACATGCTAGGGGCACCTTTAGAGACACCAATTAACCTAACACGTATGTCTTTGGACTGTGGGAGGAAACCGGAGTACCAGGAGTAAACCCACATGGACATGGGGAGGACATGCATAACACAGAAAGGACCCAGACCGCTCTGCATGGGGATTGAACCCAGGTCCTTCTTGCTGAGAGGCCACATAGTTTATAATTTCATTTATCTTCATGAATATTGAGTTACTTTGCATTAACTACGTGCAAAGTAGGAACTACGTGACGTTACAGTCTGTGTTGTGCATGGACACTTTTAGGTGTCACAATTTTGAAAACATGAAATGGAGATTTGTACTCTGCTTAACACTACAAGCCGAATGCGGCTTCACCCACATATACCTAGAAGAGCAAAGCACCGGTCATACGACTTTACTGGTAGCACCGCGCTGGATTTACCTACTTAAAGTGTTTAAAAGGCATTGCCTGTTCTGGAAGTTAGTGTTTCTTCAAGTGGACCCATTCCCGCTTGGTTGTGTGCAGCCAGCAAGGTATGCTTATTTATGTTTATATTCCATTGTGAGTGTTAGATTTCAGTATTTGGGTCTTACACTTTTGCCACTCCTGCTGTTAGGGCTTGTGTGAAAATCAACTGTATGATAAGACAACGATATGACAAGGGGACATGAGAAATCAAATTTGATTGGCACATACGAGCACGTGCCTTGAATGGGGTGCCAGGCCACTGAAGGGTTGGCCAATCGTGCCTGTGTGAATTCAGTATTTGGTGCATAAAATCTAGGCTTACGGGATAAATAAGGATAAATTGGGATTTAACACAGTTGCTGGTTAAGCTGTTTCAAAGTTTGGTCTTCAGATATTTATAGGTTTCTTAAAGCACATGCATTACGTAACATGCAAACACACGGGTGTAAAAAACTCTCTTTTAACTCTATTAGATTCTCCCTCTTTATGACATTATGATATGATTAGTCCACCTCTTTGTCACTGTTATTGTACTGGTAGATAAGATGCATACATTATTAGGGCACTGAGATGATATTATTAGATACAATTCTTCAAAATGAGAAGAAGCATCTAGGAAAATGGAGGATTAAGATTTTTATCACTTGGTAAACTGTCCATTTTAAGTGTTATCCATGACATCAAAGCTAACAATGAGTAAAAAAAACCATTTTCTACTCTTCTACATTATTTCTCCTAATGTCAGGCGTTCACATTTATTCGCTCAGTAACTAAGATCATGGCTGCCTGCCAGCAGATAAATGCAGAAAAACTGTATTTGCACATGAAAGACTTTGCAACTTCTTGCCTCCATTAAGCAGCAAGACGGCGACTTTGTCCTTCATGCTCAAAGACAAAGATCTAATAACACCGAGGATATTTGGAAACGGTTCCATTTAAGTCCTGGATGTATTTCACGAAGACCACGGACTGACTCGTGTCAGGCAGGACGACTCGGGTGTGAGAAGGACTGGAAAGTATTTTCAGCCTGTTCCTAAGCTTTCGGTTGCAGAAATTGAGCTGTTCCTGTGTGCGGTGTGAATATGTTTGTTTTTCTCCCAAAGATTGCCTTTTAACTGAACAGGGTAGAGAGGCACAGAAAACACTGGCAGAGACACAGAAGTTGAGTGTGTGGGAGGGCATGGTAATCTTTTGCATTACAGCTCTGTTTATTGTGGAGGAACTAAATAGATTTCATACATCTGAATTGTTAAGCAAGTCTCGGTTGAGCAATCTGCAAATATTTCCTTTTATGCTTGGACATTCCTTTAATGAAAAACACATTTCTCCACAGAATGGCTTGGTTGGGTTTTGGCGATTCCGCACCGTCAAAACTTACCGAATGTAGCCTCTAAAACCACCTAATACTGAGCGCTCTAATGTGCAGCGTTTAACACAACACACTGCATACAGCTCAAAAGGGCGACTTAGGAAAAAGTCCAAATCTATTAACAAACCAAGTACATTTTCCTTCCCTGGTTGCATGCCACGTAGTGCACTGGCATTCGGGGTGTTTCTGAGAGGCCCAACAACAAACAGCATTCTCAGTGTTCTGGTAATAGACTCTGTGTGCTTAACATCCCTAACTACATATTCTGTTTTCTCTCTGCGCTCTTCTTCCAGCACCTGTTCTGGCCCAACCCATTTCTGTTCTACCATCACCAGTTCTGGTCCTCGTGCCTTTGTTTTGGGGACCTGGGGACCTTGGCTCCGCATCACCTACCGCTGTTGGCTGGTTGACTCGGATTTCTCGCTCATATTCTATATTTTATAATAGTTAGTATTTTTATTTCTTAAGTATACTGTTGTGTGTTATTCTACAGTTTTATATTCTCTATTTTATTATATTCTTCATAACACTGAACTCTCTTTCATTTACTATGCTTTATATTTTATTATATCATTTTTTTATCTACTATATTTTCTTTAATATATATACTTGCTGACAGAAAAGAGAGTCGCAAAAACCATTTACATACTGTTTAGCTGCTGGGTATTTAAATAATTAATACAAATGAATTATTTAGGACATTTAGTTAAAACCTTACATATAACATCTAGCTGCCCAAGGAGGTTGGGCCCTTTTTGAGTCTTGGTTCTCCCAAGGTTTCTTCTTCATTGCAGGATTTTTTTCTCTTAGGTTGATGACGACTCATCTCCCTGTTCCTGAAACAGTGGCCCCTGCTGGCCGTTTATGGTAGAAACCTATTGCATATGGGTGAATTGATAAGGTTCACAACCATGAGTTGTACAAAGGCACTCGCTGGCTTACGGACCCCCTCCTTCAGATGAGTCAAAGAACCATGGGATTGAACAAAATAGTGGAAGAAAGGGGAGGGAAATCTAGGGTTAGGGAAAGAAGCAACAGAGTCTACAAGTTTGGAATCCCTCATTTCTTTGTTTTTGAAAGATCTATTTTTTAAACCAAGGTATTGGTTTAAAAAGGTAACACAGCATAAAAATGCCTTATATGCAAAGCGGTGATTACTAAAATGCACAAAACCTCGTTTGTAATAACACCTATTTAAATAAGACATAAAAAATAGTAGCTCTGTTAAAAAACATAAGTGTTTCAGACAAACAACACTGCAGAAACGCTTAATAGTGCACGTTACGCAGATAGAGAAGGATGAAAGAATACCTGTTATGGTCTGGGTAGCTCCTTAGGATGCAGAAGGAAAGAAAACACAGCGCGCATTAAACATAGCAGCAGTTATGCAACCAATATAAGAGCATGCACATTCGAGCTCAGAGATGAAGCAATGGAAGATTTTTTTTTTCAATGTTAGATTCGCTATGTTTGCCCTAAATGGATTGTGGGTTGTTTTGTGCCATTCTTCAGTACCATCTACATGAACCTGAGGTTAGAGAAGGGAAAACAACTAAGCGCCTCACTGTGAAAAACACCGGCACGAGCGCTAGTCCTAGTGGAAACCAGTCCTCATGAGACCTGTTTTGGTACACTGTTGTTTGAAAGCTCACGCAGTACAGTCAGTTCATGCTTTTTCTTTACACACAATGAAGGCTTGAAAACACAGGTAGGTTTGGGTATGTGTGTATAAATAAGAAGACGTTACTGAACAGCTACGTGTAGTACATAAGTAGGCCTTTAACTGATGGTGAGAACTTCATGAAGTGCCATAAAAACCTTCACAAGCTCTTATGGGCTTCATGAATTCACGATGACTGAAGCCTCCATGTTCACCAGTATGAAGACTGAGACCTGCACAAATTGCGTAGAGAGCAAATTAGGTGGATTTAATACAGTGTAACCCACAGCTCCATCTAAGGCTGTTCATTAAGTGTCTCAGTATTAATACGAAGCCTCATATTAACATTACAGCTAATTACATTACTTTCTATGAAACAGGTCGTTGGCTGAAATGGACGTTGACCACACATTACCACAGTCACAATGTAAATACAAAGGGTATTCTATTCTGGTCTAGATTTCTTTACAAAGCGTCTTGATTAAATCTTCCTGCTGTACGTAGCAGGTTTTGATAGGAAATTATTCTGGCGAACAAATGAAACGCAAATTATGTCATCTGGTGACTTGTAGCAACTTTCTGACTAAGCTTTAGCTACTTTCTCCTGACACGACAGCAGAGAAGAAACAAGTTCTTCCACGTTTTATGACGACGTGTCATCCTGTAACTAAGCAACAGCTCAGGTATTCTAGGGCCTTTCCACCGAATGGGTGCCATTTCCACCGCCAGGATATTGTGTGTATAGATAATTAATATAAATTAACTGTAAAAAAAAGCATTTATTATTAAGTGTCTTACACTGTGATGCAATTTCACATTTAAGGTATATACAGTCCTTTAAAACATTACCTTTACATTTATGTCATTTAGCAGACGCCCTTATTCAGGGTGACTTACAGTTGAGACAGTTTTACAATCCAAGCAATTGTGGGCTAAGGGTCTTGCTCAAGGACCCAGCAGTGGCAGTGCAGAGATGGGTTTGGAACGCTACTTTAACGGAACCTAGGCCTCCACATTCCATTAAAGCTAAAGACTATCTAAAACACTGAAAAATAGCATTGGTCAGCTGTCCCTGGTGTCCAACATTACACTTTACAATGAAATATAATGATGAAAATCCTTCAGGAATCTTTATTTTTTGCATTGTTGTGTCACTCTGTATCCCATTTATGCCTTTTTGATAATAATTTTCTTTAAAATACAGATTTTAGTCATGTCCCCAGGTTTTGACTTCTGTTACTTAACATATTCCCACTTCTGAAAAGTTTGAATCATACCACAAGTCACATGTTCAACAGGAAGTTGTATCATCTGGATCCTGGAAGACCATGGGAAGAAAGTTCTTATTATTTAGTCCTCTTATTTAGTTCTGTGTATTTGATGATATCATGACTATGACTGAGAGGGTCAATCTCAGCTTACTTTCTTGTTACAGAAATTATTTTTATGTTATACATTGTTTTGGTTTCTGTATTTGTTTATTGTAAAAATAATTTTGGGGGGTAAATCATCAGAATGTGCTTTGTGTCCTGCTGCTATGGATTATCAGTATGGATGCCATATGGTTACATTTTATGCATTTGCTAATTCCATACCGATAGCTCAGTCCTATTACTCTTTAGATGAGTAACAGTTAACAGTAACAGGAAACACCATGCAAAAATACAATGATGTTCCCTGAGACTGACCGATATTCATTATGAATAGGTAAATATGCGTGTTGTTAGATTCAGAGTTGAAAAGCTATAAAAAATTACATTTACTTTTTAAGGGTTACAACAAGCAAATGGCTCACATTCACAATCAGAATTCACACAATGAAGTATTTTAATCCCGTAACCCCTTCTGTACCACTAACCCTTCCAAAACAAATGTCGACTGGGGGAAAAAGCTCAGAAGAAATGCTTCTGAACTGCTTCTTTCCTCAACCTACACACTTCATTTTCCTGTAATTTAGTGCTTAAGTATGAATGAATGCTTGTTTATTAAAGCATTTAGCGCTAAAGGAGACGTGATGAAGTAGACCCTTAGACAGCAAAAGCTCTGTCCAATCCGCAGAGAACAGGCAGCAGAACCAGTCCCTTGTGCCTCTACATTAGGCTGACACCATTAACAATAGGTAGGTGTTCGAATTATAGTCGGCACTCTGTATCCACGGGGGATTGCTTCCAAGACTTATCACGGATACAAAAACCCACGGATGCTCAAGTTCCCTTATGTAAAACAGCATAGTATAGTGTAAATGGTTGTGATACTGTAAGGTTTAGGGAATAATGGCAAAAAAGGGTCTGTACGTGTGAACAAACGAGATGTAAAATCTGCAATGGCCAAACAATGGGTGCTGGAGAGAGACTGGGGAGCTGTGAAATGGCAGGACGCTACAGAAAGTATGCCTACACACCAGTTAATTCACCGGATTATTGATCAGAACTGTGGTAGCCTAGCGGTTAAGGTACTGGACTATGGACCAGAAGGTCCAGGGTTCAAATCCCACCTCTGCCAAGCTGCCACTGTTGGGCCCTTGAGCAAGACCCTTAACCCACAATTGCTTGGACTGTAAGGTTGTATCAATTGTAAGTCGCTCTGGATAAGGGCGTCTGCTAAATGCTGTTATTGTAAATGTAAGCAGGGTTCCAGGCCCTGCTACTAATGGGTCTTTGAGCAAGGCCCATAACCCACGTTTCCTTTGACCGTACATTGTAAGACTGTATCAGTTGGTAAGCTGCTCTGAAGAAATGCTGTATTTGCAAATAAGGTGCTCATTACCATTTATTCTGTTCAGAATATTGATCCATTTGTTATAGACGCAAGCTCTGGGTAACTCACTCCGACACATTTTTGTAACAAAACTGTTACTTACGAATTAGGTTATGTGTAACAGTACTGTAGCGCCGATATTAATCCACTCTCCGCACACCAAGAAGCTTCATGAATAGCGTCCCAGGTGTCAGAACTCCGCATTCAAGCGATAGCACAATGCTAAATACTGATTCCGTCAAGACACCGGGCTCCATTTACAGCCAAAGGCTTTTTGCTCTTTGAAATCCATAGCTCCCTGTCAAGCAGACCTCACCATGGCAATAGACATGTTTCCTGCTAGGCCTCTCCATTATGGAGAGCCATTAGCATAATTCATGTTTGAACCAGTGGTGGGAGGCTAATAACGCCATCACAAAACCTCTATATATTGAGCCTCGTCACTAAACTTTCCCCCAGTCAATAGACGTGATGTGTATTAGGCAGAAGTTATGACACATCAGCAGGGTGGTGATTAAATGTCACTGCTTTCAGTTTCCTGACAAGACAGTGATGGACAGATTTGCGTTTGATGCCATCCAGGTGGATGGAGCTGCACTGTTATCTGGTTTTCACAGGAGGGAATGAGTCCTCGTATGGTAAAAGACTTTTATAGCGCTGATTGGAGATTCTGTCAGTGGGGTCCCAAAGATGAGTTAAGGCACACAACCGGTTGCAAACTTGTATTGCCGCATGCTAATACGCTGTATCTCTGCTCCGCTTGTGTTGTTTCTACGCTGTTTCCTAGTAGCTGATAAGGAAATCACGTAAATGGTGACTGCTAGTTCATATTTTCATTTCAGATCTTTCTGACTTTATCGTTCGGTTACGCAGAAGTGACGGAGCTCAGCTTAGGTCCGTGCCATACTCTTCACAATCTTATCATCTGTAACTGCTGGGCCCTTGAGCAAGCCCCTTAACCTTCAAATGCTCAATTCAATTGTAAGTGGCTCTGTATAAAGGGGTCTGCTAAAACAGGGATACTGGTTCAGTAACTCTGAGAGACAAAAATGTTCGCATGTACATCATAAGGTTATTATCCTTACGGTTAAGGTTATTAACACACATAACCCACATGTTACCTCACCAGACACAGTAGCTGTTGTATCCAGCACCCAGAACAGCTCTGGTGCAGAAAGATTTACTAAACACAAAGTCTTATTAAGCGTGCGGCATCAGCGTGAGCAGAATGAATGCTGAGCGACGTTTGGCTGGCTTGATGATGATTACCACTCTCATACTATCTCTCATACTCAGCGTGGATTGTGGGGCGGTTGTGGATTAGTTTCTATTTTGGTTTCCATTTGTGCCAGTAAGCTGACAAACCATGAGGGGAGAAACAATCTGAAACAGAAATACTGACTTCAATGCACTCCAACTTAACAATATCTGCATGCTTCTCAGTTTCCTGCTCTCATCTGAAACACCTGCTCGTGTTGTAAACACAATAGGAAATACGTCGCAGTGTCACATAAAAGACAGTTTCTGATTCTATAAATGCATTCCTGGGAGAACGAGAGAGAGAGAGAGAGAGAGAGAGTGCATGGGGGGTTATTGTTATGACTAGGGGTGTAATGATATGACAAAGTCATGTACTTCGTCATAAATACAACAGGGAATACTGTGTGCTGGCACATAAAAGACATTTTCTTATTCTATAGATGTGTTTCTGAGAGAAAGAAAGAGAGAGAGCAGTATAAGGAGGGTCTGAGCGAGGCAATGCCCTGCACGCTGCCCTACAGTGAGATCAGATTTTGCCCATCATAAATAGTAAAGATATAGAAAAGCAATGTTATATTAAATAAATCGAACACAGTCTATAATACGGCTTTCAGACAAAGTGCAGAGCACATAGTGTCACACAGACCGCATCGGAGACACCTGTATTCACAAAACCTTGTAAAATTAAGAACACAAGTCACATACTTTTGAAAAAGCTATAAAAAGGATAAACGGTTAAGCTTAATCTATAGCATGCTCAGTACAGTATGAGACCCAAGTGATTTAAGCTTTATGTAAAGATGATAAAACAACGGATTTGAACTGTGTTTCAAAGCCACACTTTCATGGAACATTTGCCTTTGTTTATAGGCTACAGCAGGAGAGCAGGAGAGGACAGTGATGAAAATGAGCACATCGTTATTACAAACATCTGTGTGGTCATTTGTCAGTCTTACTGTTGTTCCCTAGTGTTACTGCTTGGCAGTTTTCTTTATGACATACTTCAGGACGATGCATTTTTAACTACGCTCCAAGACTACGAGTGGTGAATGTTTAGCACTGCTGTCACTATGGTTACATACAGGACGCAAAGAAAGAGAGATTTGTCCCCCGCTGTGTGTAAAGCCCTTCAGTGCCGACTTGAGACTAGTATAGTACTTGGACAGACAATCAGAAAATTCGAAATGAGCTTTATTAATGGTCTAGCTGACAGATGTCTTCATTTCATTCATGCCAATTAAATATCGTCATCATGGGGCTGAACATAGAAAGGACACTTTGCTTTGTTAATCACCAAGTCTCAGGTCAGTGTTTATAACTGCTATTTATTTAGGTAGGCTTCCTCCAGGACTGGATGAACAACTACTCCCAAAAATCAACGCAATGCCTTATCACTAAAGGTATTTTGAGAAATGTTTTACTGCAAAGTCCGTCACAAGCCCGTCCAGTATCTGCAATACTACTGCAAATTGTATTTTTTCTGAATGCTTGTTTAATGGGGCGTAAAATGGTTCACAAGGCTATTTGACGCCGTGACCAGTCCTCTGTTGAGCAACTTTTATTGTTGCACAAAGAGCCAGTGTGGGAGGAAATGGTAATCTTTTGCATCACAGCTCTGGTTATTGTGGAGGAACTGTTCTAAAGAGATTTGATGTGTCCAAATCACAAAGCAAGCCTCAATTGTTGGAATCGCCAATATTTTATGCTTGTCCATTTCTCCACAGGGCTGCTGCGACCGCTGTTTGTTAGGCCTCGGCTATATATTTTGGCCCATCAAATCTGCTTCTGTAAATATGCTGCTTGCATGCTCAACAGCGTCCATAAAAGATTTACATGTTCTCCTATGAGAAAGTGAAGGTTATTGAACGGTGATCGTTAATGATGTGGGCTATTCATCCGAAATTCAATGGACTTTGCAAAACCACAGGTGGAAGGAATTAGGCCATTAGGGCTTTTGTCCAGGCTCACTGAGCTGTGTGATGACATTGAAGAAGGGGCCACGCTGGTAAGTGGAGTTATTGGTAGCCATTATGAGTTGTGGCTTTGTGGGACGCAGGCGACGGGGAGTCAGACAGCAGACGGACAGATGGAACCAGACTCAACCCTAGACAGTACTGGAACATGTCCCCGCCACTTAATGGTTAAAGGTGTCTACCATAAGGCAAATACAGGTATCTGTCAAACACCGTCCATTCACATATACCTCCGTGTTCTGTTAGGATTGATATCATTATTATTAATGCTATGAACCTACTATACCCATGTATTACATTGTCGGACACATTAGCTTCTGCACGCTTCTCAGTTCCCTGCTCTCTTCTGAAATACCTGCTTGCATCATAAATGCAATATGAACATAGCATGAAAGAGTGCAGGGTTGGGAAGGGCTGAGCAAAGTAATGCTTCGCACGCAGCTTTAGAGTGAGATAAGATTTTACCCATCTTAAATAGTAAAAACAGAAAGCCAATCTGTGGCAGTAAATGTCAATATTAAATAACTTTATTGTATGGGAAACACTGGCTACTTGGCTATTTAGTCAGTACCTGTACACTAGAGTATCCCATATGGTACTGATATAATAGGGTGTTCACACAATGTCCAGATCGCAAAACGTGCAGTGTCACAGGACGCATCATGCACATTAAGTGATGTATACCTGTTTTTGTACTTGATGTTTCTGGTGCTAATTTGCTGTTTCATCCCTCAAGGGCGTCAATAATTGATTTATATTTTACATTTATGTCATTCAGCAGACGCCCTTAGCCAGAGCCACTTCCAACTGATACAATCTAGCAATCCAAGCAACTGCGGGTTAATGGCCTTGCTCAAGGGCCCAATAGTGGCAGCTTGGCAGAGGTGGGATTTGTACCCTGGACTATTCTGGTCTATATTACCTTAACCGCTAGGCTACCAGTATACACAATTACAAACTCTAAAAATGATCTTGTGAGTGTAGTACAGTCACTACACACACTACAATATCCTTGTCATGTTTGTCCTATACACAAACAAAGAATTGTCTCTGCACATTCGGACCTAGTCTAGCACTTACATTTAGAGAGAAAACCTTTGCTAAGAACTTTGCTCAAGGACCCAACAGTGGCGGACGTGGGATTTGAACCTTAGACCTTCTGTTCCATAGTTCAGTACATTAACTGCTAGGCCTCCATAGTCGCCAAGCTGGAGAGTCAAAAACAAAAAAACATTCAAATAAAGAAGCAACCTTCAAAGAAACATCAGAAGTCATTTAATTCTAAGTATTGTAGCACTAGTGCATTAAGGCACTGGACTAAAAGTGAGCAAATATCCGTTAAGGTTCAAGTAACGTCACTGCCAGAAAGAAAGCTTTGTTGGATCCTTCAGCCAAGAAGTTAACCCTCAAATTTATATTGTACCTTGTAAAAATTGCAATCCAACTGTAAATTGCTCTGATGAATGATGTCGTCTGCTAACATGATTTCAAGTAATTCATTTAGTGGTCCATTGAGGTTGGATATTTCCGGTTAATATTTCACACAGGGAGAACGTAAAAATGGACATTTTAACTTCATTTAGAGCAGAATGGCATCTGGTCCATAGTTCATAGCTTTCAAATTCCACAGGTTTTGACATTCTGAGTCTCAGTTAGCAGAGAGTACATTCTTACACATATGTGTTTTTTTTTCTTTAAAGACCCAACAAGCATGCAGCTATTGTGGAAGAAGCAAATTAAAGCAAATGGGCCTGCCAGTAGTCGGGGGCATGTCACATTAAATATGCTAAAGAGGCATTTGTAAATGCTGTGCACCAGGAAAAAAAGGAGAAGTAGGCCGAATGCACCGCCTTCAGACCCATTCACACCTCGTGGTAAAGTGAGAATCGTCACCTTCAATGTAAAATCAGTTTGGAGTCGCTAAACATGAGCATGCACGCACCTCCAGACGACCTGCAGTAATCTGAAAGTGATCGATAATGTGGGTTTTGAATGTTATTTGAGAACTACTTGAGGCTGCACAGTTTATACTTGAGCTTGTCGGTCACGGTTAATGAGTTTTCAGCGTAGCGATCCATCGCGCTGTGTGCGGGAGCTCAGCAAAAAGCGACGCCAGAATCCAGCCCTCAATCAGAACGAGGAGTTTGAGCCGCTTACTGGTCGTCTGCTTTTGGGGCATCAGTAAAAATGCAAGCAGGTTTAGAAGTGACAGCCTAGAAGTAACAAGCGTTGACGGGTGTAAAAGCGAGTATTTGAGAAAAGCATTCAAAACCCCAATGACATTAAGAAGAATAAAGCGACTTATATGACATTGGCAAGGCCCAAATCCAATTCCAAAAAACAAGGATATTGATACGGTATTGCTGCACCCCTTATAACTTACTCCAACTGAATGATGTTTATTTGAAGCCGGACTTATACTGACACATTATACACACGCAGTGGGATGAGTGCGAGGTCAACCAGCATTAATATGAAAAGTTATGGACAAGTGAGAGAGAAGAGAGAGAGAGAGAGAGAGAGAGAGATGGAGAGGGGACTGAGAGAGCGCGCAGAGAGAGAGAGACGGATTCTCTCTAGTCAGTTCACCAGTCCTTCTTTCTTCAAAACAAAAAACTTTCTTTGGCTAAAATTATATAGTACATAAAAATAAACTTTTTTTTAGGTACACACGTTCAAACGTTGGTTAACGCAAATATCTAACCGGCCAACCACATGGAGCAATAGAGTACATAGATATGGCCAAGACGAGCTGCTCAAACCGAACATAAGAATGCAGAAGAAAGCATGGTTGTTGGTGCTAGACTGGCTGATCTGAGTATTTCAGAAACTGCTGATCTACTGGGATTTTCGGGGTTTTCTCTAGAAGTTACAGAGAATGATCCAAAAAAGAGAAAATATCCTGTGAGAGCAGTTCTCTAAGCCAAAATGCCTTGTTGATGCCAGAGGAGAATGGCCAGACTGATTCGAGCTGAAAGAGCAACAGTAACGGAACTAAAACCTAAAACCAAGATACGCAGTAAAACCAAGATACGCAGAAGAGCATCTCGGACTGCACATGTCAAACCTTGAAGCAGATGGGCAACAGCAGCGGAAGACCACACCAGGTTCCACTCCTGTCAGCTAAGAACAGGCAACTGGAGCTACAAAACCAGACAACAGCTGATTGGAAAAATGTTTTCTGGTCTGATGAGCCTCGGGTTCTGCTGCGATATTTGAATGGTAGGTTTAGAGCACAACATTAACAACATGACAGGATAGATCCATCCTGCCATGTATCAGTGGTTCAGGCTGTTGGTGGTGTAATGGTGTGAGGAACATTTTCTTGGCACACATTGGGTCCGTTAATACCTACTGAACATCGTTTACACACCACAGCATTACCAAGTGTTGTTGTTGACCATGTGCATCCCTTTAGGGCCATAGTGTACCATCGTTTGATATCTACTTCCAGCAGGATAACGCACCATGTCAAAAAGCTTACATCATCTCAAACTGGGCTGTTGAACATGACAGTGATTCCACTGTACTTAAATGGCCTCCACAGCCACCAGGTCTCAATCCAACAGAGCATGTTATCAAGTCAATATGGACCAAAATCTCTTAGGAAGGTTCCTGAAACCTTGTTGAATCTATGCCATGAAGAATTAAGGCAGTTCTGAAGGCCAAAAGTGTGTCCGACAGGTAAATAGCAAAGTGTATCCCATTTAAATGATCTGGTTACCTCAAGCTGGCCACTAGCTACCAGCAGAAACTAATCAGGGCCATTCATGAATGGAATCTAGAAACAACGTCCCTCGCCGCACTGTGTTATTCTGCATCATGCGATCTGATCTGTCAACTCAATTCAGCAGAGAGGACAAATATGCCTCTGATCGATTCGCTATTTACCGTCTGCTGGGGATGCGCAATCAGACACCAGACAATTACACCTTTTTCACAACACATTTGCGTGAGGCGTGGAAAACAGGGACAGACGCCTCTTTTTGTACGTTAGCCTGCCCAGTTTGTATCAGCAGTGTAAAATATGTGGCCACAATTTTTCAATTTCCAAGTCGAAGCATTCAATCAGACCTGGTCTGAAGGGTAAGTTGCAAAAACACCGCGATGATGGAGACGTAGACTAAAACACAGGCGGGAACAGGTATCCACGGGGAGCCAGGCATCCTTGGCAAAAATGCCCAGTATTTACAACAATCTGGATCTGTAACAACCATTCTAGAAATGGCTGGACGAAAACATTTCAAACAGCAGAACCATGATTTTCCTACTGTACAGAGCTCGGGGGGTAGGGTGGAGTAAGAAATCCAAACCCATTGCTCAGTAATGTAACAATAAATTACAGTGGGGCAAAAAAAAAAAATGTATTTAGTCAGAAACTGACTGTGCAAGTTCTCCAACTATAAAAGCACGAGAGAAGTCTGTCATTTTCATCATGCTACACTCAAACGAGAGACCCAATGAGGGAAAAAAAAAAAATAAAGGAAACACATTGTAGAATGTAAAGAACTTAATTGTAAATTTGGGGACAATAAGAGTTGGTCAATACATTTGGTTCTTCAATCAATACTTTTGTTGTAATACATAACCTTTGTTGGGCAATTGCAGAGGTCAAACGTTTCCTGTAAGTCTTCACCAGCGTTTGCACAACTGTAGCTGGGTATTTTGGGCCCATCCTCCATGCAGATCTCCTCTAGAGCAGTGATGTTTTGGGGGAACACAGGACTTTCCAACTCCCTCCACACATTTTCTATGAGTTGAGGTCTGGAGACTGGCGAGGCCCATCCAGGACCTTGAAAATGCTTTTTATGGAGCCACTCCTTCGTTGCCCGGCGTGTGTTTGGGATCATTGTCATGCGGAAGATCCAGCACCTTCCATCTTCAATGATGAAGGAGGTTTTGGCTACGAAGTCTAAGTGATCCACAGAATTCTTCCCTTAACATGGATCAGTCGGTCCTGCCCCCTTGGAAAACAGGAAAAACAGCCCAAAGGATGATTGTTTCCACCACCATGGCTTCACATAGGTTATGGTGCAACTCAGCATTCTTCCTCTCCAAACACGACGAGTGGAGTTGTTACCAAAAAAGTTCTATTTTGGTTTCATCGACCACATGATATCTCCGTCCTCTTCTGGCAAACTTCAGAAGGGCCTGGACAGGTTATGGCTTAAGCAGGGTGCACGCCTGGCACTGCCCGGATCTGAGTCCCTCTCGGGTAGTGTTGGTAATGATGGTAACCTTTTGTTTACTTTGGTCCAGCTCTCTGCAGGTCATTCATGAGGTCCCTCCGTGTAGTTCTGGGATTTTTGCTCACCGTTCTCTTGATCATTTTGACTCCACGGGATGAGATCTTGCGTGGAGCCTCAGATCGAGGGAGATTATCATTGGTCTTGCATGGCTTCCATTTTCTTACAGTTGCTCCCACAGGTGATTTATTCACACCAACCTGCTTGCCTATTGTAGATTCACTCTTCCCAACCTGCTGCAGGTCTACAATTTTCTTCCTGGTGTCCTTCAACAGTTCTTTGGTCTTGGCCATGGTTGAGTTTGGAGTCTGACTGTTTGAGGCTGTGGACAGGTGCCATTAATACAGGTAACGAGTGGAGGACAGAAGAGCTTCTATTAGAAGAAGTTACATGTGTGTGAGAGCCAGAAATCTTGCTTGTTTGTGGGTGACCAAATACTTATTTTCCACCATGATTTACAATTAAATTCTTTAAAAATGTGATTTTTCTCAGTTTGTCTCTCATAGTTGAAGTGTAGCTATGATGAAAATTGCAGAACTCTTTCATCTTTCTAAGTAGGAGAACTTGCACAATCAGTGACTGACTAAATACTTTTTTGCCCCACTGTAAGTGTGCTTAGCAACATAATCGACTGTGTGGCTATGCACAATATCAGGTCACCAACATATATGTGACCTACTGTAGATAACACAGCTTATGTGCTGGCTTTGGTACATTTACAGGAAGGAGTGAGTAGAAGAGAATGGCGACTAATGCAAAGGAAACAGAAGTAAATCATGGTAATAGGAGCATACTTTGCTGCTTATGCATTGACCACAGTCCAACAAGCAGGTGTATGTCTCAGCTAAGTCTGCTGGAAAAAATGTTCTTAGACCCTGAAATGTCATGTAGCGAGCTAAGTAAAGCAAAACCTGTTAGTCATTAGTGGAACGGCAATCTCTTCCTACGTACAGACAGCGGCTCTTGATGTATTCTGCAGAACACTCCCTGAAGCTACCGGAGCTGGATGGGGATGCATATTTAATATTTGTACACTGACTTCGGTGTGATGTCTATATCATTGCTATTTGCGCCGGCAATATACACGTCGATGGCTGGTGACGTATTACAGACCTGTTAACTCAGTAATAAAAATAATAAGGTCATCAGTTGGCGGTGATCTCACAGCGTTAGCGGAGCACGGTAGGGGAATGACGCCACCAAGGATGGTCCTTTATCAACTGACTGCAGACAAATACAGTCACCTTGGCAAGCGCTCACAACAGAATAGATCCCACCTCCAATTGATCACCCCCAAACGGCATTCAGGACTGAGACCGCAAAACATTGATGGCACAATCAAGCCTTAAAATGGAAAGCAGTTTGTACATCTGCATTTGAATGAATCCATCCACAAAATAGACAGCTAGAAATATTCCAATAGCAGAGCCCATTTCCATTACTCCTTAAGGGAAAAGCCACCTGGTTCCCATGTATATAAAAACCCTTTACTTTTAATGCCAGCATAATAGGGAACTTCTGATTGGCCCCGCTACCTTGCCTGTTTCTCTAATAGACGGAGAGCTCGATCAGCTGCACCACAGTGGGACTGCACAAGGTCTGTACTGTGCCACAGAGCATTACTTCTAGCGTTAAATGCCACAACATAAAATAAACAACCATTATCTCATAACTAAGCAGGCAAGAATCCATTCAGAACACCATCTACCTTCGTCATTGTCCCGATCGCCATTAGCTATGGGGAAAATTATAGTTAGAGATTACTGCGGTCAAACTTTTGGACTCCACTGTCCACAATCCTTCACGTTCTCATGCCCCCAACCAAGCCTACACTCTGCAACAATTTGATTCGTCAACATACTGAACACCTGCTCCAGTTGCTCGTTCACAACTCTTCCACCTCAATGCAAATGTGCCCTCCAGTCCCTGAAATAGGATTTCTCCAATGCCCTCATGCTGAAACAGCTGGCCAGAAGTCCACAAATTCCTCTCTTCCTGTTGCTCAGAGCAAGATGCCCATGGTTCTCCTGGCAGGCAAGTTTAAGCCCCTTCCTGTGCCCAATCACCCCATGCCCTAGACCATTACGGACTTCCCTTGCCATCATTGTGGCACAACATAGCAGTTTGGGAGCAGGACCACTAGGTCATTAACAGGGTATTCCACTGTCACAAGGGGCAAGTCAATCGTTGCCAAAGCCAGGCTTCTCAGTACACCAAGGGTGGCTCCGCCCATTTGGACTTCCGCTTCAGACAAGGGATAAAGAAAAGCTGCACCCTCTGGCCTCTTTGTGATCATCAAGCAGATAAATGATGTCACATTCAGACTCCTGTTGACTCCTCACTTATGAATCCCTCCCTGGACAAGCCCCCTGCCTTCAAAACACTGACGCCTCCCCAGCACACACCTTTCATACAGTCCTGGATTCTCGGCTACAGGGGCAGTGATCTCCACTATCTTAAAGACTGGGAGGGTTATATGTCTGTTGAAAACTGCTGGGTGCTGGCACGGGTCGTCCTGGCTCTGCCTCGCACCAGGAATGCCCTGCACCTAGTCCCCATGGTCATCCACATCGTGGGTCACCTTGTCCACTGATCAAACCTCAGCTCCGCTGTGATCGGAATCGCTGATGGATCTCCGCTCACTGCCAGGTGTAACCATAGTGGGAATTTGGTCTGGAAAACTGGAATTCGGGTAGCAGGTTTCCTCATTCTACTGTAGATCAGCTGGTTCTCATTCCCAGCGCCGACTTACCTGGCACGGCAGTAGAGTATGTCATATTGATTGACTGTTTAATTACCTGTTTAATTTGTTGTTAATTTGCGCCTCATAGCAATCACATTTGACTGGCAAGAAGCCTGGTGCACAGCAGCTCCTATTTAACCTCCATCTGGCCCCACATCCATGTAAGTGACTCAGAAGTATGGTTTCGCGATAGCTGTGCCACTGAAATGCCAGTTGGAAATCCCAGTGTACACAGTTTAGACCAAAACAACTTACTTCTCATCTCTATGCATCTCTTCAGGGCAACCGCCCTTAAAATGCTTTATATTCATCAGCATTTTGTAGCCATGTTCTTTTGATATACCGACATCTAATATGCTTTTGATATTTTTCGAAAGCCTTTAGCCTTTTGTAGGCTGCAGCTACGTGTACTGACACAGTTCCTAATCAGATCGTGGATATTTATTATTAATAGTGTAGATACATAGCAGCTAGGGAGAAAATCTGGGTTCTTGATGTTTTCATCAAAGCTGTATGGACCTTATGTTACACAAAACCTTATGATGCCTTTACCAAAGGCTAACCAAAGAGATTTATCTTCCAGACACTGAACACACGTCTTTTCTCTCCTCCTGAAGCTTTTCCCTAGAAGAATTCCCTAATCAGCAGATCCTGTGATAGAGCACAGTATGGCGTAAGTACAGTAATAGGAGCTACAGTACAAAAAAAAAAAAAAGAGAGAGAATGTAATTTGTGGTCCCCCATGGCTGTGAGCATGAATGTCCATTTCCAAAGAATGGGACAGTAGGTAATTGACACATGGCAGCTCCTGCTCAATAAAATGCAAATTGGCACCTACAGGTAACACTGTCTACCCGTACTGTCTCTCACATCTGTACATCCTACTCTGTTTTCTTCTCTCATGGCCTAACAGCAGCAATCAAAGCACGAGTACTTTCTGTCTTCAGAATAGCTTCATATTAAGCAAGGTTTCATAATACATACTATACATAACATGTATAGATTTAGATTTGCTGAGGCTCTACAGTAACCCTGTATGTGAACTTTAAATCCTTCAAAATATACAGTGGAGGGCACGATGCTGGGGCGCTAGTGGAAAAGCTTTAGATTTTTTACATAGAGGTTTTGCAACAACTACTCAAAGACCAAAGAAGATCAAGGAGTGCTGACTGTCAGGGACTTTCCTCCACAGTCACCTGACCTAAACTCCATTCACATAAAAGCATCGGCTTTTCTTGGGAGCCCATGGAGTCTGGACAAGAACGAAGCACATCAGACCCAATGCTGTGAATGGATATAAGGCTGACGATATCTAGTTCATACCTTTTCATCTCACACACCACCTCAGGCTCTTTCCCTGCCAGTGAAGTGATGTTCCACGCCTCCAAAGCCAAATTTAAGTCCATCCAGAACTTCCTACCGCATGTTCCCATCATCCACCTTTTCTACCCATGCTCTGTTCATGCACTAGCCTTAAGTGATTTCAGAATTTGTTCCCTTCATATAGGTACTGACTGTAGTTAATAATTCACAACAGGTTGTAATTCCTATAGCTTTTCTGAGCGTGCCACGAGCTCATTTGCTAGGTTGTTGACTGTGGCACCAAGAATGCTCTGGTACAGATCAGACCATGGCAAGGTTCTTTCTCACCAAGAGCCAAAGTGACATAGAGCAAAAAAAAAAAAAAGACAACAGACCTGCTGCTCAAGGTTGACTGTCGAGCTTTCTGCCATCCCTACTGCACCTGATCCGGCATCGGCCGCGAGCTGAGCTCACTCACATTTTTGGCTACTATGTTTATTTGCTGCTGATGTGCTGCTGTCTTCTGCAGTCCAAGATTGGTGGGTGAGGGCACTGCTAGGTGAATGAAGGTGACGTAATCAAAGGGTCACACTAAGTGACTGTGAGAGGAAACAAAGTGACGTGCACCGGTCCGTTAATACCATACTACTACTCCTGCCTACACTAGATTGAAAACACATACGATTGTAAGTTACTGTTTGGCTACAGGAAGACATTTATGACAACACTGACATCCATAATTGCTTCAAGATAATTCATTTCCTAAAATGGTTTTAAAATTACAAGTAAGCTCTGTTTAATGACCGTCCGATCAACGTCCGTATCGCTTTAACGCCTGAGGTCGTAAACCATTCAATCAAATTGTAAAAGGAAAAAAAAACTATCTTTTAACTCTACATTGCGGCACAAACAGCTGGTCAGATTAAAAAAGGTTTGCCAGGCGGATTTTAAATGCCATAAATGTTATTTATCCCATTCTTTAATGTTTACTTGTTTTTTAATATCATTTATTATTTAAATGGCACTTGTACTATTAATCATGGGACTTGAGTGGTTCAAGGAGCATGAGCCACCATTTTCACACATGGATTATCCACCACAGAGTCCAGAGCTGAACCCCATAGAGAACCTTTGGGATGTGCTGGATTATCCCCCAAGATCTTATATTGATCTCCCATCATCAATATAAGATCTTGGGGGATAAATTAATGCAAGTCTGTGACATTGCAGAAGCTCGTGGAGACGATGCCACAGCGAATGCGTGCCATAATCAAAGCTAAAGGCGGCCCGACGAAATATCAGAGTGAGTGACCTTTTTTTGGCCGGGCAGTGTGTATATATCATAAGTACATATATCATGGGAAATTAATTAGTACATTTCTGTAAATGTTCTAATTACAGCTTCTTTATTGTCATCAATCCAAAGCCATCAGACAGTAAGGGTCATACCCCAGACTGGGTGCCAATTACTCAAAGGCATGTTTGTGAGGTTGAAAGAACCCTACAGAAACATGAGAAGATCACGCCAGATAGAACAGAGCCAAAGACTGCATCCTGGACCGCTCCATCCTACGCCGCTACTGCTCCCTCACCACCCCTGCCGAACTCCTCCAGGATAAAACGCTTTGTATTCAAAAGCCACAAATAGGAAACGCACTCCTGTACTTCCCTTCTCGGCCTACCCACTTGCCTCTGTGTAGAAGTCAGAATGCATATAATCACAGATCAAGGGACACCCAGCCACAAAGAAAAGCGCATCTCGGGCAGTGACGGGGGTTGGACAGACGTCCAAGCTCAGATCAGGAGCCAGACGCACATCTCTATACACTCCACATGAAAGGCAGGAGGTACGGGCTTTGATCGTCACCTGGCACATCAGCCGCCCCTCCCAGGGTTTCTGCTCCTTGTCCCTGCTTATGCAATTACCTGACAACCCGGCGAGTGGAATGAGCACTCAAGCGCAAACACCGCTCTTTGTTCTATGTTATGTAAAGTTAGGCTAAGCACAGGAATGAGGAGCTGTTACTGTGCACCGGAACGCAACTCATCTCTGGGGTGCGAAGCACTGACGAACGAGGGGTGTGTGATATTGCCAAAAAATGATATCTCAATATTTTCTGGGATTTTGTCCATAACGATAATTAGACGATACTTTGGCAGTGTATATTTTGTATATTTTATAAGAATTTAAAAGTTGCTTAAACCACTGCCTCAACCACTTGAATTGGCACCATGTCTTTCTTGGTGACATCATTTGTTTTAAGGCTTGCTCTCTGTTGCTATTCATTGCAGAATGATTCCTCTAAGGTTTGCTGAGTGTGTTTTTGTGCTGGTACCTTGGCCTGTCGTGAACGGCTGACTCCCGAAATTTGTCCCAATCTTCATATTCTGCACGGTGGTTATACGTGGCATTAGTCTTTTCTACCTGGTTACATGACTTAATAAATATGTGAACAAGTGAGTGACATACTCAACAATGTCACATCGTGACAGTAACAATAAAGACATCATCAGACACGATACATATGGCACACCCCCAACAATGAATCCTTACATAATGGAGTTCATCTGGGAATATGAACATATCCCTTTCTCTTCACATTCTAGTATCTCCGTCTGGCAGCGTCTCCCCACCTTTCTCTGAAATTCTCCTTCTGGCTCTCTGATTGCTAACTGAGCCGTAACCGCTGCCGGCACACTAACTGACAGACGGGCTGCTTTTCAACAAAGTGCTGGTGTTTGTTAAGTGCAGGAAGCCACATCACGACTAATAGTCCCATCTCTCAGAGTTGAGGTGGAGTGCTATTCCATGCTGATTGTATTCCACGTTCGTGGCAGCGGGCAAAATATGCTTTGGTACGTGGTGGCAGCGCTACAGATACGTCTATTACTAACTCTCCTTGGTAACGACAATGGTCAGCTCCAAGTATCCACTTGTATTGTCACAAACACTGGCGTCATGGGAGGCAAACGACAATGAGATTGTAAGTAGCTAGTGTCTATCATTTTTAAAAATTGCCTTGTCTTTCCTCATGCTCATGCAATTACCGGCTCAGCGTGGCGCAGCCTGGGGGGGGGGGACTGACAGTTGGCCATAGCTACTCACTGCCAGGGCAGCAACAATGGCACCACTCACAACTGGTGACCAGGTCGAAAGGGATTTCGGTGTTTCCTAACACAGCTGCAGTAGCAGCTTTCGGTAGTTTCCCAGAATGGGCTTCAGTAAATCGGTCCAAGCAAAGGGGTCAGGCATGAGGAGGGACAAGAGCAGCCAGATACACCGATTTCCATCAGGGAGAGGACTTCACTGTCCCCATTTTTCATAGGAGGGTTGGAACTTTCGGAATTTGAAAGCCTCTTCAATTGAACGAGACAGGTCAAATTGTTTTTGTATCCCAATTAAAAAATAAATATATTGGACTTCGAACATGGGCACTCTAAATAAAACAGTGGTGTCGCAACAACCTAGTTGACAACAACTAGGGCACAATCATAGGCAGACAGTATTATGTATGTTATATTACATACTTGGAGTATTATATTATTAAGTATTTGTATATTACATCAGTCTGTGGGTGCAGTTTCAGCATCGGCGCCGCTCTCCTAGTCAGTTTCAATGAATTTTCACTTGCTTTATATTTCATTTATTTCATGGATTTGTTGATTATTATTCATGCTTTTAATCATTAATGACATACGAATATAGGTATTTGGGTGTCGGCAACGGAATAATGCTACTTACTTTCAAACAAACACCCTTTTGCAGCCAACTTAGTTTGAATTCCGAGATTCCACTGTATCTTAATTACCATATTTTTCGGACCATAAGGCGCACTTAAAATCCTTTAGTTTTCTCAAAAATCGACATTGCGCCTTAAAATGCGGTGCGCCTAATGTATGAATTAATTCTGGTTGTGCTTTCTGACCTAGAAAGTAATATGATCTGTGCTTCAACATTAAAGTGTGTGCATTCATTCATTCATTCCCTATACCCGCTGCCTCAAAAATGTCACCTGTTAAGATATATGCTTATGAAGCAGATTTCAAACTATCGCTAAAAACGCTATCAGTCACGCAGTACAAAATGGAAATAGAGCAGCTGAACGGCTAAGTAAAAGCAACGAGACTGACGCGGATAATGACGAGAGGGATCCGGGCATGCTTGATGCCAAAATCGCCCAACTAAACTCAGACACTTATGAAGAATTTGATGGCTTTGTGGTAGAGGAATAACCTGAAAAAGTGAGTGTATTGTTTTGTATTTTAGCTGTTACAACTGAACAATGTTGAGAGTTATTGCGAAAGAGCTGAATAAAGTTTGACTTATAAGAGTTTTGTTTCATTTAATGCGTCTTATAATCCGGTGCGCTTTATGGTCCGAAAAATACGGTATTGTTTTAACAATGTGTGAGCTGTCACTCACTGTGACTTTAAAAACACACCTTAATGCAGTCATGTAGCCAGGGAGGAAACACTACTCCGCATGCAGCGGCGATGGTACGTGCTCTACAAACCAAGTTAGAGTTCTACCTAAAAGCACATGATTGAAGTTAAAAATGAGTGAACAAACTTTGCCAGGAGACAAAATACAGACAGTGCCAGCCTCGCCGTCTACGTGATTAGATTTAATTGCTAGACGTCAATCTAAAAGCTATTTCGGAAACTGGCTGCTGTTCAAGAGAGCTCTACAACGAACTTATTTCACCATCTGAGAACTAATCACCGTGCAGAATATGATTATGAACATTATGACAAACTTCAGGAGTCAACTGTCCATAACAGCTGACAAGGTAAGCCAGCCAAGGTACCATCGGTCCTATTATAATCCCAAAAAACATTGAGATATCATTTTTTGTCTATATCAAAGCCAGCAGGCAACCAGCGCATTCCAAGCATCGGCTATGACTTGTCAGTCTGCCACCACACCTACAGTCTGATGCCAACGTGTCTTTTTTCTTTGGTACGCCAAAGAATCCATAAGCAGATCATGAAAGAATGCTTTGAAACGGACTTATTTGCCATGGAGTCATGAGAGGAAGATTTTTTTCCCCCTCCAGACAGATAGGAGGCCCTTGAGACTAAAGCATTAGTACCTCAAGATCAACAGGTCCATCTAGCTTCCCCATGGCCTGAATGGTTGCCACAGCAACAAAAGAAGCCTGGTTATGACAGGAAATTTGCATTTGCTTAATAACAGCAGCTCCAGCCTGAATCACATATTGTATTTGAAAGGGCAGAGACGCTCTGTATGAATTTTAGAACATACACTGCGGTGCTAGGGCACATATATATCTGGCAACAAAACGTCTCATTCTGGACTAAATTATAGTAAATAGAAGGTCACCTGCGCTGGAGTCTTTGAATGTTTCTGTACAGCCGGCGCACTTAATACCACAGGGTAAATAATTAAAAGTCAGCCTTGCTTACCTTTTGAAGATCGTTTATTTTTGCAAAAGCAAAGCTGTTCATCGTCCGCTATTACGCTGTAATCTTACAAAGCATCACTTAACCAGGTGCAATACGTTTTCCCGGACTTTTCTGTTGGCCAAAAGTTTAGGGACACCCAAGTAACACATCTACACGTGCTCGTCGAACATCTTTAAATCATGTGCATTCATACTGAGCCGGTCCCCGCTTTACTCCTATAACAGGCTTCACTTTTCTAAGAAGGCTTACCACTAGAGTGTTAAACATACATGCAAGGATTGCTGAGTTGGTTGTTGAGCCATAAAGCCTGGGTTATATTTGGCATTCCAATTCATCCTGAAGCAGTTCGATTGGGCTGTTCAGGCCTTGCAACTTTCACACTCGGCAGTCCACTTCTTTATGGACCTTGGCTGGGGCATGTGGGCACTGTTATGCTAAATCATTTAAAGAGCTTCCCCAGACCAGTTTCCAATAATTCGAAGGCAGACACTTCTCTAGAATGTCAATAGGGTTTAGGTCAGGGGATTGGAATGGGCATTTGAAAAGCTAGAAACTGCGGAACTCTTTTTGTGTGAACTTGAGCCTAGGGTGGGGGCCAAAAGTTTGAGATCACTAGTGAAAATGCTTCTATTTTGTATTTTCCTCAGATAGTATAGAATGCTTTTCATTACAAATCATATACTAAACATAACACACATTGAAAATAGTGAAAAGTTAAACCTTTGAAAGGCCCTTTGGATACATTTCAAAGTTTAACCAAAGTGGCTATATTATTCATAGTCTTGGTGGAATTCAATATTTTAGCAAATATTTCACTGCCTCATCTGGCATTCGTTCATTAAAGTCAAACTCCTTCTGGGGAACGGTACAACCTGTGTGCAAAATCTTCTTTTTAGAAGCTGACACAGAGCTAACAGACATTCACTAAAGCCCATGTGTCTCCGAGCGTCCACGACACGATCGTGCACTCGCTTATTTAAGAAGATGAAAGACTAAAGCCTATTGGACAAACAGCTTTTAAGACGTCATCGTAAACAGAGTGTGGACCGATGCGTTTGACACAGAAGACAACATCTCAACACTTTCTGTTCTTTACAAAAACTGATCCACCTCTAAAAAGGGGCAGAACCTCATAACCTGCCTGCAGTCCGTGAATCAGAACAGGTAGGAATCATTAAGTCTTACAGCTCATTTATAATATTTACAATAGTCCATCTGCGTCAGCACCCGATTTTCTTTGGTCTTCGAGTTGCTCTCAGACTTCTAATCACCACTGTACATTGTAGTTACTGTCCTACTAGAAGAGCCAATCGTGACCAAGTTCCAGTTTCTTGAAGTGTCTGTTACAAAAAGCTCTGTTTTTGTACTTGCATTACAAACACATTAACGGTTCTTACATCAATGGTTAAAGGAAATATTAGTCTTTCTTCTGGCAAGCCATCCAAATAGTCTGCTGCCACATATATGGTGTCTAATTGTAGATCCGGAGACTTGGTGGCCCCTAAATCTCCAACAACGATCATTTATTGCCACTTTAACAAACTATCCCGCTGTCCTCGGGCATAAAATCCATTTTGAATCCATTTGAGTCATCAAATGTATTCCAGTCAGGTTTATTCTTGCTCTGGTTGTTTAACATCCTAATTATTGCTCCACAAATGCACATGGGCATTTCAGCTTGTTATAGCCATCGGCCGTTTTATTAGCTCTTTAGGTCATTTGTGTTTTCTTTAGTCATCCCCATGTTGCAGAATGGCAAAAGCCTGATATGCCAACTCATCCGCAGAGGCCAGGGAAGCAGCGTCATGGGTGATACGTTCCTACACACCAAGGTGAGCTTAACGCAAAACATAAACGGGAACGTCCTTCAACTACCGATTGCTCATAAGCATTTTTTCCAATTATTGTGATACACAGTTTTGCTAAAAACCATCACTGTAAAGCATTCTTCAGTAACAGGTTCGCTCAAAGGTTTAAGGTTGCTCTTCTTTTATCAGGCCCGAGATTAAGCTAATTAACCGCCAAGACATTTTCATAACGGTTTGTACCCAGCTTTAGCAAGAGTGCCAATTATTCTCGAGCCGACTGTAAATCCTCCTGAATGCCTCCCGTCTTTGTAGTCTGTAATAATACACCAACCAGGGAACAATAACAATGTGCAGTTCAAAGAAATTTGGGAAACATTGAATATGAAATGAACTCGTACTGTGAGGAGAAGATCTTATAACATGTAAGCCCTCCTTGGGCCAGGATTTGGAGAAACCCTGACATCCTGTCAATCAAGCGTGCACAAACAGAAAATCGTTTTTGATTCTACAGCGCTCGAAAGGAGGAAATTTTTCATGAAGGCACAGAGTTCACCGGAGTGAGTACACAGACTATAAAGTCTGTATGAACTGCACACTATATAATCAAAAGTCCACCAAACATCAACTTAAAAATATTAATAAGGCATCGCTTCCGACCTACTAGCTTCCTCTCTTCTGGGAAGGCTTTTCACTTGATTTAGAAACACGGGTGTAGAAATTCTCAAGAGCATTAGTGAGGTTTAAGCACCGGTGTTGAGGGATAAAGCTTTGTTCACAGTCTGCATTTCAATTCAGCCCAAAGGTGTTGGGTAGGGTCGAGGTCAAGGCTCAGTCACGCTCTTCCACGGCACACTTGTCAAACTTAAACAGGAAATAAATGCATCAAGCTGTTTTTTACAATTTCTTCAATTTCAGAAAACTGTCGTGATTTCTCTGTTAAGGATTAGTTACTCCAGAGTGGAACCTGTTTCAAACCTGTCCCTATAGCGGTCTTATGTATTTGCGTAGCTGCCGAGCCGAGGGAACCCAATCCATAAGGTCGTCATGGACAGTCCTGCTGCTGATTTGATTCCAGAGGCAGTTGAGAACTCAATAGTGAGTGTGGCAACCAAGGTCAAACAATTCATCACTCAGCAGTCCTGAGCCAAATCTACATATTTTTAGTAATGTAGGTTAGGACCTCATTCTTATGTACACTATATAGCCAAAAGTTTGTGGGCAGCCAAACATTACGTTGAAAAAAGAAATGCTATTGATATCAAGTTGGTTTCCATTTGCTGCTACAGGGGCCTACACTATTTGGAGAAGGCTTTCCACTACATTTTGGAACATGAATGGGCCTACTCCCATTCTACTAATCTGTGGAGATTCCAAGCCTTCGTATTATGAACCCGAATGCGTTCAGAGAACGTGGCTGAAATAACAGACCACTATTTAGAAGGGGCGTCTACAAATTTCTGGCCGTACAGTAAAGCAGGCTGAGTGCTTTTCATTTCAAACCATTTTCATTCAAGCGCTTCAGGTAATCCTGGAGCTCAGAAAAACGAAAACGCATCATTCATCATGTTGTCAAACAGATCTGATGATGCCGGTGTTCTCTCTTACAGCTCTGAACGTTTCATTTCTCCTCCTCTTGACTCCTGACGGAACGATGACAGATTTAGTCTCTGCTATCTCTGTATAGCCACAACTATTTATTCAATTTGATCCGATTCCGCATTGATTTGCTTTGATAACTCGATAAAGACGACAGAACCGCACCGACAACAAGGAACTTCTAATATAATAAAACTTCAAAGTGTGCCATCCTTACCTACATCCAAGCCTGACTCACTGCTACATCTGTTTGAAAGATTTCTTACATTATGAAGATGCACCATAACAGTCGCCGGAGGCCTCGTTTTCAACAAGGCATGGCAAATGAGCGTAGGCAGCTCGTATTCACAAAAGTAATGAATGTTAATACATTTTCCGTAGCCACCACACACGCATATCACTTAAGATTTGTATATAGGTGCACAACACACCAAACAGGAACCACAGCATGTAAATGTCAGGATGAAGGGCTCCAGGAACAGCCCAGCAGCTACATCATCCCACATGGCTCCCTTGTGATCCTTTTCCCTTCCGTTTTCACTCAATATTTAAACCCCCCTAACTGGTCAGGCTTTATCATACTTCAGTTCCTAGGGGTTTTTTTCTGTCCTGTTGCGGTTTGTCTATTCTTGTCCCTGTTGCTCCTGTAACGTTTTTGTCTGCTCCTGTTCTTGCTTTATACATTAATCCCCGTCTTGTGTGTTTCCCTTGTGAACTGTTAGCCGCAGCGCTTCCTTATCAGCTGTTTGTATCAGCGTTGTGCTCCCTTGTAGCCCCTCTCTGTATCCTCCCCATCTCTTTGGTAGCCTAGCCACCTAAAATCTCTTTTTTCCATTTGGTACCCCATCGTGTCTGTGTGTTGTATCCACGAAGTCATTTTGTGATAAAACACTTGAAACTAACGACTGTCTCAGTCATGTGCTTGCTTGTTAGCTCATGTTTGAACTAGAGACTGTTCTAACTTGGTTGATGTGCTTAGAGACTTCTTTGTGCAAGTTACTTGGGTTTGGGAGTATAACTCTCCGCTTCTTGTTAACAAGCTGTAAACGGTGTTCGGAAATCTATGAGCCTGTCCTATTGTAAGTAGTACTCCTTTGTTTGCCCCCCCCACTACCAGTATATTCTCTCTAACCTATAACTATATAAACTGGCTCACATTCACTTGTTGAGTCTCTGTGTCATCTGTCTTCTTCGTATTACTGTCTATTATTGGCTTTCGTCAAACAAAAGTATCAGGTCCGTCATATCGCCCTCTTAAGTGTTACATCCCCCCAAACCTCGTTTGCATACAGCGTCTTCTGAAAATACCCTTTATATTTACATTAAAAGACTACGTAACTATGTCTATTTCAACATGTATTGTGCTTTATATCCATTTGGACGTAATTTTGAGCACATTTCGTTATTCAACCACAAGGTTCTCCTCGAGCACAGTGACACGCGATCGCAATCAAAGTATGAAATAACAGGACTCACGCTTTGTAAGATTAATAAGGCCCCATAGCTTGATTTTTACCAGTTGTCTGAGACAGGACAATAAAACCAAACTAAGCTCACGCAGCTTGAAGTCATTTAGGTTACTTCATCTCCTGTCAGGCTTTCATTTCCTTTGTGTGACGCTATAATTGCGTAGTTTATCAGAGAACACTGTCCACTTAAAATTAAAAATATATGCATCCAAGGCATCTGTTCTTTCGTTTCCAAATTACCACCAGATTGTTCAGACAAATGGCACAAGTGGCAAGTGCGACGCAGCTTAGGAAAATGACAAATTATTTCGCCACACTGTTGCCTCACAGCACAACCCTGCTTTGAAACAAAAGGGGGGAAAAAGGATTAAATTAGTCCGCTAATTACTGAAAATTACAGCTGTTACATTAATGCTCGATCATGGGCTTTTTTGGAGTGAATCACAAACCCTCTTAAGACTGACATTTCAAAAACGCTCCAGCAGGCCTGAATTTCATTACTGCGAGCAATAAAATGCATAGCTAGAGAGCAATGCGGTGGACAACAGCCCATAAATAATTCTCCAAACACGGCGAACGTTATTTACAGCACGGAAAAATTCGACAGCCAGTCGGATTTTTCAACCTAATTCATTTCGGCGTCTGGAGAAGGTTTTCAAAGGGATCAATTATTAAAATCGGGCTCAAATGACTGCATGTGTCAACAATTTAAGAAAATCTGATTTATCCGTTGGTTTAAGGCTTTTGAGAGGCCATTTTTCATTGAAATGGCCTTTAGCTTTACTTATTAAAGTACATTATTTCTCATGTAGATTTATTTATGTAACGTGATAGATCATTAGTCAGATTAATGTAATGTGCTCTCATGCCATTAGAACTGGTAAGCCTGCAGAGAGCTCGATTCCCCGGCAAGTTTCTGCCACAGTAGGATCGGGGAGCGAGGGGAGTACACGCTGAATGCTAAAGTCCCACTTTGGTCTATTTCAATCTATCCATGCTTCTGCTTAGTGAATACAGATTTCTGTATTTTCACAAATGTATATTGTGGTATGGGCACAGAGGATGTAGGTCAACCTCAATATCGCAATGACAATCTAACGCATTCGCATGCTGCCATTCAGACGGACGCATTTCTCTCCTACTATGGTAAGCTAAATTTATTACCGACCCTTAACGAATGGAAATGCGGTTTTGGCTATAGCACCTCCTGCTCTTCAAAAATCTCTACTCCAGTGGCAGTCTCTAGAGAGAATTAATCAGTCCTCATTTCCATTCAGTTCAGAGCTCTCTGTGAGCAAAGACTGGCGAAACCTAGACCCGGTGCCGTAATGCCACCTCAAATTGAGCCTCTTAATCCAGCGATTATCCAATCTGAACTCGCAACCTCCAGACAAGTCAACTCCTCGAGCAAGACCAGTGTGCAGAGGGCAGCTCCTCCTCGTTAAATGATAATCTAGCATCAGTTAACATCCTAACCCGCCACTGTCATTAAAGCATTAAAGAGGAGACAGGTGTACGACTCATGTCGTTGCACTTACTCTGAGGCAGCAACCCAAATGTATTTCACCAGATATGCTCTTTCAATCAAATTAGGACATGGGAAAGCACCAGCACCAAGCGCTGCCTGAACTACAATCCCTGCCTCGGCTCATTACTCAACGTCTTACCATCCTTTGAGGTGGCGGGCCCCAGCGCTCCTTCCTGTCACCTCTGTGTTCTTGTTTTCCAAACTGTCCTCCTGCCGGCAGCCTGCGGCCCATTCATTTTTCCATCCAATCGATGGCATGCTCTGACAGGCTGTTCAATCAGAGTCCCTGGGCGAGTGCTCCACGGCAGCGAGGAACAGGTGGCCTTTGGGGTTGTCTTTAAAAATCGCTCTCCATGACAATGGCCACGATTCTGACAGCTCAGTTTTAACTGGCCTGATATGGCTGTCTGGCAAATTAACACAGGGACCGCGGAGCGCTGAAGCACCCCAGCGAGGCTTCGATTCTACCACTGACACTTGGAGACAGTTTAATTTAGATTGTGCTCCTTGATGCCCTGTCACACTGAGGTGGATGTCCCATCATAACAGGCTTTGTCGAGAGAGAGGGGGAAAAAAGAGGTGTCAGAGGCCCTTTTTGCAGCAGTTAATAAATAAGCTTTCGGATGAACGAAGACGATCGGCGGAGCTAATTAGCCACGCTGGACATCGTGCTACAAGGGCTAGCGAGGTTAGCAAAGATCTGTTGCTAATTGCTCACGTCCCAGGTAGCCATCAAACGCTGAAAGGAAGAGCAGGCGACAGCATACGCTCGCAAGGTGAGCGCGTTCTCTGGCTTCAAGTCAAGTTGAGAATGGTAAGAAATGTGCTCGTGATGGTACTGTAAATGAACGGAAGAGAACGACTCCCTGCCGCATGGGGTTATGAGACTCAGACAATGTATCAACGCAAATTAAGAAATAACAATGAAAACAATACAGGTATGATCATCTTTTATACTAATAGCAATTACTCCATACACTAAAATGCTCCTCCGCTTCAGCCCCACTCAAGCTGTTCTTCAGTCATCAGCTCCAGCCCCAGTGTACTCCACAGCCCACAGAGGGCAGTAACTCCCTCCCTCCTGAGGTCGACTGGGGATGCCATGCCACCGGGACTTAAGCAACGCGGTGTACCGGCCTAAATAAAGCCAATAAGCATGTTTTACTTAATTCTATTCAATATTTCTCTTCATTGTTGGCTTATACGCTATAGCTTGTATATTCTCTGTGTTATTATACTCTACATAATATTTCATTTTCTCCAAAATGTTAGTCTACCTGTTATTTTATGTTAAATATTATATTTTTAAATGTGTTCTCTCTGTTAATATTTATTTAAATCTATTATTATGAACTTATCTATGACATAACTCAGCTAATTCTTACACATAACATGTACGCCACCCATGGAGGTTGGGTCCCTTTTTGAGTCTTGGTCCTCCCAAGCGTTCTTCCTTACAATGTTTATGGAGTTTCTCCTTACTACTGTCGACATAGGCTTGCTCAGTTTGGGATTGACCGTATAATTTAGAAGATAATCTAAAATCTAAAATCTGCTTTGAGACAGTGCTCCCGGGTTTTGTATAGCAGTACGAGTATGCACCGTAGGTTTGTTGTTTTAGCAATGGTATAATGACCATATATAACATATTGTTAACGATTGGACACAAACATTTCAAAATTGGATTCGTCACTCCATAATACTCTTCTCCACTGACCTTGATTCCAATCTTTGTGAGCTTTACCATATCTTAACCTTTTAACCCTGTTCCCATTCCCGAAAAAGTGGTTTCTTGGCTGCTACCATTCCAAAAAGACCATTCCTCATCAAGCTCCTGCAGACTGCAGAAGGGTCATTCCGAGGAAGCTGCCAGATGCTGCTGTTGCTCAAGTGTAAGGGGAGGTCACACTAAACACTTGCCCCTGGAGCAATTTATTTTTTTAAATACTGCATACAAATTACCTGTATTTTCTGGTTGTTTTCTAATACTTTCTAAGACTACAGAAATAATTACACATGGTCATTATACCATTGCTTAAACAATGATATATCTAAAATAATGCTGGCCTAAAACATTTGCACAGTACTCTATTATCTGATCTGAAAAATGCAGAACGGAAGCCTTTGTGCGGTGGTGGTCTCAGACTTTTGGCCTCCTTACACCTCGCCCTACACAACACCATTCAGACTAAAGCCAGCAACAGTAAAATGACAGGATCTTGACAAGTGCGAAGGGTTCAGAAGGGATTACTTGAGATGTAAAGCAGCAAACCCAGTCCTCTGACTGCAAGGCACAATTAAGAGACAACTTCTGAACTGAATGGCAAATTGCGATGAGACCCACAACTCCATTTTTGCATACCATTAGTACACCTGATTAATAATTCATCATAAACGAGCCGAAGTGGATGGAAACCTCCTTTTATCAGAGTCACTTCCACTATGAGGAAGAGCTGAGGGATAGAGCCGGACAAAACAACGTTCTGAGATAGAAGCTTCTAATGATAATTATTGTATAGGATCTGACTCTTAGGAAGTTGTGTTGCTGCACTAGATTATTCATACATTTGTTCGTTCCAGGGGTGTTGATAGACCACTTGTCGTACGGGGGCACACATAGAATTTAGAGGGGCACAGCTGTACCGCTCTGCTTGCCAATAAGCCATTGGGGAACAACTGTGCATAAAAAACAAGGCTGTTAAACACTAAATAGATTAAGCGATTTAACACTAAAGTGGGCGTTACTCTGCCACGGATGAGAAATGAAGAACAAATTAACAACAGAATTTTTATTAATTGCATTAACTAAACATATTCAGCGAGGCTGAAACTCATTTCAATATTTACGAATGTCCACTACTCCATTAGAGCAAACCAAAAGAAACTGGCTCTGACTGAAAACAATAAGGCGCTCAAGTTTTTGGAAAGATGATGGGGCATTATGGGAAAGAGAGTGCCTGCAGTGAATTTGTGTGGCGTGTGCTGTATTCCTGCTCAGAATTCGAGGATAAAATGGAAATATTTTTAGTGGGGCACAGCAATATTTATGTACGTGGGTCTGATCAGGGCCCTGATTCATTCATTAATTCATTTACAAAGGGTTGGGGTTTAGCCAACAGTACAAGGAGCAAGATGTGGACCAATCTCAGAGAGCACACCAGATTTGCTCTTACTTTGTCGTTTTAGCGCCACCATCTAAAAGCGTTGATTAAAGAAGACGAGACCCTCAGCAGACGCTCACCTCACCGTTGACCAAAGCACCTCGGGTTTCAAAAGAATTATCATCGAACGTTCTTCAGCTCACAGATGCTTATGCGATGAAGTTACCGTGAGGTGCGAGGAAGCCAGGATGAGGTTGACGCTCTGTGCCATGCATACCAAATCACTTTTCAATCGGACACCACGTACCCCCCTGAGGCATGCCACCAGGAAGAAATTTCCATAACTGGTTTGGACTCCTGGACCTGCACATTTCTTCCCGTTGGCTGAATAATTCGGTTCCTGGCCTTTCGAACGAGACAGCTAAATGTCTTCAGGCAAGGTTCTAGAACCACAACTTTGATAAGCGAAGTGACCTAGAGCGAGAGAAACGAACGTGCCGTGCCCTGGGCTTAAGCGTTGAACTGGCGGTTGGCGTTTCTGGCCAAGGCCTCTCCTTGGACGGCGGAGGAGGTGGTTTCTGCCAGCGTATGTAAAATTACAACCCAGTGGAAATCACACTGCGTGGTATAGCTACAGCGGGCTGTAATTACAGTGCACCGGTTAGGCTTGAGCTGAAAAATCTAGAGTAAACACAGCAATCGAACACTCAGACTCGCCAAAGGACCGAAAATATGGAAACAAGCTTGTTTACTTGCCGTGGATACAGTCTGTCCTGGAAAACAAATTGCTCCTTGCTGTGGTATATGTCCCTTCTTACTCACCTTTCACACCAACCGCTGGCTATGCTTCAAGCAACAGAAACTTTAGCAGTGAGGGCTGGTTTAAGGCTGGTGCCAGTTTATGTACAGTACTGTGCAAAAGTCTTGGACCACCATTAGATTTGTTGGTTTAGCAATGGTACAACGACCAGATCTAAAACTGGATTCGTTACTCCATAGTTCTCTTTTCCACTGATCTTCATTAAAATCTTCGTGAGCTCTAGCATATCTTAGCCTTTTCATCCTGTTTTCCATCAGTTTATTAATACTGCATACAAATTTCTCTCATTTTCTGGCTGTATTCTAATAAGGAGACTGAGAAACAATGATATATGGTATTCACAGCCCTGTTAAAACTATTTATCTAAACTAACGGGGGCCTAAAACTTTCGCACAGTACTGTTAAGCAACAAAGATTGACTGGCAGTCAAATAAAAGGTGTCCATGCATCAAGGACAACCCAGCATACAGCATAATAAAGCACAAAATAACATGTGTGGACACGTGTAAACACTTTAGCAGCAAGGGTTGGTGCAAGCTTTTATGGTTGGTGCCAGTTTGTGTACAGTACCATGCAAAAGTCTTAGGACACGAATAGATTTGTTGATTTAGCAAAAGCTATCATGACCATCTCGAACATATCGTGGATGACTGGACTCCCAATACTTCAAACTTAGATTTGTCACTCCATAATCCTCTTTTCCACTGATCTTCATTCCAGTCTTTGTGAGCTTTAGCATATTTTAGCCTTTTCACCCTGTTCCCCTTCCAAAAAAATGGTTTCTTGGCTGCTACCCAAAGTATTTAATGGCCACACTAAATACTTGTCACTGTAGCCTATAGAAGCTGTTTTTCTTCATATTTTTTTGCATACATATTTCCATTATTTTCTGGTTGTATTCTAATAAGAAGACCGAGAAACCAGTATATATGGTCATCATTCCCCTGCTAAAACTATTTATCTATTCTAATGGTGGCCTAAAACTTTTGCACAGTACTGTAAAGCAACAAAGAGTAACTGGCAGTCAACTAAAAGGTGTCTACGCATCAAGGACAATCCAGCATATAGCATAATACAGCATAATATAGCATGTGTAGACACATTTTAAAGATCATTAGAGATCATACCTGCAATACACACCAAAGGGGACACGCTCTTTAGCATACTGCACATTGGCAAAATAATTTGCCCATGAATGGAACGTGACGCCTCATTAACTCTTCTTCGGACATGCGCGTACTGTGAAATCACGGACATTATCCTTCCTATATGTCGCTACTATAAAAGCTGCCGCTCGCGAACAGACTGCTACGAGATTGACCTGTCACACCTGTCAGCGCCTGACATATCGGCATCCCAGCCGAGAAAGAAAAAGTGTGGCCCAAGCCTCCTGCGTCTCACTTCAAGGTGGCGCACACGCCCACTATGGAAAAGTGGCACCAGCGTCCTTCAAACCCCGGCCATGAGCAATGGGCCGAATGACCTCTCCAGCTGAGTGCCATGGCACATTCCAGATCCACTACTGTCATGGATGACCAATAGAGCCACTGCATGTTTTCTCATCTAAATGAAGAATGCGCTGGGATGCTGTATCGGGAGGCGCGTTATAAATTACCCATGTTCGCCATCAATCGCTGCTCGTGTGCACGCTGGCACATCATTAGTGAGCACTTCAGTGGAGATTTAACGTCACACTGTACATCAACTTAGCTTAATATGGGTGAAGGCATAACGCGGGACATTTGGTTATTCATGTGGTCTCAGTCAATGTACACAACATGGCCTGGCGTGTGGACGCACCCAACATCACATTTATATCAGGAGCACGAGCACGGAATTGATCATTCTTTACTTTTAGCGTCATATGACACACTTTTGGTGACTCGAGGAACTCCCGAGACTAGAATGGTGGAATGTGGAGGGTATGGTATGGAAAGCGGTATGGAAAACACAACTTAAAATCTGTTCTTCCATTGACTCTTCCATGGAGTTTTTATTTCCTTGCAGGTAGTATGAACTAATGATATTTCACTTTTTTTTGGTAAAATTAATTTCACTTGGTAATAAACATCAATTCCTGCATTCCAGGCCTGCAACACACAAAAAAAGTTGCGATGGGGCTATTTAGGCTAGTAATGAGCTAAAAACAAACTAATGATGTGATTCAACAGAGGATTGTAATCAGGATTTTGTACAAAAGCAGTATCCACAAATAGCTGAGGCTTTGAGGAACAAAGGTGGACAGAGGATCTCCAGCTTGGCAACCAATGTGTGAGAAAATGATTGAAATGTTTAAAAAATAATGAAAATTGGAAGAATAATTGGAAGATATTTACATGTTTCTTCCTCTACAGAGCACGATATCACTGAACGATTCAAAGAGTCTGGAGGAATTTCAGTCTGCAAAGGGCAAGCTGTCATTCATCAATGGCTAATACAGCCACATGGGCAAGCCTACAATACAGGGTTACATTCACAAATTCCACTTAAAACATTATTGTCATTTACGCTCCTGTGATGGCAGCGTTAATGCAGAAAAATTCATTGAGATTTCCGAACGACATATGCTACCATAAATGACACCTTTTCCAGGGATGTCCATGCATTTTTCAACAAGACAATGCAAAACAAGTCAAATCAGAGAAATGTAGGACTGAAATAAGTAAATTCCTTCCATTCTTTCCTTGAGGATCGTTGCAATATACATTTGTTGAGAAACTGGAGATCCTCTGCCCATTGCTGCTCCTCAAAGACTTCGTGGATACTGCTTCTGTGCCAACTTTCTTGAATTAAATCATGATTATAATGACCTGTTGACATTACCTCATTATTCACATCATTATTTCGTTGGTTTTTTTTACCTCTTTAATTGCCCTAAAGGCAAGGCAACGTTTTCTCAGGTTAAATATCTCAGGTTCATACTGTCTGCAATTAATCAAATTCAAAGTAAATGTAAGGAATTTTCCATACTTTGGGGTTGTACCACGACTCAACGGGACGTCACCGACAGGGAGTGAGCAACCAATCACACATAACCAGCTCAGCACTGGACTGGACCGAACTGGGAAACCTAGCCTCCTGGTTTCGTCCTGTCCTCTGGGGTTCCATGCCCTTCTTTCCAGGTTCTGTATCAGCTCTTTGTAGTCAGTCTGTGTGCCCGCCTCGCGCTCTTCAACTCTTTCGGGATCCTCGAGTTGCGGGGGCTGGGTCAGTCATAGTAGCGTGACTCCAAGAGTCCACTTTAATGGAATGGCTTTACGGATTCACTTCAATTCAGCTATATGAGCATATGTGAGGCCAGGCGTTGATGCTGAGGGCTAAGAGCTGGCTGACAGTTAATATTCCAATTTATTGGAAAGCTGCTGGATAGAGTTGAGGCCAAAGCTCTGTGCAGGCCAGTCAGGTTTTCCACACCAAACTCAGCAAACCATTTCCATCAGGAGTTAGCTTTGTGCTTTATACAGGTTCAGAGCATATAGGTCAGGATTGTATCCAGAGGGACTCAGTTGTTCTGAGCAGATAAGGATTAAGGATCCTGCTAAAGACCTGGAGAGTGGCAAGTTGGCAGAGCCAGCCACAGACCTTACCCTCTTGAACTGGACGAACTTAAACTAGGAAGGTGAAACAATGATAAAGCAGATTCTGCCTCAGGCAAGGTGATGACTGTCTCTCGGACTGCACGTTCTTCCTTCTAGGTTTTGTCCGCCGGGTTATGCTGTTGGTCTTTGTTGCTTCTGTTCGTTGTTCCTCCTCACCAGGGGCTTCCACCTTTCTTCCAGCCTTCCGGCGTTCCTTAGGTTTAGTGGACTGAGCCAGTGTTTTATGCATTTCTACCACTAGGGACCCAGTTCTGATTGAACGTGGTAGAAGCCACAGAACGTTTGTGCTGATAACTGTACAGGCCAATACAAAGCTCTCCTCTCACAAACACAATCCTGAATAATCGCAATCGCTGGTAATTGTTTGCGTTAACATCCGACGTAGACACGCAAACGGGAAGAAACTTGGTGCGCTGTGGTTCGTGCAGCATCGATATTGTTCGCTCAAACAATAACTGGTTGCTGCCCAACAACATCAATTGAACTTAACTACACTGCAGAGATGAGATTCCAGGATTTATTTCTTTTTTTTAATTTTCGATCTCTCGTATGAAGCCTCCGAACCACCCCACTGAGCTCCATGTGTCGATCCGTCTGGCACCACATCTCTTCATTAGACAGCTCCTGAGAGCCAGCAAGCAGCCTATGATCAGCACATTAGATTGCACTTTCTCTCTCTGCTGCAGCCTTTTAAAATGCCTATGAAACAGCAGTTAGATAAGACTGTTTATCACTTGCCATTATTTCTAACCACCTCTGAGAGTTTGCATTGTGAACTGTAATTGCTTAAATGAAGAACGACCGATGTGTAATTGGCTAGGCGCACAAGCAGTCCAGGCTACGTGGACAAAAAAGAACAGTTCTGCATAATACAAGAAAGTAGTCTGTTTTACATATTGAACAGATTGCTCCGCGTCTACGCGGGTCATTTCTTACACCCAAGAATGCGTGTTTATGAAGACAACATGGAAATCTGAAATCAAATTACCATAAGTAGTGACTTTAAAATCAGTAAATGTCAGTGGTTTTAAATCCCGGGTGAAATGTCGGAACAGATAACACTGTGTGTTCTTACAATAAACTGAAGATTGCCCATTATTCCCATAGATCCCATTAATCCCACCCACTATTCCTACCTAAATCTGTTTTGTGGAATGTTGATTTGGCTAGATTGTGATGTGCTGTGATATAAAATCATTTTTAGTAGGGCCATTACTGTTACTAGGGGTGTAACGATATGCAAAAGCCATGGTTCGGTATGTGCCTCTGTCGTAACTACAACAGGCAAAGCTTTGTGCTGTCACACAAAAGACAGTCTCTCATTCCATAAATGTGTCTGAGAAAAAGCAAGAGAAAGAGAGACAGAGTGTGTGGTGTAAGGATGAGCTGAGAAAACAATTTAAAAGGAATGATTTAAAAAGTAAAAATTTACTTTTACTCTTATTTTTATTAAATACTTGCTTGCATTTTAAATACAACAGGAAAAACTGTGCTGTCACATAAAGACAGTTTCTCATTCCATGAATGTGTTTGATAGACAGAGAGAGAGAGAGTGAGCGTGGTGTAAGGACGGGCTGAGCAAAACAATTTAATCGTTATTTAAAACAGAAAAAGTTTGCTTTTACTCTTTTTTTTTTTTTACAGGTGTAATAAAGTCAAAATGCAAATGCCAAATTAGCTGTGCAAAAAAAGTTTAGTAGGATTATTATAATTATTATTATTATTATTTGCGGTGTATCGATAGGCAAAATACCACCTTAAATACCTGCTGGTTTTGTAAATACACTAGGGAATAATTTGCGCTGTCACATAAAACACAGTTTCCTATTCCATAAATGTGTTTGAGAAAAAGCGAGAGAGAGCGCGTGGTTCATGAGCTGTGCAAAACAATCTTAGTAGGGTTATTATTATTAGCGCTGTATTGATAGGCAAAATACCTACACACATACCTGCTGGTTTTGTAAATACAAAAGGGATACATTTACATTTACAGCATTTAGCAGACACCCTTATCCAGAGCGACTTACAATTGATACATCCATTGTGGGTTAAGGGCCTTGCTCAAGGACCCAACAGTGGCAGCTTGGCAGAGGTGGGATTTGAACCCTGGACCTTCTGGTCCAGAGTCCAGAACCTTAACTGCTAGGCTACCACAGTCCCTATAAACATAAACATTAATTCTAAACATTTACAGCATTTAGCAGACACCCTTATCCAGAGCGACTTACAATTGGTACTGTCTTACAATCTAAGCAATTGTGGGTGAAGTGAATACTTTGCACTGTCACATCAAAGACAGTTTCTTATTCCACAAATGTGTTGTCTGAGTGGACTGTGGTAGCCTAGTGGTTTAGGTACTGGACTATGGACCAAAAGGTCCAGGGTTCAAATCCTACCTCTGCCAAGCTGCCACTGTTGGTTCCTTGAGCAAGACCTTGGATAGTAAGACTGTATTAATTGTAAGACGCTCTACGTCTGCTAAATGCTGTAGATGTAAAATGTAATGTAATGTTGTCTGAGATCACATGTATTGTGATAAATATCGTGTATTATAAAAATGCCTTTAAATATTGTAATATAATATTTTTACATCCCAAACCGCCCACTCTTTAATGTAACGTCACTTCCCAGAGCGTATTGGGGACATGTACACTTATACTGCTCCTAGCATACATTGCTGCTACCATTGTATAAGCAGCTTATATGTTTGTATTTGGCAATATACGTGGGCTACACTCATATTCTACACTGTGCTGCATCATTTGGTACAGTGCATCTATCATACCTCAGTCATGTAGGCACTTTAGTGCTGTATGATACAGCCTCCCATCCCATACTGTGTAATTGCTGTTATTGTACTGCACTTTCTTGCACATTTGCACTCTCGTGTTATCCTTTACTATTTCGTGTTGCACCACAGTCCTGAAGATACGACATTTCAGTCTACTGTACACTTGTATAAGGATAAAATGACAATTTAAGCCTTCTCAAATCTCTTCTTCTTCTTAAAAGCAGACTTGGCCTCCTGAGCCTGAAGATGTCAATAGCTCAGCAAAACAGCACGTCGATAGCAATAAGGGGACTTTGCAGAGGCAGCAGACAGACAGACGGCGTCCCACTGCTGCAGCGTGCTATAACAAATCAGACCAGTACATCTCAGCTTAGCGGAAAACGTTCCGCGCCAGAGCGGACGCGCAACGTCCATTGTTTTTGATTAGTCTAAGATTCTATTAAAAAGCCCCTGGCGTATCATTCATCTCGCGTGTGACCCGCGTCCGCTGACCTCGCTCCTCGCGGCCCATGATGGATGCTTACTGCACGCGGTTATTGGTGCAATTGTGCCAAGAGAGAAAGCTTCTAATTAATGTCTCAATTTTGTTATCTCTCATTTGTTTCAATAGCTCAAAGGTGACTCTCGCTGCGAATGGAGAACAACAGACAAAGGAGGAGACTGTTTTTTGGCAAAGGTGCGCGCTGGAGAAATGCTGAATAACAATGCCATAATCCATCATGCCACACTGAGAGGCAGCGGACGAGATTCAGCCGACGAAGGACGTCCAGTGAGAGGCCCATCCATTCCTGCAAATTTGACTCTGTCCAAGAATGCTGAGAAAGTCGTCTTGACCCGAACCCATGTTAGAATGTTGTCCTTCATACTACACATAGCTTTTAGTCTTGGGCTGGCGTTGTTTTGTGGGTAAAAGGAAGTCAACATTTAGGAAATGCATTTAGCCAACTAATACAGAAATGGCTGTATGCATTTTCACAGTCAAATTTTCTTTGCAGCCAAAACATCCTGGTCACACGACTGATTACTACTTAAAACTGGGACAGAGTAGTACTAGTAAAGTGGGAAAGGTTCTACTGGTACAGAGGAACATATAATACTAGCAAAATGGAACACCAGTTTTACTGTACATTGGGACATGTGTCACTGTAGTATGGAACACAGGAGTTCCACATAGTATTATGGTTGTTCCTGGCACAGTGTCATCGATTTATTATACACACAAATACTAGCATTAACTGGGCACTTGCACCAAAAAGTAGCTGCAACAACCGGAACAAATAACCTCCTGCATTAATCTGGTCCAATTCGTTCGTCTCTTGCTTCCAAAGAAAGCTATTAACCATAACATATTAAATGGACACTAGAATACTTGTATCACACAGCACTATCACAGTCTTCATGAATATTTCATTTATTCTTATGAGCCCACTTGTCTTCCTTTTTACCACGGATACGTTAAAGGGCTCATCAAGGAGACCCAACGCTTGTGATGGCCCAATACAATCGCTGGGCCGAGGCTTGGTACAAGAATGAGTCTCACAGTCCAGGAGCCTTGATGGTGCAGTGTGATGGACATCAGTGAAACAACTCAACGGGGGCTGTGCAAAGCACCACTTCTAACGAATGAACGCACTACAGCTACAAACAGAAACTCCGGTGTTCAGATATAGTGAGCTACTGTCCCAGACCCCAAGTGGAAAATTCAGCTGATGAAGATGGGCTTCAGCAAGAGGTGCAGCGACCTTATACTTTCTTAAGTTTACCATGTAGGTGCACTTTGTTGTTATGCAACTTGCAACTGTAGTTCGGTCTCGCTCTGGACAGTCTGTCGTTACTAGGGGTGTCATCCTAGGGATGCACTGCGATACAAAAATGTGACATCATCAAGATGGTGCGTTCTGTTTATTATGCCATGTAACCTGACTACATTCTTGGCTACATTCATCATGCTCCCATACGCATATCATCCAATGGACACTGGTGAATTTGAAACAGAGTTTAAAGGCTGAGCTAAGCTCAGTCAGCTTGATTGTTGAAAAAATAATTTAACAATTTCAGATAGACCTTGGTTATTAAATTTTGTTGCAGCAGCATTATTTAAAACTCCAAATTTATTTTAATTGAATCAGACTAAAAATTTTGTTACATTTTTTACACAAGACCAGTGCACATTATTTTGAGTTGTTTTTTTTTAAATAGAAAAGGAATGTTTTCAGTCCATTATTTATATGCTGAAGCTACAATAGAACATCTTGTTTACAGTTTTAAACCTCTGGTTTTAGTCATTCCTTTGTAACTACAGAGGACTACAGGTTTTTTTTTCCAGAAATAAAAACAAAAGTATTTAATCAAAGTCTTATCGTAAAAACAATCTAATCGTAAACTCAGTATCGTGAAACGAATCAGACTGTGATTGTATCTTTCCACCCCTAGTCATTACTCCATCCATCAATGTAAAGGGACAACCAAAGGACCACTTCTGAGACCATAATATCAAGTCAGGCCTGCAGGAACACTGAAATGGTTGGATGTGCTGGACAAAATGTTAGCAGCATTAAGGGGGTTGAATGCTGTTTACACCTTAAATGAAAGTGTGTTTCGTATCTCGATTGCATCTGGATGTACTGTGGCCGGATTATTTCATTTACACTTTTCACTAAAATGCGTCCCAGTTTGATCAGATGAGACGAGGCCTCACTTGCACACCAAGACCCACACATCGTTCCGCTGTACTTCATAAAACCAACAGTAAGCATTTAGAAATAAAGTTTCCCATGAGCGCAGGAGAAAGTTTGTGGGGCTGCTGCTGTAATTTCTCCAGTGGTCAGCACTACAACCGTCCAGAGACTGTTTTAGATGCCTGAGTCCTGTGACCTGCCCAAGAAGATGGGTTCACAATGTGTAAAAGAATAAAAACAACCTCTTTCTATACAGGTATGCACAGTTTAGCATCCATCTGATCCCCAGCTGTTCACTTGAATGGCCCAGTTCTTAAAAATGATACCAAATTATGAAAAAATAGGAAAAAAAAATCGGTCTTTTAACTCTGGACATTGCGACTATAAATGGAATCAAAATGGCAAGGACACTGTACGGCACTGCCCCTACTTACAAAGATGAGAGAGGTCTGTAATTTTCATCATAGGTACACTTCAACTATGAGAGACAAAATGAGAAAAAAAAATCCAGGAAATTTTTACATTTACATTTACAGCATGTAGCAGACGCCCTTATCCAGAGCGACTTACAACTGATACAGTCTTACAACCCAAGCAATTGTGGGTTAAGGGCCTTGCTCAAGGACCCAACAGGGGCAGCTTGGCAGAGGTGGGATTTGAACCCTGGACCTTCTGGTCCATAGTCCAGTACCTTAACCGCTAGGCTACCACAGTCCCAGATTTTTAAAGAATTTTAATTGTAAATGATGGTGGAAAAAAGTATTTGGTCAATAAAAAAAGTTCAACTCAATACTTTGTAACAAAACCTTTGTTGGCAATGACAGAGGTCAAACATTTCTGTCAGGCTTCCCAGGTTGTGGCACACACTGTACTGGTATTTTGGCCCATTCCTCCATGCCAGATCTCCTCTATAGCAGTGAATGTTTTGCATGAGGTTGCCATCCCACCCACCATGCTTCACATAGGTATGGTGTTCTTGGGATAGCAACTCAGCCATTCTTCTTCCTCCAACACGATTGAGTTTGAGTTTTTACCAAGAAGTTCTATTTTGGTTTCATCTACCACAGATATTCTCCCAATCCCCGTCTGGATCATCCTATGCTCTCTGGCAAACTTCAGACGGGCCTGGCAATGTAACTGGCTTAAGCAGGGGACACGCCTGGGCACTGCAGGATTGATTCCCTTCTTGGCGTATTTGGTTTTTTGTTACTGATGGTAGCCTTGTTTTAACTTTGTCCAGCTCTCTGCCAGGTCATCATCAGGTTCCCTCCGTGTAGTTCTGGATTTGTGCTCACCGTTCTCATGATCATTTCACCCCACGGGATGAGATCTTGCATGGAGCCCCAGATCGAGGGAGATTATCAATGGTCTTGTATGTCTTACAATTTTTTTTCTCATGTTGTCTCTCATAGTTGAAGTGTAGCTATGATGAAAATTTCAGACCTCTCTCATCTTTCTAAGTAGGAGAACTAAATACTTTTTTGCCCCACTGTAACCTTCATATGCATGTCTACTCCCCTTTATATGAATTATCTGCAGGTAGATGTTATACAATTCAAAAGAAGAATGCCACAACGAAGAAAAAAAACAATGTGTGTTTGCAGTCAGACACGAACTACATGACGCAGTTAATGCGTGAACTGAATATGCCCTGTTTTTTTTGTACTCGATAACGTACACACTCGATATTGTCAGCTCGCACATTGTTAACAACAATTAGGACATCATCGTAGACGACAAATATCGCACACCCCCTAGTTTCAATGTGTTTTCAGTCTCTCTGAATATGAATAATTCTGGCAAGGTCACACCGAATACCACTCATCTCACATTTGAGAAAACGAGAACATCAAAGTACTCCATATTCACGAGGTCCAGTCCTATTAATGCAGCCCCACTCCTGATCAAGCAGTGTAAACTCAATCAGAATAATGATGCCAGTCCCAGACTTCTTTCCGCCGTTCTTTTTGGCACTGTAAGGCAAATTCCAACCTCAATTCATTAGAAGATTGATTGAGCGATACCGTAAAGATGAAAGACCTCGGTTTGCACTGCAACAATCAGGGAAATTATTACACTGCAGGCTTGGCTCCTCCTGTTGGTTTAACCTGTCTCCAGACTTCATTAACTCGAAGGCCTATCGGACTGTGTTGGCTTGTCATGAGAAAGTAAAATTAACAAGACGAACGTTGCACAAGCTCGTTGCCTCGAGTGAGGATCACGCTGGGATCGCATTGCCATGTGCAGTATGCTTAGGATAATTACTTGAGAGAGGGAAGGGCTTTAAAGCTGAGGGTCAGCTCGAAGAAATGCTTCTGTTTTCCATTAGGCTTCTGAATCTGCAGCTCACCACAATTAAAAACACCAAGTGATTAGGCAGCTCGGGCTGCTTTCTCTCCCAAACTAGACTGTATTGAAACAAATAGGACTCCACTGAGCCCTCTACTGAGAGCCAGTGTTCGAGCCATTCTCAAAGCACCACAATGTTTTAACTGATAAAAGGTTATAAAATAATTACAGACACCCAATATCAGGATGAGGGGAGGATTTTTGCCATAATTTCCCATAGTCAAATCCCCATGTACTGTAGTCCCTGTACATTCATCGCCCTGCCTATTTTCAGTGATGTCAACATGATATCGTGGTACAGGGGACACTGCGTCTGGTCCACTCGTACCAGCACAACACACACTAACACAGCACCACCAAGCCATTGTCACTGCAGTGCTGAGAATGTTCCACCACATAAATAGGGGTCCTGACCATTACTGAACAGAGGAAAGGGGACGAACAACGTATGCGGAGAAACAGACCGACTACAAAGTGCTTCTACATCGTAAGTGGAAAATGGACAATGAGTGTAGAAACAAGGAGGTGTGGCCAGTGGGTGTATATTGATGGACTTTTTCTTACACTTTCAGGCCTTTTCACACGAGTCCGGTTTTTACACCGAGTCTGAAAGTGATTAATCGAAGCCTGTTCGAAATTCTGCTTTGTTCTGATGCGTTAAAATCAGGCTGACCAATCAGAGCTCGGTCGTCAGGTAGAACAGCTCATCCTGCGCAAAGCAGAGCGCAAGAGCTTTTTGGACAAGCAACACACTGACCATAAAAACATGGATGTTAAAGAAAAGATCTGGTGGAACAGAACTGAAAGGCTGGAGAATGACGAAGATGAAGCTCACAGTGACTGGAGGGAACCATTATCTTACTTATTTAAGTGCATTCTAGCCTGTTCATGCCTGTTCATCTGTTGAAGCTTCCTGCACTAATCTTCGCTCGTGTCTTTGTGTTCTTTTAAGTTGACGATGCGAAAAAGACACGACGAGACACGTTAGGAGAAGGGAAACTAAAGAAAGCAAAAGTGGACAGGGAGTTTTCAGTGTTTAGACAAAAACGTGTCGGACTTGGTGTGAAAAGTTGTGCAGACATGCTTACAGTGGCCACAGAGTGCAGCAGGTAAAGCAATAATGATATCGCAATGAGCTAGAGCTGCATAACTTACTAATGCGAGATGGACAAAGAAGAAAGTAGAACAGTGACACTAGAAGGCCAGCAGAGGAATCTTTGGATTTAACTGGCACTTAAGATGGTCATATCAAAGAAAACAATTCCCATCTGAGAGAGCTTGATCAAAGACAGGTGCACCAGCGAGCATGTGACAGCATGTGGAGGGAAGAGTGAGAATGGAACACTCTCACCACTCTTTGCCGCTCCTCTCTTCACTAATGCAATTTCATCAGCACCACAAGTAATGTGCAGCAAAAGGTAATGAATCGCCACTCGCCTGTCACAGCGCTACCTGTGGGTGCTGTATTAGGCAGGAGTGGAGGCAGGAGGTTTTTTTGACAAGGCGTCAAGCTTAAGGCAGTAAATAATTGATAGTGAACCAATATTGACAACTTGCCTCTTTAAGCGCCTGTATACAGATGCAGACATGGGTCTTGGAAGTTTGCGTTCCGTGTACCGCTACACAATTATGGCAGCAACCAAATAGCAGTGGATTGGAAGATATTTCAAATAGAGTCGTATACCGAACCAGCCATACTGATACACACAGGTAGCATTTTGCATTTTCAGGATGAATCGCTGTTCGAGTTTGATGCAGAGTCTACGTGCCGTGTACACAGCGCTCTGTACAGTACACTGTATGTATCTGATGAAAAAGATTCACAAAAGAAAGCGTAACATCAGAAGAAAATGCGACTGATTGCTAATGGCATTAGATTTGTTTCAATATTCAGTCCCATGCGATGGTAGAAAACTGTTTACTGGTAGAAATGTGGTTATGTTGTTTATTCCGCAAAATGTACTTTAAATATTATACAGGTGTGCGCGGTTTAATGTCTGCATTACGTTCTGTGAAACAGGACGGTCACCAAAATGGAAGCCTTATTTCAAGGGCGATTTACAATTGAGCTGAGCAGATAACAGCTTGGATCAGCCTGGATTTGGACCTGCCGGTTTGTCCACTGTGCTGTGCCATTTCAGACCCAACAACTAGTTTGTGTTTATAGACAGCTGTACATTTCACTTTTATTACAACTAAGAAGCTGATGCAGGCAGGATTTGAACTCACAACCTACTCGTTTACATTTACATTTACATTTACAGCATTTGGCAGACGCCCTTATCCAGAGCGACTTACAATTCAGTCTTACAATCCAAGCAATGGTGGGTTCAGGGCCTTGCTCAAGGACCCAACAGTGGCAGCTTGGCAGAGGTGGGATTTGAACCCTGGACCTTCTGGTCCATAGTCCAGTACCTTACCCGCTAGGCTAACAGAGTCCCACGTTTAGCATTTGACCTTTCATCCTCGGCTTCCTCACAGCTCGGAGGTGAGACGTTTCTATCATTTAACAGCAGTATTTCACTGTTATGTCTGAAGCTGCATCTGTTGGTTTGATTTGCTAGAGTGTTTGTAAATTAGATTTTGTTCCAGACATTACTGTTTTGCAACCGAGAGCTGCAGCCAAGACACATTAGGCTGCTTCTTCAGTGAGTGCAGCTGAAATAACAAAGAACAGTCGTTAGAAGTGGTGTCCACAAACTTTTGACCGTATACTGTACATCACCTCAGCGCAGCCCTAGCATGAGCAGAGGGTGGCACTACCTGGGAGTCGCCTATAATTGCTTCGGAGGTGGAATTCACAATGAACTATCAATTAAGTATTAAATGAAAAGGAGCGTGACCAGGGTTCAACCGATTGTTGTTTAGTTATTATTAGTTAGTATTTAATGAATTTATTTATTGATTGTACCAGTACGAGGTGGCATTTTAGTTTTGCTGCACTGCCGACAAACTAAAAGCCTCAAATCCTTTGCATCACGCAGCAGCAGGACCGTGCCTCTGTTCTAACTGCAAGATGGAACAATGTGGTCGATGCCAAAGGCACAGTGTCAGTGTGTAATATCCAAAGTGTGAAAGAGCCCTGCCAAAGGAGGCGATGTACCCAGGATGTTTCCTGTGAATAAATGACAACGCATTCCCTGTCCAAGCCCTACCTCCTACGTCAAAAAAAAGAATGCTGGTCAAAAAAGACCTGACATTTTCACTCGACAAATCCCTGATCAAAACGTCCTTTGCTTCACCTCTAACAGGACAGCGCATTTCGCCATCCATAGCTGCCATCTGCTCCTAAAACACATGGCATGTAATGTCAGGCCTACTCCCTCATTTCCAACCCATCCCATTACCCCATCAATTGTTTGTTTTAACACTGCATAAAGGTCATGACTGCCATGTAGAAATCGGCAAGGTCCGGGACATTCCCGTGCCCTTTTTCTGACGTGCTACAGGGGGCCGTGATCTAACCATCACCCGGCCCGAGCCGACTCCAAACACGCCCTGTTAGCAGCAGCAGCAGCAGCAGCAGATTTTTTTAAGAACAGACAGACAACAATATCCTTGAGGGTATTTCACGTGGTATCTGTCAAGCATGGCATTTGTGAATGACATGTTTTTACCCATCCTCATCTGTGTCCTTCCAGGAAGGACAAATCGAAGCAATGTGTGTAGCTGCGAACCGCCCTTAAGACTTCATTAGAAACATCACTGACAGACTATTGACTGACGTGTGCTTTAGTTAAAGGACGCCGCTTCGGCTTTCCACTGTAGTTTGGCTCTGAACTGCCTAATGAACCCCTGTTTCTATCAGCTTTTCCAATCCAATATTCGGAGTCCGTCTGTAATTTCGGAGTTCACAAACAGTAGAAGAGTGGCACCCGCTTTATCTGGCAGCTCCTAAGCGTATGATTGAAAAGCCAATTACATCACAGCTAGTAAATCACTTTAGAAGCGTTCACACTGCTGGTTCCGGTTCTCTATTTAAAGTTTTCCTAATAACTTTTAAAGTTACTGTGGGCTTTAGTGGGCTTAGATTTCATAATGTATGACAATTTCAAATAAGCTAAAAGGACCTCCGTCTGCCCCTCACCCCTTTGAAGCCTCCACTCTTCTTGGAAGGGTTTCCATTAGAAGTTTTGGCCTGACTGCAGGAGTTCACATCCGTTCAGCTGCCTCATTAGCACCAGCTGGGTTGGGCACTGATGTTAAGAGATCAGTACCGTTCCAATTCAGCCTGAAGGTGTTGCACGATGCCCTGGGTGAAGCGAAGCACCCTGATACACCCCCGCTTGTCCTGGCCACGGTTGTGGACGGGAGTCTGGAGACCTTGGCCAGGGGGACAGTCCATTGCAAGGCTCTGTAAACTATGGTGACCACAGATCTCGCTTTAGGTCCATCCGCTTCAGGCTCTCGCATGCAATTGTCAACCTGCTTCTCAATCACTGCCTCACGTCTGAGGGATCCACCCACTGCAGCAACAGCCGAAGACAGAGCAGCAGAACACTTGACGTGAGTAGTGTATGGTACCCGAACACTTTCATGCCTGCTTGATTAGTAATCAAGGACAACTGGGCACAATTCAGTCACCAGGAAAATATACCTGGCCACGTCAAGAGGACTGAACAGAGTCTATTGAAATAGTGGACTTTTTATGGAAGCTGTGTCTTTCATTTTCTTTTTTGCTATGATTAGGAAAATGTTATGTTAAAAAACCGGAATAAGGTTATCAGACCAAATACAGTATATGCAGTATATGAAGACATTTGTCATTAGTCTTCTTAAAAGTCTATTTAAGTAGTAAAGTCCATGGTGCCACCACTTATTTGAAACCCAGAGCCCCAAATTCCCAAGCTCCTACAGACCCACAGCCGTGCTCCCCTCCTACCAACAGTATCCTCAATTTTATGATTAAACGCAGCTTTCCTGGTCAAAATAGCTGGGATCTCGTGCCTGTCCCCAAAAAACACAGGATGCAGGGTGGGCAAGGGTCATCACCCATCCAGCCTCCTGCCTCTCAGGCACCCAGGTCCCCGCAATAGTGGGCTAGCATCTCAGACCATTGTGTCACTCCAGTGCACTTTTTTAAAACCAAAATACAGTCATCTTCATGTTGCAAAGCGGCACCTGGGATTCAAACCCAGGTCGTCTCTTCAGGAACCACTGAGTCACCGAGATCTAAGCAGGGAGACCGAAAAAGGAAGCGGGTTCTACCAAAGTGTTACGAGAAAAGTCGAAGCAGAAACGTTATAAGCTGTAGAATCAGGATTCAATTTTCTCTAGAACGAAGGAGTTTAACACAAACCATTAAAACCAGTTCTGGCCCATTAATCCTCCTCCACCAAACTGTTCAGCTGACACTGTTTAGCAATCTATAATATACGTCACATTCACCAGACGTATGTCTGATGTCCACATGTCCAGCTACCAGACTCTGCTGCTCCAGAGTCCAACAGTTGTGTGCTTTACTCCATGCCAGCATTTCTAGAATCTGGCATTGTGCATGGTGATGTTAGCCATGCTGTTAACTTGTACAGCACACGGCTTTATGCCCGATCTGTTGTTCCTTGCAAAATAACATGATTATATTTGACCGGGGCAACGCGATCAGAAAACATCTCTATAGTATCTCTCATTCTACTGCCATCATTTGTCTACAGAGAGCCCATGCATACTGTACACAGATTATACACCTGTTATTCATGAATGTCTTCAAAACAGCCAAATCCACAAGTCAACAGGGGTGTATGCATACTTTTGGTCATGTAACCTAGTTAGAGTTCCTATAATTTGACCCCTAATTTCACAGTATTTACTGCTGCTCTACACTGAGGAGCCACTGTCTTGTTTTATGACTGTTTTATGAGTGCAGTGGCTTGGAACAAAAACACTCAAGGGTACAGTACAATCGTTCCCATTATTAGTATTACACATTTATGGCTCCCCAAACATAATTCTAGAAACGTGCAGCCGTCCTCAGAGTGGTAGTAGCGCGGGCTTAAAATTGAAATTTGAAGCTTCCTGCATGTACACACAGAGCAAAGCCGAACACTTTTCTTTCATTTACTTCATGCCTATTGCTTTATATGTGAGCTTGACCCAATTCCATAAACAAAGCAGGTTGAAGGTTCTGCTCCGCTGCTGATTATGAATACGGGAAAACAGATGGAATGGCATACACTGCCGAAGGGTGGGGGAATCAAGCTGTTCAGTAACGTAGCAAGTTTTATCTCTAACCAGCAGACACTTATAGGACTGATTCTGAGGTGCAATTGATGAGACACTGTCAATGTCTAAAAGAGGACTGAAGTGATCCAGGGTGGAATGTAGAGTACATTCTGAAATGCTGTATCATTCACTCAGATAAAGCAGCTTTAGATTGCTCTTACTTTCTTCCATAATTAATGCACCTTTTCTCCCCTCCAATTATAGTCTACTTCATCTTCCAGAAAATCCATAAAGGGCAGATAACTTTGCATAAATGAGAAAGGAGCATGTTCAACACCCAAATGATCATCATCTATTCATTCCTTTAAACTATGAAAGACGTCACTGCTTTTCAGAGCTAGTGTACCGCAAATTAAACTGAATTTCCATTAAGAGCTTTGCTTTGCATTGATTACACATCCGGTACTGCACGAAATGTAGCAGGACATTTTCCTGCATTTACTCTGAATTCCTTGGGGTTGGATCACGAAATGATACCGGTCATACCATTACCGAAGCTCTGAAGTGTGGGAAAACGTGTGACAGGCCAACACCTTTTTATCCCAGAATCTTATCCCGGAATATCCCACGTCTAACCACGGGAAATAACTGCCCGTGCCAATCAGTGCGAATGAGCAAAAGCTGTGCTACAGGCTATTTAAGCGTACTCTCGTCGCTTCGAAGCACTACATTTGAAATCTATATGTGGTTAGGAAAACAATCAAAGAAACAAAGCGAAGTCTGAGAGAGCAGAAACGGAAAGAGAAAGCGATAAGAGCTGATTTTTTATTTCAAAGCAAAGTGGGAGGAAGTGACAGGAAATTATAGTGTTGAAAGATATTCCAAATAAGTTAAGGATCTGATCATCTTTAAAGGAACTGAAAGAAGTATTTTTGCTCACTGCAGCACAAAGTTGATTTGTTCCCATTTGGGAGATCAAGGAAACGATCTCAGCTTTGGCTCATCAGTTTTCCCACTTAGCATCCTGCCGGCCGATGTTTCCTTTGTTTCTATTTACTGCCTATCTTCTGTGTGGGGCTTCAGAGAAGTGGTAGTACCTCTTGTTTCACAGTGGTAACATGTCAGACCCATGTACATGTGATCCCCAAATCGAATCACACCACAGGGGATTTGTAAAAGCACAGTTTGTACTCATATTTGGGCCCAAAACAAAGCTGTCCGATTACAGGAGAAAAGTGACAATGCAGCCTGGTTGCAATTTTTGCAATTTGCAATTTTTAGCAGTCTACATTCAGGAAGATGAATACTTTTTTGAAGGTCAGTTTACCCTTGCCTTGACTAAGATCCGACAGGTTTACTGTGGTACCTCAGTTCTCGTCGGTAATTAATTCCAGAAGGCTTGTTGAGAACCGAAAACGAGGAGTACCAAGCCAATATTTCCCATAAGGAATAATGTAAACTTAATTAATCCATCCAAAAGTGTTCTGGAGCATTCACTTCCTGCTTTGCTGTCGTTTGGCTCATATAAACCAACCCTTTAGGACCCATGGAGACTTATTTGCACTAAGAAAGCAGTACTAATAAAATGTAAAAATAAAGAAAACCACGACAGCATCCGCTGTTGTGAATCTGAATCGCTGAATCACTGTGCACTGAATCATGAATAGAGTTTCGGCTGAAAGGAGTCGCGTGGCTCTACTCATACAAGTTTAAGCAAGTGCATCCAGTACCGGGCAAACGACCAGAACTGAGACAGGTTTTTCTAGTCAACATGCCTCGAGTACCGAATTTAACGAGTTCAAATCATACACATTAACGTTTTTGTGCAATTATTATATTTAAATGTAAGTCATATTAATTTGTTGTATTTGTAACATTTATAGCATTTGATAGTTTGTTATAAACTCAAAATTTTGGAGGACATTCTGTAAACACTTGGGCAGTGTTCTACATTGTCGGGAAGATTCTATATTGAAGTTGATCAACAGAGAACAAAAATTCACCCAGCTGTAGTGCGAGTCCATCGCAGGGCATTTGAAGTAGTGAGATGTCTTTTTGGAAACTGAACCAATATGGGCACAGATTTGACATGCAATCTCTAAATACACAGTAAGAGAACAGGAATCAATCCTCGGCCACTGGGCACCCACACGACCTGCTGTGCCACTCTGCTTCACAAAACAAACATGAATTCAAATAAAGAGCAAAGTGCAATTTTTGAAGTAGGCAATTGACCCTTATTTACACTACGCATGTGTCTTGTATCTGGATCGGATCTGTACAAGATAACCAGTTTGAAATCCGATTGCTCATGACATTGGACCGCTCACTTCTAGAACCACGCACTCAAATCAACGTCATGAGTTAATGTTTTGAAGTGCTCGGCTCTTAAAATGTTGAATCTGACAGCGACCATGAGAAGCACTACTACACTTTTATGTCATCAGCGTTCACCAGCTGTACGTGCCTTACTAAGGTCCCGCAGACTAGGTGATACTCGGCATACTCACCAGAAACCACTAGGATCTGACTACACGTACTGGACATAACAACAGCCATATATACAGTTTTGACACAAGAAAGGGAAGTGCTGACAAAAATCTTAAGGTATTTTACAAATGGGACCCACATTGCTTATCACAGGCTCCACCCTACCAAACACTCGTTAAACTCTTCGTTTCATGATCCATTTAAGTCATGATGGATTTGTTGAACATATCCCCACCATAAATCAGGGAGCTCTGGTACAAAACAACTCCACTAATGCAGATAATGCCTCGTACAGTGTGGAATATCCGGGGTCTGGCACAAGTTAAATTGATTTATATTATTCCTTATGGGAAACATCTGCTCGGTACTCGACAAGCCTTCCGGAACGTATGAACGATGAGAACCCAGATATCCCTGTACACGTTTAACGTGGCTACAACGCGACTTTCCCTAAAAGCTACGCTCAGATTTCAGTCTTCAGTCGCATTTCTTCTCTGGCTTATTCTTCTCCTGGTGCAGTCCTGACACCTGAGAGGCATAAACCTGCCTAGTGTAAACGAGTTCCCGTTCAAGTCTGAGAAAGGGAAAAGGACGTGGCTTATAGAGAGCCGCACCTCCTGCATCCTGGGCCATCTGTTGGCGCAGCAACTCTGGACACCTTACAAAATGGATAATGATGTGGATATCATGCGACAGCGTGCAGCAGAAATATCGTACCGCCAGGACACAAACGCAGATGGGAATTAACACAAGGTGGGATTAATACCGTGTCATACCAAAGTGCAAAAAGGCCCACCTGTGCATTTGGACGCTGACTAAATACGCTGAGCATTTGTTTAACATCGCATTGCTCCACTACGCCACGCGACGCCCCGCGTGATGCATTCATGCTAGCTGGAAACGCAAGCGCCGCACACCGGATGAACATTTCTCATTCTCGTCATGACGAACCCATCCGTCTTAAGAGCAACGCTCTTTGTTTTGCTGCTGCCTGGCTGTTGTGCTTGTGGTAAGCTCTCGACAGGGTGGCTCGTAAATAAAAGCTTTCAAGTCAGCAGCTCGCTGTAGGTGCGCACATCTATCCTGCTCGCATTAAGCCTTCAGCCATGTGATACGTCACCTTAATCAGACCCGCCCGCCTTCGCTGGCACCATTCGAGATCAGACAGTCCGACCCTCTGTTACTGAAAAGTGCTTACCTAGAAGAAAGAGGGGGAAAAACAGAAAAGCAGAGTGACGATAGGGGTTATTCTTCGGTGCACAGCTGCAGTTTATTCAGCCACTGTTCCGCTCGAGTGGCTGCTTTTCATGACTTGAAATAAGGGGCGTTGATTAGTCGCCGCGTTTTGTAGCAGAATTGAGATCCGCAGGCATCGGAAGCAGAGGTGTGCTTATTCGGTTAATGTAATCATTTTCTAAGCCCTGTTGTTCCACTTCAGCAAGCCACAGGAAACGCCACGGCTTTACGAACACAGAAACAAGCCGGGCTACAAACCACCTCTTTCACACCTGTTCTGTGACGCGCGTTTGGAAGTGTGCGCCTGTCTGCTCTCAAAAGCTATCAAAGCGCCCCTTTTAGAACGCCATTCAATCGATAAATATTCCGACCGACTCGCTAGTTCATTAAGACAATAGGTTTTGGGGGCTTTTCAAGCCTCGCTACGCTTTAAAACCACTTTCGTTGCCTCACTCAAGTAAAGCGCAGTACAGAAAGCATGTACAATAATATAAATGCCTATGACTTTCACAGCAAATTGCAACCTGGTGTTTAACTGAGCATCTCTGTTTTTGTTTTTTTGTTTTTTTTTACAACGTCCAGCTATAAAGAGACGCAGCAACACAGCACACAGTTCAGAGAACGCTGCCTCACCAAATAGAGGCTGTTATGCCAGCCAACAAAGACTCGCCCCTGGGAAACAGACATCTCTTATTTGGATAAAAGGCCCCTTTTGTTTTCCAGCTTTAGGGGGAAAAATGCTGCATTTGACAAAGCACTAACCAAAAAGAGATTTTTTTTTTAAGACCAACCTAAAAAGCATGGAAAACGGCAAGCTGTTTGGGCCAAGTCACCAATCTGGTAGCCCTTCTGTCATTACACTTAACCAAAATGACTGTTTCAACCCGGGGAGTGTGTGCAAACATGCAATCATGTGCAGATGTGTTATCATTATAGTATTTGACTTGACTGTAAAAACATATATTAAAATAGAAATCAGGAAAAAAAACCTCTCTTCAAAAGCCCTGGGTTTAAAAAAAATCACTAATGCCTAAGAACATTGATCGTGGGCCGCTCTGACTTTTTAGGCTTTGTTATTAGAGGCTTAGCTGTTTCCAATCATATTCATTAAGTACGGTGCTGTGCAAAAGTCTTAGGCCACCATTACATTAGATAAAGCACTGATTTAGTAACGATATAATGACCATATGTAATGATTTCTCTGTTTCGTTATTAGGATACAACCAGAAACTACAGGATATTCGTAAGCAGTATTAAAAAAAACAAACACACTCAGCTTCTATAGGCTACAGGGGCAAGTATTTAGTGTGGCCTCCCCTTACACTTGAGCAACAGCAGCATCAGGGAGCTTCCTCCGGATGCCAAGTTGAAGCTTGATCAGGGATGGTAGCAGCCAAGAAAAGTAGTTTTGCATGTAAGCTACGCACATCCTCCCACACACATCATATCACCTCTAATTATCTTTACAGCATTTAGCAGACGCCCTTATCCAGAGCGACTCACAATTGGTACAGTCTTACAATCCAAGCAATTGTGGGTTAAGGGTCTGGCTCAAGGACCCAACAGTGGCAGCTTGGCAGAGGTGGGATTTGAACCCTGGACCTTCTGGTCCATAGTCCAGTACCTTAACTGCTAGGCTACCACAGTCCACAATTACTTCTAACACCCAAAACAATGTAAATGCTATGCAAAATGTGTTATAGTACTGGGTAGGGAATTATGACAAGAAAAATGTCCGTACACGGGAACAAACGAGACGTAATGCGGCATAAGGAACTTTTTTGGCAGGGATGCGTCTGCCGATGCCTAACCCGTGGAATCAAAGCGCCAGCTGTACTTTTGAATACCCCTAGGTACGAGTTATTGAGGGTGTGAGTGACGCCTTGGATCGGTCCCCTGCGCAGAGTGTATTCCCACCTTCACAGGATAGGCTCAGCATGAATAGATCAGCCTGTACTCCGAATACTGGGACAGTCTATCACAGGGCTGGGTAGGGGTCGCTCATGCAGTCGTGCGGGATGAGGCCCCCCCGCCCAAAGTGCACCACCTGAGAGGCACACCTCTGTTTTACTGAATGATCACAAGGGGCGAATTACGGGAAACAATACAGAATTCAAGCTTTGATTCGTGAAAGCTCCATAAGGTCGTACCGGGGGTAATGAAGCAAGGTACGAAGATGAGGTGGTCCGGTGTGGAGAAGGAGGAGGAGGATGAGGAGGAGGAGGGGGAAAAGAGCCGCCCTCCATTCACACTGACACGCCGCCGCTACCGCCAGCCATTTAATTAAAAGCAGCTGAGCTGTGACAGGCAGGAGAGAGGCGAAATCTTCCTCCCCACACCATCGATCCACAGCACTGTGACGCTCAGCTCCTCTGCTTTAAGCGTATCAATCTCGGCCCACTCTCCGCATCAACCGCAGACCAATTTGGGGTGAGAGGGGGAAAAAAAAGAAGAAGCAAAACATTTCACTAGCGGCTCCTCGGGGATCTCTCTTGAGTGAAAAGCAGATGGTTTTAAAGACGCTTGCATGGTACCTGCTAATCTCAGAACTGCTATATGATGCATGAACGCTACACTCTGGGTTAATTCCAATTACATTGAAATCTACTTAGCAATGCATGCCCGGTCACCCTTTATGGGAATGCGAAGGATTACTTGGCTTTAAATACGTCGTTTTCGCTAAGTATCACCATAAATAGTGCATTTCATTTATATTAACATCCACTACGTTTGAGAGCGTTGCTTAAAATTCCAGCGCTGCCAGTTAACTTTTGAAAGTGAACAACACTTTTTCCAATCACCAGTAAATCAGGCGTCTGCAGTCTGCTTTACAGGTTAGAGCAGAACAACGGACGTTTGATCTACAAAGCAGAGATGAGGAATAACTGGTATGCTGCTGAGACAGCTGTTACTCGTGCGCTAGGCCATCGATCGTACGCTGGCATAAAAAGAGCAACGCCAAGCTCTTTAGAACGGATAAATGCTGTTACATTATAGACTTGACTTACAAAGGAGGACCCCTGGCAATTACCAAGAAATTAAAGCGTAAAAGAAAAAAAACAGCAAGTGGTCAGGGCTTTCAGGGTCTTGACACTAATTATTCCGTCCCAGCCGTGTGAACTAGGAGGCTGGCGAGTATTGTACTGAACGTCCGGCAATGGCAAGAGGCTTCAGCTAAAGACCATCAAGGCTTTGTATGTATGCACACAAAATATACAACAGCAGATGGTCTGTGAAGTCAAAGACAGTTGGACTGGCAGAGATTCTCAACAGCTAGCAAAGAGCAGCACGATGCCAAGAACAAGACCACTCGCAGGCGACTCTAGAAAATGAAATGAATAGGCGTTAGAAAGAGTGCAAGTCTCAATCACAGTTCGCCAACGCGTGAAGGTAATGGAGCCAGGCATGATCTCATAAGAAGAATGTCTGGAGAACCGCGTGATGGAACTTGTGATCTACAGACGATAGGGCAAACGCCTTTGCACCACTCACAAACGGCTAGTCTCTGCCAGAACCCCATGTACCTTCGCCTACATGCATGGGTTCAGAACAAAGGTGGCATCTGCTGGCTGATAGCCCAATGGTGAACCGGCAGCGTAGCACAAGATTCCGACACGTGTATATGTTGGTATTTCCCAACAAACCGTAGGATATTGATCCCTATGGCCCAACACTGTTGCTAAGGTTTTGGGAATAGCTTTGAGGTACAGGCTACACTATTTTCTATTAGGGACTGTTAAGCTGGCTGATTTAAATAAGAACTCTACTAGCTACCAACCTATTTTGGTACGTTTTAAATGTACTTTAGCTACAATCAACATGCAAAATCTGATTTTGTTCTGCTGTTCACACTATTTTTTAAATGTGACCTATATTCGACAAAAAGAGAAATGCTTCACGCGACCCGCTCGTCCAGAGAATCAATCAAAATGGAGGCACAAGGCACCTTATTCAGTCATGTCCACTCCTTTGGTTTGCGTCCTTGGTCTCTTTAAACTTCGCCTTTAAGCTTTTTATTTTCTTTTAACACTGCAAGTCCTCCTGTAGCATGAGGGTAGCATGCCGTCTTCCTTTCCTGGGCCGATCTTCATCAGAGCCATTGTGGCATTTTGATGGTTTTGGCCACTTTCATGAAAATGTTCAGAACCATAGTTATTTTCCTAAATTACTGGCCATCATTTCTTATAGGCATTGTGGACTGACCATTCTCTCTGCTTGGTTCAGCCTTTTTTGCCAGATCATCGATTATGAAATCACAAAATAAAGAATAAGAAGGATGGGGTTGAGAATAATGTGTAGTACTCTGGCAATTGCAATCATTTTGCAATCAGTCTTGCACACAATGTGACGCCTGCATTCACTTTGTAATTATTCTGTTTACTGCCACAAGATTAAGATGTTGTCTTAATAAAACTCAATAAAAAACTGAGTATACAGTATATACACGAAAAAAATCAGATATAGGACTATAGTGGTGGCTCTTGTGTAATCATAACTCTAGTTCAAATCCCAGAATTGCCAAGCTGCCCCTCTCAGGCCCCTGATAAAGACCCTTATTGCTTAGCACCTATGCTCAATTGTAAGCTGCTCTGCATATGAACTTCTGCTAAATGCTGTAAGTGTTAGGATTTATTTCAGTAGCTATGACTAATGCTTCAAGACATATACTGTTTTAACTGTTCTGACCTTGTAAGAAATGTCAGGTGAAAACATAAGATAGCACTTCAATTAGTCCCTGATGAGGAATTGGAGTACATTTCCCAGGTTCAAGTAAAGCTCTACCGAGTGTGGTTTCGGTGTAGGAAAAGTCCTATCATCACTATATCACTGAATATATACCAGCTGTAAACTGCACTACGAGGTTTCATGGCATCTGAACGTACAGCGAGGCTGCCTGGAAAGTTTCACAACACAACATTATGTCAGCAAAATGTTGTCACTCGATGCTGCTGTTAGGTTAGCTTGACATTCTTGGCCAACTCAGTATTCGTGACAGCTTGTGTCTTTGGGTATAGGCATACCTACACATTTGTGCAGCCTTAACTCAGCAGCCAGGGGTGAGAAATGGAGACAATATGTACTGTGCAAAAGTCTTAGGCCACCATTAGATTTGTTGAATGAACCCCAAAAGGTCAAACTTAGATTTGTCACTCCATAAAACTCTTTTCTATTGATCTTCATTCCAGTCATTGTGAGCTTTAGTGAATCTGCTCCCCTTCTGAAAAAGTCTTTTCTTGGCTGCCACCCTTTCAATAAGACCAATCCTGATCAGTCTTCCTCAGACTGTAGATGAAACTCTCAGCTGCTGATACTGCTCAAGTGTAAAGGGGAGGGGACACTAAATATTCGCCACATTTTATCAGTTTTTTAATACTGCATACAAATTTCCTGTATTTTCTGGTTGCACTCTAATAAAGAGACTGAGAAATAATTATATATGGTCATTATGGTATATCTAATCTAATGGTGGCCTAAGACTTTTGCACACTAAGGCGGTCATGTGGAAATACTGCTAAACACATTTTAATGTGAAGTATTTATATCTTGCCTAACTGAAGCACACGATCTGACCTCTGATTCTGAAGTAACATCATATACACAATCCAATGGGTAGGGCAATGGCTGAGCCTCGCCAGTTCGTATCCCTCCCCCGGCAAGGTGAGGTCTGTTGGTCGGATTGAGAGTCGGTTCTTATTGCTTAAGGGAAAGGCTTTCCTCAGGCACAAGTTCCTGGTTCATGTCTACATTCAGAGTAGGAGTTCCCAATTCAGGTATGTTTCTGAGGCACGGACTCCTCGCTGGTTGACTGGGCCCGGTCCGTCTGCGTGTCTGATGTTGTCCCCTCGTCAGTGCCCTGCTTTTAGGGTTCCATTAGCCTCTGTCTGTGTGTATCAGTATCCTCAAGTCCAGGGGGGCAGGTCTGTGGTAGACCAGGGGTGCCCCAGCATGACAAGTAACACCTAATTGTATAACACTAATAAACAGTTTTTAATCCTGCTGATTTAGCTGGCTTACACAATGCATGCTAATATGAGGGGACTTATCTCGGTTTAGAACTAATGCCAGCTGCTAGATTTAATCACAGCCATCTGAGAAATGTGTCAGAAACCGCTCTGTCTCCCTAAGGGCATTGGTTTACACCATGCCAGCAGCGTTAGCTCATTCAGCTGTACTGACATGGCAGCAAAAACCCAACGCAGATCGCTTCCAAGCTCTGTTCCTGACTGAAGTGCACTCAGTGAAGTGGTAGAAAGAGGAATTGACGTTTTTCTCTGTGTGTTCAAGTGTATTTAACAGTGCGCACAGGTATTTTGAAGGAAATTAGGACAAAAAAAGCCGATTTGCATTGACTGTGGTAATACTTATTTCCAGACTTCCAAACAGATGATGCCAAATAGCTTGTGTATGCTCCATTAAAAAAACTCCATTTAAAAAAAAAGCAATACCCCACAAAAAGCAACCCAAGAGGCATTTAAAGTCTCTCCATCAAGAAAAAAGTAGTTAATGGCAGGTGAAGGTAATCAGTGTAATAATTGCAACCACTTCATAATCCTGAGCGAGACTTGGCTTGGCATCATTTCAGCTCTACTAGGGCTCTGGACACAAAAGAAGCCTTTGAGCCTTTATTTCAGGATGACGTTTAACCAAGACCAAAGTTTGTCACTCTTAACCATCCAAATCTTCAAACGGCTCTGAACCTCACTGGTACAACCTGATCGATAGCTCCTACTCTCCCTGCTCCTTCTGCTCTGCCTGCAGAAAAGCCATTACGAGAGGAGAAAAATCACCAGGAAAGAAGGTTGAATGGGGAGCACACCTGTTCTCGCACACTCAAGCTCGGGATTTTAAAGACTTGTTTACAATAGACGCTATATTTAAAAGAAAAAACCTTCACCTTTACAGGTCCTGCAAAAAATAAAAAATAAAATAAAATTCCGTTCTGAGGACATTTGTTTATAATACACAGAGCGCGTGGCTGTGTCCTTCAGCCTGTTTGGATCCTTATAAAAATGGCCACACCAGATGATGATTCACCTTCGGTGAAAGCAAAGTGAAGGTCCAATATTGAATGGAAATTCAATGTAAGAAAAAAAATCATTTTGACCATTTGTAAAGAAGACATGAAAGCATAATACGTACTGAATCCCTCCAGGTAAATGCGTATGAAACATTTCTCAGTCCAACAGGAGGAAACCGGCTTTCTTTCAGCACTACGAGAAATTTAGAAAATTGTGCAGCAACAGGATTTGTCAAAAGGACGGAAGCACCGTTGTTCGTTTTGTCACGATACTATCATTCAAAGTCTAAACAGTCTTCAATTTGAAAAATTTGCTGCAGTAAAATGACCAAGTGTGTTTGAGTATGTTAAATATAATATTTCTTGGGAATTAAACCCGGTATTTTGGTAAACACTATGCATGTATTCAGGCTTCCATACTACTTTAAGTTTTGATTGGCTAAAAACAAACTATACTTAAAAGGAAAAAAACCTTCACCTTTACAGGTCCTGCAAAAAAACCCAAAATAAATAAAATTCATTTTTGAGGACATTTGTTTATAATCCACAGAGTGCGTGCCTGTGTCCTTCAGCCTGTTTGTATGCTTGTGAAAATGGCCACACCAGATGATTCACCTTCAGTGAAAGCAAAGTGATGGTCCAATATTGAATGGAAATTCAATGAAAGAAAAAAAACCATTTTGACCCTTTGTAAAGAAGATATGCATGGTAAACATTTTTACGCATGATGAGTGTGGTAAATGTAAGATTTCTTGGGAATGAAACCCTGTATTGTGGTAACCACTGTGCCTTCCACAGGCATTCTGGCTTCCATATAACTGAGTTGTGATGGGTTAAAAACAAACTGGTCTTTCATTTTCATTCAACCAACTACAAAACACAACCAGCAGCAACAGGACACAATTACCCCTGAAAGAAATTTGACAGAAATACAAACTGCTCTTTCTGCTTTGTTATTTTTGAAACGTAACGTAGGGCCGTGCTCGTTCATTTCCCTTTCCTGACTTCATCCAAACCAGACATGTAGCCTGCAGTGACCCCCTCTGCTGGTGTAATGCCTCAGAGGTTAGTGAGGTCACATGACACAGGCTTGTGTTTACCTGCAGTCAGGACGCTCTCCATGACACTCCAGTATCAACATGCTTACTCCGGAGTCTCTCCCAAGGTCTTTTAGGCTAAAACTGTTCTCTCACTTATTGTCTCATTGGGTGCCTCACCACTGCATTACGTACACTGCATACCCTTATGCATAGTAACGTTCGTGTTTATAAGGAATCCCTACATTTCTCTCCGAGCCCTTCAGGTCCAGTTCCAGACCTCCCACAACAGAGGGCAGTAACACACGAGACTCTACAGTGACTCCGTTTACTGGACTAAATAATGACAATACTCACTCACACACTGTCTACGTTATTAGTTTTATCGTATTTATTTTATACACCATTACCTTAAATTCTATAGTTTTAACTATAACTTATTATAGTCTATATATTATAACATGTTCTCTCTTGTAATTCTTATATTCAGCTCCTGTTAATTTAAACAATTACTAACTTGCAGTCTTATTCATCAGGTAACGTTTTTTATTTTTACATACATCTAGGCTACCCACGGAGGATGGGTCCCTTTTCGAGTCTTGGTCCTCCCCGAGTTTCTTCCATGCCACTGTCACCCCAGGCTTGCTCGGTCAGGTCGTTTGGTGTTGGTGAATGGCTGTGAGATGGAGCACCTGTGCTAAAGCCCAGACCGTATCAACATCTTGCCGACAAAACACTACTGCAGGCAAATTAGAAGAGGAATGAAGCCTTTCTATATATTGTACTCCATTTAGTTTGATAACCAGACCATCTGTCCATCACAGCCGTGTTGGTATTATTTTTGTATGTGTGTTTTCAGATTAGACCATCACTAAGTGGAGGTGAATTATTTCATCTGAATTGATATTTGTGAGACGAATTCACCGGTGAGGAGGCGCCCTAGGAAAACATGAAGGACGGAAAAGAGAAGACAAGAGAGATCATCCACACTCATACCAGAGACTAGTGGAGAGGAAACAGGAGCAAAATTAGATACAAAGCAGAAACCTATAACAGTGGATGGTGAGAGAAACATAAACAAGGGAAAAGAACGTTTGCATGCGAATATACTGTACACTATATGACCAAAAGTATGCAGACACCCCTTCAGAATGAGTGCTCTCTATTTCAGTCATAAGTACTGCTTGTAATACGAAGCTTACAGGCACAAAACATCTACAGACAACCTGGCAGTACAGTGGGTCGTAAGGAACACCTTTGTGATTCTCAATATCACACTTTTATAGCTGGAGTTTCTACTAGTCACGTGGTTCCCAAAGTGGGGAGCACACAGCTATTGCAGGGGGGCGCAGCAAGGTAAATGAATGCTGTTACACAGCAAAGATTATGTCACTTAATAATTCCACTGTAAAGGTGTTTTGTCGCTTCGTTTTGAATAAGAAGCTGCAGCTTTGTGTGAATGCAATATTTAAAATGAATTCCAGTGGAGTCTGGACGCTACAGACGTGTGTGTGTGTGTGTGTGTGTCAGAGCGGGGGGCTCGAAAATATTCGTAGATACAAACAGGGGCACTTCAGAAAAAGTTTGGGTATCACTGAAATGCTGTTTTTTCTAATTATACAAAGGTTTGCATGAACCCCAGTGAGCTCTTTTTCTTGCAATATAAAGAATAAAACAAAATATTAACTCCTATTACCACTTAAGAGCCAAACCAAACTATACGGGTATATAATACCCACAATATAAAGTATATACAATAACTAAGCATCCATAAGCTTAGCACTGCAGCACGTGCAGCACATGATTCACCTGTTTGCTTGATATGTGGGATTTAAACAACACTTCGTTAGCATTTCAGCAGTGGCACATTATTGTTCCTGCACGTCAGAAGATTGAAACACTCCGGAGTGTTTCAAGCCTCTTGGGGAGGAACATCTGCTGGTCTTCTGCAGCACTTACTTTTTGGGCACCGTTTCATTTTAAATACCAATTCCAAACTCCCACGAGAGTGCGTCGTGCACCTCATTCAAAATCACTTTTTGGTGGCAGCTCGGTTGCCATCAGTTTCAGTGTTTCCGGCTCTTTCTTTAGACAGTCATATGACTTAATAATTGCATCATTATAAAGCTTCCTCAAAGCACCAGTGATGGAAGGGGGATATTTTTATTTTGGAATGAGATGACACCTTATTTACAGCATCCTCAAGCCTGAAATTCCTTAGCTCTGCTCTAAATGAGTCATGCGGTCCAGTCGTATTGTTTACTTTATGCAAACAGCTTGTGCCAGCTCCACCGCATTACCCTGCTTCAGAAAACTTCATACTCATCTCACAGCTTCAACAAACAGTAACCTGAAGCACAAAGGTTTACATTCACTGCAAACATAAAGCCAACTAGGTTGGGCTCATTACTATATTGCAGTCGTCATTAGGGCTTTCTGGTGTCTCGTGACTGATGGTATAAAATTATTATCCAGAGAAAAGATGACTGAGTCCGTGGTGTGCTTATATTAAACCACGAATCCTGCTTTGTAAGCTTATGGTATATAGATTTGACCACTGGCAGACCTGCGATGGACTGGCATCATATCCAGGGTATGCTCATGCCTGCATCCTGCTTTCTCTGGAACTGATGATAATATTGGATTATACTGTTTTTACTATTTTATTCAACACAAATATTGCTCTTAATTACCTTAAACACCTTTCTGAAAGATAACATAGCTTTTCAGTGCGGATTCTCCACAGACAAGCAGTGGCAGTAGAACCGGTTGTACTGACACCCCAGTGACTCTCAGTAGGACACATTCATAGGTTTCCGCTTCAAACAAGTCAGTTCATCAACTTTCTGCCCTGCTGTCCTTACACAAAGTCCACAGAGAATTGGTTTGCCATCATTGATTGACAACTTGGCTGGCTTGCACAGAACCTTGACCTCAACTCCATCAGACTGGAATGGACTGGAATCCCAGGGCTTACTGTCTAACATCAGGAGACGACCTCACAGTCATGTTCCAAAATCTAATGGAAAGCCATCTTAGTACAACAAAACCTGTTGTAGCTACAAGGGGGGCACACTTCGTACTATTACCCATGTTTTGGATGTAATTGTTGGGTGTCCACAAACTTTTGGTTTGTGAAATGGTTGAGCCGGTGTGCTGACTTTTGTTTCCCCTAACTGAACAAACATGGAAGAGCACTGTTGTGTCACATGCTGTCTGTGCTGAAGGACTTCAGTCTGCACTACAAGAGCAGAAGAACAGCAACAAGACTGATGGCAGAAATGATTTGATAAATCAGACATAACAAGAGCCTAATTAACATAGTTATTACTACAAATTCATTCCTTCACTCATTTTCATACTCGCTTACCCAATTCAGGGTCGTGGGAAGCCCTAACCCTAACCCTAACCGTAGGCAAGATGCCAATCTATTGTAGGACACTTTAGAGCTTCCATTTGACCTAACGCATGTCTTTGGAATGTAGGAGGAAACTCGAGTCCCTGGAGGAATGCCACGCAAAACACGGAGACAACAAGCCAACTCCATACAGACGGAGGCTGAGATGGGACTTGAACCAGGATATCGGGGGCTGTGAGACAACAGATCTGATCACTGTAGCACATACGTGATAGCAGAGGACATAGCAGATGGTAATTTGGCTAGGTAGCAATTATACGTTGTAACTTTCACATGTGGTTCCTTCGAACTGATTTTGCAATCCAATTAGAAGGATTATCGTGATAATTGTTCACACGATCCTTGTTTGTCTAAATTCCATTATCGGCTCAAGCCTAGTAGCCAATCCACCTGATGGCAACTTAATGCCATGTTTATTTGTAGGACGAAATTTGATTATCCATGCAGACAGTGGGAGAACATCTCCACACGGATAGTAACAAGAGGCCAGGGGTGACAACGACACTTCCTGCTGTATTCCCACGACTTGGTGGAGCAAGGTCAGTCCCTTATGGGCTATCAAAGCAGCTAATGACAAGAGACGTGCAGAAATGTGCACATACATTATAATCAAAGCTCTGGTTTCACATCCATAAGGGTGTTAGAAGTGTGCGGCTTGATCAGGCAACTGCAAAGAAGTTATATAAGCTGGAATAATCCTAGAATAACAAGTCTCCTGAGATTTTCCCATTAAAATGAGTAGTTAGTGGACATGAACTGTGTTTGGACAAAAAAACAAACAGCACTTAAACTTAAAAAGCTAGATCCCACCTCTTGGTAAAGGAAGGATAATTTTTTTACCAGGATGCCCTTATTTAGCTGGTTAATGACTGCCAGGGGTGTTTCTAGACTACTTGTTGTACTGGGGGCGCACACACAGTTTTGAGGGGCACAGCTGTACAGTCATAGGGGCAAAACTGTGCAATAAAAAATAAAATGTTAACACTAAATGGATTATGTTATTTAACACCAAAGTGGGCGTTATTCTGTCATGGAAGAGAAATGAAGAACAAATTAACGGAATAATTTTTTCTTTATTGCCTTATTTTATTTTTACACTAACCAAACTAATGCCATTGCATTCGTGGTCCACTACGTAGGTTTGGTAGGTTATACGGTTATAAGTGGCCAAAACATCTAGTTATGAGCCATCATTACCTTGCCTGCAGCATGGCTGACTTTCTGTTAAAGAAAGATTTGTGGACGTCCATCACACCCTGCAAAAAACTGGCAGAAAGTGTTAGCCGCTCAAGCTTCTGGAAAGATTCCAGGGCATTATGGGAAATGTAGTCCTTGTGATGAACTGCGTGGTGTGTCCTGTCCAGGATAAAATTGACTTGTTACCGCCATGATTTGAGTGGGGCACAGGGACATTTTACCTTGGCGTGCGACCCAGTAACTTGGGTTTGATGACGCCCCTGATGACGGCACGCCATAAGCAGACTGCTTGTCTTTCTTCAGTGCACTAGAAAGGCATGCAGAGCCTAATGGAAAGAAACCATGCAATCACTCAGCTCCATCATGCTGATGGATGGCTGCAAAAGGTCAGCATCAGGTCACACTCCTTTCGCTGAGAAGTCTGAAGGAAAGTCAGCCTTGCCCATAACGGATTATTAAAATAATGCCTTCGACACATGTGAACTCTAAAGGGACCTTATTTAAGTACTTGCATGTAAGCAAGAGTCTTCTTTCAAAATGCATTTAACAAACAATCTCCCATTTCATGTAGCCTCCCGGTTGTGATCGGGCCAAATGAATCAAATGAGCGCAATAACTCCTCGCTGCATAAGGCATTGTGTCCTCATGGTTTAATTAACATATTTTGGCGCTGGTGACAAAGAAATAAATATATAATTGTTAAAAGGGAGAGGAGTAGTTGGGGGAGTCATGGAGACCAGAAGCATCTGGCAATGTCCCTCGAGTTCACCAGCCACTTCTCCATCCCTCCCTCACGCTTACGCTTACACACACACACACACACACACACACACACACCAGATGTATCTGTCACCCTGTTGCTAGTCCTTCTAACCAAACACTAGTACAATCCACTGACCCGCTATGTAGACTTCTGCACTGAAGCATGACCACAATTCACTCATCTGCTGCTGTGAAGCTCAGGACTGGTGTGTAAACAGGTTATCTGTCCTGTCGCACTTGTCAAATTTGAGACTTCAATCAAGTGTAGTACCGTTTTCTCGAACTGTATGTTAAAACTTTCATATTCGCTGTGCTTTGACTGGGATAGGCATGGATGTCCAAACATCTGTGCTACTGCAGCTGGTATTTTGACTGCATTTGCTGTGTAGGATCACAGCAGGGAAACGTGTTGCTCACTCTACATCACAGCTAGATGCTACAGACAGTAACCACATAAAAACCTGCTTTTTTTTTTTTTTAAAGAAAATGTTTCTGAAAAAGACTGCACAAGCATTTGTTAGGTCACTTACCTTCTACATACTTACATAGAAGCACTTTGTAGTTCTACAATTACAGACTGTAGTCTATTTCTTTCTCTACATACTTTGTTAGAATTACAGACAGACCACAGGCTGTAATTGTAGAACTGCAAAGGGCTTCTGTATGGTAAGCGGAACTGATCAAATGGATAATGAGTGTAGAAACATGGAGGTGTAACTAATAAAGTGACCGGTGAGTGTATATCTCTGTAGCTTGATGAACTTCAGAAACAACCCATGTTCAGGAAGTAAAAGCGAAACCAATAAGCTGTCTCTGATGGTGATAGGACTAAGCAAAACCAGGCCAACATTCATATCGTGTGGCTGGATGAGTAAAAACATGACATAACATAAGATTATTGAGTGCCATTCTAAGTGCACCTCAGTGTATAGGTACAGTGGTATGAAAAAGTTTGGGGCACCCCTGATAATTTTCATGATTTTTCTTTATAAATCATTGGTTGTCCAGCTCAGCAATTTCAGGTAAATATATCATATAGCAGATGAACACCGTGATATTTGAGAAGTGAAATTAAGTTTATAGGTTTTACAGAAAGTGTGCAGTAATTATTCAAACAAAATTAGGTAGGTGCATAAATTTGGGCACCTTTGTCATTTGAATACCTTTAGCACTAATTATTGGAACACAAAATTTGTTTTGTAAGCTCATTGACCCTTGATCTACATACACAAGTGAATCCAACTATGAGAAAGTGTTAAGGTGGCCAATTGGAAGTTTTTCTCCTCTTTGCATCTTCTCTGAAGAGTGGTAACATGGGAGCCTCAAAACAACTCTCAAATGGCCTGAAAACAAAGGTTGTTCAACATCATGGTTCAGGGAAAGGGAAAGGCTCTCTCAGAGATTTCAGCTGTCAGTTTCCACTGTGAGGAACATAGTGAGGCAATGGAAGACCACGGCCACAGTTCTAGTTAAGGAACTCCCGAAGTGGCAGACCAAGAAAAATCTCAGATAGGCAGAGGCGAAGGATGGTGAGAACAGTCATAGTCAAGCCACAGACCACCTCCAAAGACCTACAACCTCATCTTGCTGCAGATGGTGTGTCACTGTTCATCGTTCAACTATACAGCGCACTTTGCACAAGGAGAGGCTGTATGGGAGAGTAATGCAGAAGAAGCCTTTTCTGCAGACACGCCACAAACAGAGTCACTTGAGGTGTGCTACAGCACATTTGGACAATCCAGCTTCATTCTGGAATAAAAAAGTGCTGTGTACTGATGAAACTAAAACTGAGTTATTTGGACATAACAAGGAGCGGAAAAAGAACACAGCATCCCAAGACAAAAACACTGCTACTACCACAGTAAAATTTGGTGGCGGTTCCATCATGCTGTGGGGACTGTGTGGCCACTGCAGGTACTAGGAATCTTGTTAAAGTTGAGGGTCGCATGGATTCCAGTTAATATCTCCAGATTCTTGAGAACAATGTTCAAGAATCAGTGACAAAGCCCAATTTTTTGCACCGAGGCCAACGACCCCCAAAACCCTGCTCAAATCTACTAAGGCATTCATGCAGAGGAACCAGTACAACGTTCTGGAATGGCCATCTCAGTCCCCAGACATGAATATTACTGAAAATGTGGGCTGTCCATGCTCGGAAACCATCAAACCTGACTGAACTGGAGATGTTTCTAAAGAAGAATGGTCCAAAGCACCTTCAACCAGAATCCAGACTGGAAGCTGTAGGAAGCGTTTTAGCGGCTGTTATTTCTACAAAAGGAGGATCACTAAATATTGATGTCATTTTTCTGTTGGGGTGCCCAAATTTATGCACCTGTGTAGAAACATGGAGGTGTAACTAATAAAGTGACCGGTGAGTGTATATCTCTGTAGCTTGATGAACTTCAGAAACAACCCATGTTCAGGAAGTAAAAGCGAAACCAATAAGCTGTCTCTGATGGTGATAGGACTAAGCAAAACCAGGCCAACATTCATATCGTGTGGCTGGATGAGTAAAAACATGACATAACATAAGGTTCTTGAGTGCCATTCTAAGTGCACCTCAGTGTATAGGTAAACAAAACAAGTACCTCAGCAAACTGTGGTACTCTAACATCCTTTTCCCATGGAACTAAGAACGGAGGGAGTGGCTATGAGAAATCCGAAATTGTAAAGGATTTGTTTAAGCTTAAATTTTGGAACCAAGACATTAAGCCTGTTGTTCCGTAACAGAGATAAGACACTGATGTGTAATGCTAAATTCATTCAATTCCAAAATTCCTTATTCATTAGACTGTTTGGAAGAATAAAAAACCGTCAAAGACGCTACATCATTACATCTGACTGGCAACAAAAGGACATATGCGTCTCTCTCCCAAGATACCAATTAGGAAGCTCTTGGTGGTTAAGAAAAAATGAGTTTGGTCTTATATTATCTCTGTTCAGCTGCAGCGTGATCTACTAAAGAGATGACACAAAGGCTATTTTTCAACAACAAACATAAATGAAGAAAGCAATTAGCGCAGGCGCTGAAAATACAATGAAGCCACTCACATAAGGCAAGTGGGATAAAGAACAACCCGGACGAGTTCCACTGGAGAGAACCACTCTTTATCTCACAGATTAAACTGAAGATAAGTCCTGCTTCAGACTCTACAAAACCATTCTCGAGAGGCTTTAACGTACAACTTTGAGAGGTGAAAACAATGGAAGCTCCCACTGTAAAGGCATCGTCTTTCAAGAGGATGCGCTATTACACTCCGCGTGGCAGTTACGCAGCCAGTCATTTCATATTCAAAACTCCCGCAGGCGGACGTGGCGCCGAAGAACACACCGGACAACAAAATGGGACGTGGGATGAGGTGGATGCAAATGGAGGCTGTCCATTGTGGTTGGCTCTCACGTTCAAGAAATCCGCACTGCATGGGACGTGCACAATGGAACGAGACAAAGAGATCCAAGCTAGAGGCACTTCAGTTTCCATGTCGACTTTAAGAAAAGAGAAGCCCATCAAAAAATAGCCCATCTGTCTTCTGCACTACAAGCACAACTCAACAACAAGACCTCGCTGGAGCCTGAATCAGCCGCTGCAGAAGTGCACTGCAACAGGAGGACGTAAGCGGACAAAGCCCTGCCTAATTAGGTTTAATTTCTTGAAAGACACATTTTAGCCAAAACACCAGCGAACCTCAAAAAGCTCAAGCACATTGCTGACTGCCTAATCTAATAGATATGCATCTCTGATGGTTCAAGCATAGTCTCTCAGGGTTCAGGTTGAACCAATATTATGAGGAGGAGCAGATTCCATTGGCCGATGCCAACTTGAATAAGCACAGTCAGGCATATAGGGGTGTGTTCTTCCATTATCATTTTGCATATGCTTCACTTGACTGATCACAATAAGATTTTTTTACTGCGACACATCCAGAGGCAACGCAACATAAACCATAAAAACAATTAATTAGGATAATCAATCATCCTTCGTCCTTATCGCAGAAAACCCACTGCTCTTCCACTAAGCACTAATACAATGCAATGCAAAGGTGGCTAATCAATAATGGCCAGATATGATCTCTCTCAGTCTTTCCATGATTGATTATGTGGCTGCTAGTGGACAGAGTGCACAATCTTACTGTGTTCCCTTAAGAATATATTTATTTAACTAGTTGATGGAAGCCTCATTATTTGCGGGTCAAAGTACGTACAGTCAGTTCCTAATTTATTACGTACACCTCCCAAGTATCTCCACTCATTGACCATTTTCAGGTACTGCTAACACGTGTCTATAGTTCTTTCCCATTGTATCAGGTACAGCTACCATGCATCTCCACTCACCGGCTATTAGTTTTTGGTACACCTACATTTACTTCTATTCATTGGCCATTTTAAAGTATAGCTACATGTTTCTACACTTGTTACCCAATTTATAAGGTACAGACACCGTGTAGCTCCACAAACTGGCCATTTTATTAGGTACCCGTTGGGGATAATGTGGCACAAAGTAAGACATTACAGCAATCTCATTACCTTTTTCTGTTACAAAGTCATGTAACACATTACAGTATAAATGCGGGTTGGTTAAAAAACAGAACCATTACTTGTGATTCTGAGTGAAAAATATTAGTGATTCCCAAAGCATTTACAACACACCTGCTCCAAATCAGCCTAGTGATGAGAGAAGTAAGGCTTTCTGTCCCATTGAATCATTCGAGATTCAGTGTTTAAAAATAGCGACATCTTCTGGCCAGATTTGTGTAACTGCCACAGACAAACCTGAAAAACTCTGTACAAACAACGATATGAATTCGAAGATGAATGTTCCTTTTTCTTAAATAAATCATTTAAACGACTACTGCTTTTATCCCTGTGATTTCTAGTTGATACAGATTAATATGGGTTTAAGGGAGTTACTTAAAAGTAATGAGTAATGGGATTACTTTCCAGAAAGTAATGAATAAAGTAATCCCGTTCAATTTTGAAAGAGCTGGATGAAGTTTTGAGCAACTACCCCAACACTAATTTAGGGAGGAATGTGTCACAACACACAGTGCTGCAAACTCTGACTAAGGGGTTTGGATTGCAAGCCATGCTTACCTCTGCCCACCAACAAAACAGCCTACAGTGGGCGCACAACGTTCTCAACCGGACCTTGAAGGGATGAAAAAAGGTCACCTGGTCAGACGAGACCGACTGCCTTTTTGCCTGGTACTTGTACGTCATTTAGCTTGGGATAGTAATTGAAGCAGGGTGCACTGACGCGTGGGAGTATTAGTGGGATGCTCTGGGCAACGTTCTGCTGGGAAACCCTGGGTCCGGGCACTCAAGTAGACGATAATTTGACATTTAGCACCTACTTAAACATTGGGTCGTAATGTTCTGGCTCATCTGTGTGTAAGTACACTGCAGGTGAGACTCTCAAGTTATTACTTGAGAGTATCAGGTTCTTGCAAGTACATGCCTTTGTTAGGAAATCTTTCTGCTCTGTCCGTTACTCCTGCCAAACAGCTGGGTCGATGAGCAGTTAGACGGCGGTCCAAGCCAAAAGGGAGCTGTTAGTAGATCGTACAATGCTATTCAAATGATTGCTGCCCCGTCACGTAAACACATCAGGGCGGCACGGAGGGAGGAGTTTGGCTACGAACTCTCAGATTCCTGGCTATTTGCAATTAAGAGGATACATTTAGTTTCTATCTGTATCAGGCACAGTTTGCTTCAGGTTATCATGTTCCATGGACTTCATCTTTCCAACAGCAAAATGGTCGGGTTTTATCTGGATGTAGATCCCAATGCCACCAGGCCCCAGCCAGCCTCTACCATATTTTCTGGTCATTACCATGGTTCGGTCAATTTTGGTCCTAGATTTTTGAGACATTTTCCTATATTTCCAACAAGGAGCTCAGCGCCGGCCTTGAAAAAGCTATTTTTGGTGTGGTCCCCAGTGAGGAGGCAGTATCTACTGCCCAGTCAGATGCCATAGCCTTTTCATCTCTACTGGCTTGACGCTTTATTTTATTTAATTGGAAATCAGCTACCCATGAGACACACAGGCAGTGGGTGAGGGATGTGACGGCATCTTTTAAATCTTGAGAAGCTGAAATACTCAATCAGTGGATGCACCCAAAGGTTTTGTAAGGGTTGGCACCCACTCCTACGACTAGAGTCACTGAAACACAGAACTCTGTGAGTTAATTGACATTTCTGTGATAACTGCAATAAAGCCCTACTTTTTTGTGCTGTTTGGGGTCTATGGATTCAGCGCATAATTGTCCGTTTTTGCATATGAAATGCCAATAAAATAATTGAATAATAATTATTTTCATCTGTGAAAAGTGGTGCATCAGATTAAAAAGTGACTGAATGTGATTACAAAGTGATCTCCATCACCAGGCATCTACTCGTTTTATGTGTGCCTTTAACGAAGCGTAAATGTCTGTACCGCAGTAGGCTTCTCACGGGACAAGCATGGGTGACTCTTCCTATCTCGAGATAATATACTGTAACATTTCTAAAAACCATTTCACACATAAAAACGGACTGAATAGTTTTACACCCTCTCTTAAAATATCTTGCATATTTCCCAACATTAATTAAATGCACGGCGCTGACGTTCTTAGTCATTCCATGGGAAGCCCATTATAACAGTCGTTAAGTAAACGGGGAATAGAGCAAGCACAATGATTAAATGATGTATGAGGGAACTCATTATGAGTCACAGAGGGTATGTATACCTTAGTCTTTACGCTCTTCAAACCACGCCTTGGACGGATCACGGGGTAAAACCTAGACCCATATGGGCTCTACATCTTCCTCGTTGCCTTTGAGGCTCTGTCACTGGCACACGCGAGCACACACAAACAAACAAGCATTCCACACACACACACACACACACACACACACACACTCACGCTGCCAAACAACAAAGGCCCTTTCTGTTCCCTTCGAAAGAGACCAATCACGCTTGCGTAGGGGCAGCGGCTGCACCTCACTTTGTAGCCCTGCGTTTTAGACAGCTCTCCAGAGCAGCGCAAACACAAAAGGAGTCAAATGTGTTTTCTGCTCGCAGAGGTGAGTCAGGTCTGCCATCGGGCAACCATCTCCCTTCTAGTGTCTGGAAGAGCTGTAATCATCCACAGCAGGCTGATGGATGGCCTGTGAGGGCCCCGAACCTCCCACTCTGGCTGCGGCGCTCATCGGCCGCATGCTGCTCGGAGACAAAATGGTGCACAGCTCAATTATAAACAGATTGACAGCCACGTCGAGGCATTATCAACAGCCTGGTCACCCGAGGCAAGGAGGGATGGCAAAGCAGATCTCCCGGCCGTTTGGACACTGACAACTGAACACACACTGTAGTCAAGAAGCATGCTTTGATGCAGTTACAGCACACTGACGGAATAATAAGTGCTGAATATGGAGGTACACCATATGTCTATGAATGTCCATACAGCTACGGTCAACATTATTGGCACCCCTGTACATCAAGTACGCCACGTCAAATGTCTCTGAAATAAAGCGTTTACCCCAACGCACAAGACAGAAAAATAATCCAATACAAACTTGGCAGAATGAAGGATACAGAATTGAAAATTATGCCACCATTAACACTGGCAGTGGACACCACTAATGACACCCTTTAGTTTGAAACAAAGGACAAAATCCGACTAACCTGTGATTAATTATCAATTAGGCTCACCCGTCCCCTGTCCTTGTCAGTGCCAGTTTTATTCTCTGTTCCTTGTTCACAATGGCAACGGCACGTTTAAATTTGGTGACACTGTTACAGCGGCACATTTTGTTGCAGCAGCATTATTTAAAACGCCTTCTAATTCCCTTTAATTACAGGGGGCTAAAATGACTAAAGACACTGTTTTGAATTGTTATTCTTCAAAAACAAAAAAGGAATGTTTTCACTCGGTTATTTAAGATATGGCGAAGAATATTTAGTTTATCATTTTAACCCTCTGTTCCTAGTCATTTCTTTAATTGTAGGGGACTTTACACAAAGACCATGTGCATTTCTTGCATTGCTTGCACCTCAGAAATACAAAAAGGCGGCCTTTCATCGAAACTCAAATCAACAATTGTGAAAAGATCAAATTTATTGCGATTCGAACCGTGAGCAGATTGTATCGTTACACCGCTGGCACAAGACTCCAAAGACCTTGGCATCCAGGCTTCAATGGTGTGATGTTATCAAGATGTTTGCTATTCTTGGAATAGTCAGGAACCTCCCAGAAACCTGTGAAATTTGGTTCGAAACGTGGCAAAGAAACCACACAACATCCAAAGAACTTCATTCTGAGCTGGACACTTTTGGAGTGATGGCTTTATACCATACCATACAACAGACACTGAACAAAACAGGGCTCTACGGGTGAAGGCCAAGAAGGACCCAACTGCTTAAAGAAAGGCAAACAAAGAGCGACTGAACATTGCCAAAGCTCTGCAATGTCAATTTTACGTTTCACGTTGTTCTCACAGTTAATTTTCCCAAGTTCCATATAGTTAATTTAAAACGTCTTCTCATTGTCTTCTCCATAATTCTGTGCATCTCTTGACAAAAGCCATCCACTGTTAAACCACCAAGCAAGTCAAAAATGATCTCAGAACTTGCACATTTGCCCAGTGTCATGCCCTTATCTGTTTCTCTCTTTTGAGAGGCATTCCAATTCACCTCAAAGGTGGGAGATGATCTAGTTTAGGTCTGGAGGCAATGCACGACTGCCAAGTTCTCTGTCAAAATTGGCTAAATCTTTGTTGTTGGACTTGTTGGAGGTGGAAAGTTGACAAACCAATTCTCTTTGGACTTTACAGCATTTAAGGGCAGCAGGGCAGAACGTTGATGAGCTGCAAACCTATAAAAGTGTCATACTGAGAGTCTCTGGGGTGTCTAGTACAACCCATGCTACTGCCACTGTTTGTCTACGGCGATCCCATGCCTGTACGCTTCCTAACGTAAACCTGTTAGCAGCGAGTGTGACTGAAATAACAGACTAATTAGACGGGGTGTTTACACACCCGTGGCCCAGGGTATATGTGCTTATGAGTAGTAATGTGTGCCAATAAATCTCGGCAGCACTCTTATTGATCTATCAGAGCAAATTAATTATTTACCTTTGCATATCGTTTATCAGCCTCGACTGCCTGGGCGGTCCACAGATTGTCTCTGCCAGAACCCAGTACTGCTGCACGTCTTAGTATTCAGATAGTACAACACTACACCAAATTGCTCTATAATTAATGAGGTGGCCAATTAAGGCGGCTATTGATTGGCGTCATTAGTGTGCCGGTACTGATTTAATGCCTTGTGCAGGGAAGCACTGAGGTATCCTTGTTTGGGGTTGTGATTAAGGTTAGGTTACAGCAGATACTTCTCTCGCACGACGGATGACAGTAACATTAACGTTACGTAATATTCTCCGGCGGCTGCTGATGTTGACAAGCAGCTTAAAGGAGACCAACAGAGGACAAGTCATCACGGATGACAGGCTCGCCAAGCTTGCCAAAAACCAACTTTGAGGAATTAACGGCCTGTCTCCATTCTCCCTGCGCGCACGCACGCACGCGCACACACACACACACACACGCGCGCACACACACACGCGCACACACACGCAGTCTAAAGGACCATCAATAAAGAACAAGACAGCGACAGTGACACACGCAGCATCATCCGGCGTGATACACCGAGTCCACTTAAAACACTGTGTTTTGTTTTGCCACCTTTTCTACTGAGTCACCTGGAAAACAAGAACGCCTTAGAGGAAAATGAACCCATGATGGGTAATAGTATAATCATCTTACTTGCGGGCCTTTGCCAGAAATCAAATTTGTTAGTGTTTTCTCCTGCTGATACACTTCGTCTCAGATGATAAAGATGATAATTTGTCTCGGGGGGGCATTAGGTAGACGTTTTCTGATCTGCCAGCCAGTGGCTTATTTAGAAGCCTGAATCAGCGATGCGCAAAGCTGAGGATGTAAATGGAGACACGGCCGTACCGACGGCAGAGGGCATTTTCATCATCACCTTGTCATTTTACGCTGCTTTCGGGATCGCATCATTATTTCCCCCATCTAAAGGGAAGGACCTCGTACAGGTGCATTCATTACTACTCTGAGAGATATTTCTGCTCTGCGCAAATGGAGCCAGGGCTCTTGACAAACAAAGGCACCTCGCTCTTGTGCAAAAAAAATAAAAAAATAAATAACATACAGGCTTTATGTCTTACAGGATACGTGAAATGCACTCTGAGCATTTAAATGAGAGCGAGAGCGGCAAAGCCTTCGGCGCGCTACGTTAGCTGTGTTAAGGAAATCATAAGCGTGGCCTTGGATCGCTCGCGGGATGATATAGATCCAGTGGAGCATCTAAGGATGCCATAAAACTAAAACAGGCCACATTGTGGGAACAGCTCCCTGACCTCATTTACTACTGAATATCTTGTGAGCATAAAACAGCTACACGGTGATCAGATTTTCAGTATCCCTGTGTATTTATACAGGCCGCTTTACTGCTGCTCATCTGCGGTTCACTCATTAATCTTTATGCATTGGGACGTTACAGAAGTGCCCCGATCTGCCACAACATTCAAATCGCCTGCCCTCATATTTGCCGACGTCCCCCGGTGGACTCCACAAGACCTCCTGAAGGTTTCCTGTGGTATCTGGGCGCAAAGGCATTACCAGCGGTCCTGTAGGGGTGTGCTCAGACTCCTCCCGGTGGCCTTGCGCTCACACTGAGCTTACACGTGGGGGCCCTGAGCACGATACTAATGTCAGCGTGATACGAAAGTGCTTTGCACTGCACAATGGACTTCATGGTTGTACAACCCCAAATCGGAAAAGGTTGGGACACGGTGTAGAAAAATGCAAATCAAAAAGCATAATATGCAGTGTTTCTTACATTCAGTTGATTTTTTGTTTCATAGCAGACGGTATGAACCCAAGACATGTCTGGTCAAACTTCATTCATTCGCTAATCAACATCCAATCCTGCATTTCAAGCCTGCAACACATTCCAAAAAAAGTTGGGACGGGGCAATTTAGCCCAGTTAGCCTTATGCCAGTGTTTATCTTGGGTTTAAAGTATTTACGAAAATGTTCAAGTACGTTGTTGGAACTCATCTCTCTCACCCGCCTGAACTGGCACTGTGTCTTTCGTGATGTAATTGGTGGCAGCAGCATTTATGTCTTTCCATACTGATTTTCTTGTCGTAAGGCACTTTTTTTTTGCAGAATGATTCCGCTAAAGTTTGCTGAGTGTGTTTTTGTGCTGCTACCTTGGCTGGTTTAAGCCTGTCATGGACAGCTGACTCACGAAGTTTGACATAATCTTCGTATTCGGCACGGTGGTGAAACAAGGTAGTTGAGCTGTTTTTAATGGCGACCATTATATTAGATCTTAGTGCAGCATTTGGTGCTGTAGATCATAATATGTTCTTGGAAAGGCTAGAAAACACAGTAGGCACTAAAGTACTAAAGTCCTATCTGAGTGCTGGCTCACATTTGTCCTTGTAAATAATTCATGCTCGGATACTACAAAAGTAAAGTATGGAGTTCCCCAGGGGTCAGTGCTGGGCTTGCTATTATTTACTCTTTACATTCTATCATTAGGGAATATTATTTATAACATTTTTCTTGCTGTCACCCCCAGCTCAGGAGTAAAAAGCCTGGTGGTTTGTCAAATGGACTCAGACCTCTCCTTTGACGCACACATTAGTGATATCGCCAGAGCTGCTTTTTCTCAACTGCATAATATCTCAAAAATAAGAAATATACTTTCTGATAATGAGGCTGAAAAGTGATCCATGCGTTTATAACTTCAAGGTTAGATTATTGTAATGCCCTTTCTGCTGGTTGCTCTGGTAGATCCTTTAACAAGCTCCAGCTGGTACAAAATGCAGCAGCACGAGTGCTTACTAGAACCAGTTTGATCATATTAGTCCCGTGATATAACCGAGGTTTTATTATGAATGTTTACTTCATATCATGCTTTTAACACATTTTTGTGCTTGTCTATTTCCGAGATGGCACGGACGCTAAACGCTAACCTGGGTTTTGCGTCCTGAGGATGTAGCCCACGGCTTCACTGCTGCAAGGACAGCCCCGCCTCTCCTCACTGCCCCCATCGACCTGAGGATGAAGCCCTTAGATCCAGTGCTGCAGTTGACAACACTGCCTTTCCAAACTCATCTGCTGACCCGTCCTGTAACCCTGTGCTGACTCTCTCTGTTCCAGTCCTCGTACCGTTACTCAGTACCCATCAGAGGGTAGGAACTTCTTTCCCCTCCTCTGGTTCACTGAGGACGCAAACCCTACCTACAGTGACTCTTCTTCTGGGACTAACTGTCCCACTCACTCATTCCTTACTTTGTGTACTATATTTTTTTTTACTCTCCATTTTTTGCTTTTATTTCATCTTAGCCTATATATTATTCGATTCTAATGTTACCGTAGCGTATTTTCTTTACATATATTCTTTTAATTCATCCAGGTTGCCCAAGGAGGTTGGGTCCCTGTTTGAGTCTTGGTCCTCGCAAGGTTTCTTCCCTGTAACGTTTGGGGAGGGAGTTTTCCTTGCCACTGTCGCCTCGGGCTTGCTCCACTAGGGCTTTGAGCAGATCTATGTGTAAAGAGCTGCTTTAAGACAGTGCTGTGCTGAGAGAAAAGCGCGCCATATAAATAAATTGGGCCTCGACCTGACCGATTTCCGGGACACAGTTTGCAAACTGCAGTCTGTTGAGCAAAACATCCGTCTTTCCAAAGCCAAACACCGAGCAATTAAAACTCAGGACGTAGACTGCATGAGGATGGCGGGTCCCTGTCTGTATTTTGGTTCCTCCCCACTAAGTGGGACGTTGTCTCCACTTGTCACATGCGAACTCTTTAAGGCGTGTTTTCGGCTGTTTTCTCTTCTGCAAACCGAGTGACATACTCGATCATGTCAGCTCGCACATTTTCAAAACAACACAATTAAGACCATACGTAGACGGTACATATCGCAGACCCTTACTAGAAAACAATAAGCACGAGGGCAGGTGCACAGACAGCTCTTTTATGCTTCAACGCCCAAGACCACATTTTTTCATCTGTGGAAGTACAAAAGTCATATGAACCATGTGGTAGGGCAGCTGTAGCAAACATGTTCACTGAGAGCACAAGAAGGACTCCTCACAGCACAACCTATAATGCACAAGATCAATATTTTGTAAGGAAAAAACCCCAAGCAAACAAAATCCACCTACACTGAGTTTTTGGCGTATTTCCTATATTTCGAGCAGTTTTCTTTTCACTTTGACCTAGTTCATAGTAACGCATTTGGTACTGAGGTGATAGACCATTGAGAGGAGAATTACTGGCAGGAGAAATCTCCTCGCCCTTCAGGCTTGGAAATATATCACAGGTGGTGGAGTCTGCGGGGGTCATCCAAATCGCTACGTCCCAATTGGAGCCATCGGCAGCGGGAGAAATGGAGAGGTTCGATGCAATATGGTGCATTTTTCCCCTGGCCAAGCAGTTTGACCTCTTTGTATGAGTCAAATACCAAGAGAGCTTGAAAATAATTAATGACCAAAGTGATTTACAACGGTTTACGTCTTCATCATGACTCGGTAGAGACACAGAGCTCTGCCGATTGCTGAACCGACAGATACAGTCCTGCTCTGATAAGGCATTGAGTCTGAGGTGACTCGATCATCAGCACCAACTCCAGTGACAGCAGCGTCCAAACTCTGTCGGTTTCTGATCAGTCTTAAACCAACAGTTTACAGAAGGAACGCTGATACAGGGCACGTAAGCAGGCCAAGCTGCTCCGGTAGCTCCGCCTTGACAAGCACACAATTCGCACTCTTTGGGTTCGACCTGTACTGGGTGCAGATTAGACTGCAGCATCTGACTACGCACCGCTGAACCACGGCTAATCCGAATGCCCCTGTACTTCTCCAGCTCCCTTTTTCGTCTCTCGGTCAGAAGCCAAGAGCGTGAGCAGCGTGGAGGTGCTCCATCTGCTGACCCATCTCCTTATCCTCAGGGAAGATGCTCCAGCTCCTCACACGGACTCTCCATGCTGAAGGTGAAGCTCTCAGACACCACAGGATCCCTCTTAACCAGGCGTACTCCAAAAGTCGTCTAATCAACCAGGGCCAATCCACCCACGCGGCTGGCGTGCAAAATAACTCATCATTTGTTCTGCCGTTCTTTATTCTCTCTCAAGGAGATTCTTGCCTCGGGGCCAAACAGGCGGTACACAGGACACGTAAAGAATGCCAATCAATTAATTATGGCGGTTAATGACTTCAAGCTTGCTTTTAAAAATCATCATACAGACAGGACAGGTTCAGCGTGACCAGTCCCGTGGTGTTTTTTTTGTTTGTTTGTTTTTTTTCCGTGAAGACTTCAACAAATAATGCATTAAAACAATGAAAGAGGGAACATTTGGCTGAGTGACATGAAAGGCAAAGTTCAAAGGGATGCCAAATTACAGCCAGTTGCATCATTTGAGGCACTGGGGAATCAGTTGCTGAGGAAAATGAGTTCTCAGATTTGAATAGAGCTCAGCAACACGGAAACTGCTAGAAATTGCGTCTTGATCACGGCCTGTTTAATATATTCTGACACGATGAAAGAAATGAGTTCTAGTCAGATCTGAGAGAGGCAAAAATATAAGCAAAGTAAAGAAGTGAAAAAGAGGATTTATGCAAATAATAACCTTTTTATAAGCCTTTTTGGCTTTCCCCCCCCTCACCTTCGTTTTTTATTCTTTTCCGGTTCTTGCACTCTCTTACAGTAACCCCGCAGCAAGCGTGAGCGCAATTACGCTGCAGGTAAACAAGCGCACAGCCGTGTATTAAAGCCAAACTTAGACGTTACGCACGCTTTTAAATCCGCGCCTGAAAGCGTTACAGAGCAGGGGACTCGGTCGGTTTTCATAGTCTGACCACGATGCTCTAATTGGAGCATGACTCCAAACCAGAAGCCACACATACACACCCTCCGATCACCACGCGACCTCCGCACTGGGCTAAACACAGGGCGTTTCCCTTCAGCAGGAGCATAATAACACCCTTCTATTTCTGTGCAAGCAGATGGGAGCCGCTTGTACGTTACGCCCCAGTTTTTGATCCTGTATTCGCAAGCCAACTGTCAGACGCAATTTTGCAGGGATACATACTGCATTTGATTTCGGCTCAGGTGTCATTACAAGGTCTTTCTTCCTCCAAAATGAACCCTCTAGGAAGCTTCGCATAGGCAGGCAGGAAAACATTGTGCAAAGGCCCCAGATAATGACACAGCATTAGACTTATTTACTGGCCAAGCCCTGTGCAAAATTCGCTGGAATTCAAATCACCAGGAGCAATTTTGTTGGATTTCATACGACAGACAAGTGTGAAATGAGGTTTGATGAAAATCTGCGACGGCCAAACCCGAACCGTAACTGTTTTAATGTTTTTAATCAATTAATAATTCTTCCTTCTACTGGGTTTGCAAAGACGCATTATGAAATAGATTTTTTAATAACTAACAACAAACAAACAAACAAACACACAAGAAAGTACCCGTCTGTCCAAGCAACAGCTGAGAGGAGCTCTTACTGAGAGAGCAACAGAATTCTCGACATAACACCTTATTATTCAAACCCTGAGTTTCAGTTTTTCTAATTCTTCAGCAGCCTTTGTGACCTTGCCCACTACGACTAATTGTTGTCTTAACCGAGCTGAGGTGTGTGTTAGACGAGCCCTCGCAGTGGCGAGTGACAACAACCGTCCATTTCAAAAGAACTTTCACAGAAAGCATTGCAACTTGACACAGTTTCTTATAAAACAGGGGAAACACTGGTGGACAAAGTCATTTATAAATGTAAGCTGAAACCAAAAAAAATCAGCCCAGTGCTTGAAGTTTAAAAATACACAGTGCAAAAGTTTTAGGCCACCATTAGATTACATATCACTGTTTTAGCAGAGGTGTAATGGCCATATATAACTATTTCTCAGTCTCTTTATTAGAATACAACATGAAATTTGTATGCAGTATTAAAAAACTGAGGCTACAGTGGCAGCATTTACTGTGACCCTTACACTTAAGCAATTGCAGCTTCTGGGAGCTTCATCTGGATGCCAAGTTGACGCTCCTACAGTCCGAAGAAGCTTGATGAGGAATAACCCAGCAGCCAAGAAAAGGGTGAAAAGGCTAAGATATGGTAAAGTTCACAAAGATTGGAAGGAAAATCGGTGGAAGAGAGTTTTTGTGTCCAACTTTTGACAATATGACAATATGGTCATTATACCATTGCTAAAACAACAAATCTAATGATGGCCAAAGACGTTTGCACAGCACTTTGCAGCGCTTTATTTAGATGAAGTTGCATCGCTGTTGATGTTCGCTACTTTAACTGGTTTGATCCTATTTGCAGATTAACTAGATAGGCAAAAGTTTCTGGACAAACAAAAACTACATCCGAATACATGTGTATTAGCATGGAGATGCTAGCCCCTAAGAATGTTTACCAGTAGAATGTGGAACATCACTTTGAGATCAGGCACTGACGTTGGACAATAAGGTATTTCGAATTAATCCCAGTTGTGTTTGATGGATTTCAAGTCATGGCTCAGTGCAAGTGTGCCAAGTTCTCCACCAAAGTTGGCAAACCACTGCTTTATGGACTTTGTTTTAGTAGGGCAGGACAGAAAGACGATGGACTGCCTTTTGGAGATGGAAACCTATTAAAACACCATACTGAGAGCCACTGAGGCTTACAGTATAACATTCTGTTGCCAAGGTGTGACCGAAATAACACAGAATACTAATTAGAAGTGGTGTCCACAAACTTCTGGCCATATAGCGCATGTCTTCTCTGGATGCATATGTATGCTATGCCTGTTTGTGTTTACTGCCGAGGGTGAGTGCGTTCCGACTGAAAACTGTAAGTGGCCACTTGTGTGACGCTGGTGCTAAACACTTCCAAGATGTCAAGGCATGCTAAAGAGACTACTGGAACCCGGAGTTAGAACGTGCATGAGCCAGTGTCACGCTTGGAAGGAAGGACGGACGGACGGACCGGACAAAGGCCGGATGCAAACACAAGTGGTGTTTAATACAGATGCCGTGGAAATGCACAACAACAAAACAAGACAGATGTAAACAAGAAGCGAAACCACAACTGACAAGGACCAAAAGCAGCACAGAGTGGACAAACAAGCTTAAGATTCTAAGCTAGACACATAACTAAACACAGAGCGCAAACACAGAAGCTGAACACACAACGGCTTAACAGACGAGGACAAAGCAGAATAGGCAACAGGAACCTGACATGGGGCAAAACACAAAGAGCAACCAAATACATAACAGACAGAAAGACCAGGCAAGGAAACAAAAAGTGGACCCAAACATTTCAACCTTGGATTTGTCATGTCATAATACTATTTTTGACTGATCTTTATTTCAATCTTTTGACCTTTTCATTAAGTTTATCCTAAAAAAAGTGGCTGCTACCACTCCAAAAAGATCATTCCTTACAAGCTTCTTTGTACTTTAGAAGACTTTGGCATCCTGATGAAGCTGCTAGATGCTGCTGTTGCTCAAGTGTAAGGGGAGGACACTATAAATACTTGCCCCTGTAGCCTATAGAAGCTGTTTTTCTGAGTGTTTTCAGTGTTTTAATACTGCATAAACACTGAAATGTCCTGTAGTTTCTGTTTGTGTTCCAATAAAAAGACAGAAATAATTATATATGGCAATTATACCATTGCTAAAACAACATATCTAATGTATGGGTGGTCTAAGACTTTTGCACAGTACTGTAGCTTTGACTACCTTTTTTTTTTTTTTACAGCTTTCTAGTTGCTGGAAAACAGCGTGCTCAAAAAGTCATAAGATGTCACATACTGATTGCATATTTACATTTCTGGCATTTAAGAGACGCCTTTATCCAGAGGGACTTACAGCTGACGAACTATCTAACAAGTTACAGCACCGTGCGATGAACTGGCAACCTGACCAGTGAAGTCCAGATTAAAATCCACAACTCTCACGAGGGAAAGCTGCTGGGCTCAAATGAAAGACTGAAAATGTCCACGCACTTTTTTCTCTGCTGCAAATAGAACGTGCAAAAGATGAGAGCAATCAAACGGTCCTCAATATTTAAATATTCAGCACCATTCTTCAAGCAGGCAGTGTATGGCTGCTCTAGTCAGAAACTAATAAACGTCTTCATTTATTAGAAATAAGATCTGGATATCTGCAAGCCTCACACACACCAGCTACAACAAAAATAATGTGCTATACTTATACTGATAGGGAAAAAAACATATGCTGTTCATCCATTTCAGGGCTTTGATTGAGTTTATGTGACAAGCGTAACCTAATAAAGCTTAAAAGCTTATTTCCAATGGAGGCTTCCTGCAAGACGGTGACGGAAAATTTGCCAGAATGGCTAGCAATAATTCTACAAAACAACTCAATACTTATATGTCAAATTGGACATTTTATTTAACACCTACTCACAATCCAGAACGCTCCAGAGCCTCAAAGCTCATGCTACTGAAAGAGTTTACCACAAAGTACACTATTCAAATTCAGTATGCAGTATGCTTTAACATCCAAGGTTTTAAGATAAAGGAAATACAATCTCTCTGACATATGTTATTCACGTCTGAATGATAGAAAACCAGTACGAGCCAACCCTCGCGACATCTGCTGACAGAAAAGAGAATGGCCAGCAGACAACATGGTAATGTTCCATTCGTTAAGTTTAAAGTTTAATTAAAGATACAAAGCTAAGAATTACTGCATTGTAGAGTACAGTACCGAGCTAAATGTTTTCATATTGTGTTTTAATTAATATTATTATTTGAAATAAAAGACTATGTGCAAAGTATCTAAACTACTATGTGACCATCTATTTCAGTCAATGTCCTGGTTCACAGAAGCAAGGCAGGTAGGCTTCTTTGCTTGGGTGTCCGTTTGCTTTGAGGAGAAGCCTCCATTTCACTGAGAAGCCAATCAAGAAGAGATATTTTGGCATGTACAGGTGCAGATCATTCTCAAACGGGTGGTTCAACCAGAACTCGCCCATGACACACACAGCAGATTTCAATATTTTAAGTAGCTACATCATTTCTTCGTAAGTTGGTCAGAGCGGAGATGCACACTATTGGTCATCCGGCCAAGTCAGGTCTAACATCTAAGAGAAACTCCTGCTGAGAACAGGCATGCAGTATCATCAGGGATTCCAGCGTCTCCAACCAAGATGAAGACATCCTCACATTCGTGCCATCTGGCAAACAGTAGCAGGGCATTTGGTCAAGTAGCAGGCACCAAAAGAACCGTTTTTACCCCCAAGTAATCAGACTCAGCCCTTCTTCCTTCTGAACCCTTCAAACGCTACCACCTCCGTTTCAAAGTCACTAAAAAGACATTCTCAAAAATCTGCTCATTTATTTTATTTGAACTTTAAAAAGTCATTTACATGGTTGACGGTCTATGGCAAATTAATGTTTAATGTCCCAAAGTATTCGTGCCGTCTTACATTCCTCTCAGTACCACGCTCCCTATAAACGGGTATAAGGAAGGGTAACTGTGTGTGACTATAGCTGCTATTTACTTACTCTGCCTGCACTGATGGTCACCGCTCCTCACGGTCAGGGTCACCGGGTTAGGGCGGATGTACACCACGGCACTCTGACCACCTCCTTGCAAGCTCCACCCGATATATCCTACGGGTCTGGGTTCGAATCCCAGGTGGGGTTTGCGATGTGAGTATTGGGTGTTGCCTTTACAGAACCCTACTACTTTTGCCCTGTCCAGAACAAACAGGATTCTGTGCCCAGTAAATCCCAGATTAGGCTCCAGCCGTTCTCGTGACCCTGGCCAAGATAAGCAAGGGTAAAACAAAATGCTTTGCTTTCGCTCTAATGTCATTTAATTCATCGCCGCTTTGTAGCGCTGCATCATTTCAGAAACCCTTTTCAATTATTTCATTTTGCAAATGAAGGGCCTTTTTGTTTTTAATTCCCTTGTACTTGGCCAGGCCCGTTTTTAAATTCATCCTGAACTACGTCCTCAAGATTCAGTGCAGTTCTTGTACGATAAAGCTGTTGAGAAAGCAGTGTCTACTGAACCAAAACAGATTGCTGCAGTTAACCACAAACGCTGACAGACGGCTTCTGAACCTTTTCAGTGGCACTCGTTGTGGTTACGAGGCTGCTCTGAAAGAAAACCACCCATTTGGAGATATTTTTGGAATCGTTTTTGGTTCCGAGGTTCTGCAGGCTTGAAATAACACGCAAACTTCTAGGGCAAAGGTTGGGGAAGGGCATCGTGCAGAAATATGGCTTTAAGAACATAAGCAAACCAGAGTCATTAGACGACTTTAATGTGTACTGAACGCCACAGGCGTCTCAGCGCTGCACGGCTCTCATCGATGAATCATCCTGCTTTCTATTCTATTCGAATAAACAGAATAGAACCATGCAGTATTTTTCACATATCAAGTGCAACACTCAATTTTCCTGGCACACACTAAGCACAACTGCTCGGTCCAATATGCTAGCCCAACATGGAGACACGATAGGCTGTGTCTGAAGAAGGCGAGAGCAGTCGGGAAATCACTGTCGCAACAGGGCACCGTTACGCCCAGGGCTTAATTTGTGCCGGAATGAGATCCGCTACTCTTGTATTTGGAGCGGATGCGTTCCAGAATCTATTTATGTTTATGTTCATTGTTCTACATCAAATCAAATCAAATAAAAATAAGCAATATTAATACACAAATTTTAACTAAATGATACTTTTTTCTGGCTCATTTTCTTCTATGGTAACTGCAGTTGTGTGTCAGCATGGTTAGAGGACGGAGAGGTTCTTTTGTGTAAGTGAGTCTCCACGGGTCCTAAAAATGTTAGTTATAAAAGTGGATTTTCTGGGGGTCTGGAACGGATTCATTCAATTTACATTACTCGTCGTTGCCGGTTCTCGACAAGCCTTCTGGAACAAAATGAACCAGGAACCGAGGTACCACTGTATTCTATTTTGAAGGCTACAGTATTACGTTGGACACTTGGAGCACTGTTGTGCCTATAAGTTCCAGGACCTTTTCACTCCCTGCTCACTCGCCAGGTCCCTGCATGCTCATTGTTTCCTTACCTCATGTTTTACGTCTAGGATAGGCGCCGGAGCCTTCGCAACTCTGACCGAACCAAAAACAGTGGGGCTAAAATGCAGCGGGAATGAAAAACTGAATGTCATGTCAGGTGCAAAACATCAACCATTTAATAAGTCAGTCACTTGAGAAACTTCCCTCACATCATGGCCTGGCATTAAAGGGATATCTAATGATGGCAGATTAACTGGAGGTGCATCAACCCAGCCCACGCTCTACTCACCACCATGAGAATTTTTTTTCCAAACTATGCACCATGAAGACAAACAATCTTTGTGAAAATCAAGTTCTGAAATGTCTAGAAAATACATCCTCCAGCGTCCAAGTTCAAGTTCACTCCAGTAGTTGAGAAACATTTAAACGTCTTACTATTTGTGAATTAAGATATCTGAGATACATATAATACCTTTTTCACGACCTCCAGCATAATCCATTCTGTGGTACCCATCAACAGAATTTAACAGAGATGCATTACTATTAGTCTTCTCGTCCATTCAGGGGTAAACAGATACTCGCAAACTGCAAACCGACGTCGGAGGCAGGCAGAAGCACCACTGCTGTTGTCCTGAAAAGGTCAGCTTCAAACATGTAAATCATGCATGAAAAGAGGATTTAATCTCTGAAGCCTCATCCACAGCACCAATACAGTCCACTTCAAGTACCGGGCAGAAAAAAACATCCCAACAGCGGCGTTCACTGACGTGCACTTCATTGTTTTGATGATAGAATACAGTTAGCATCCTGACAGATGGGGAAGTCTCTTGTGTGCATCTAGGCATACCAGCTATTTAATAGGTTGTATAAAGGCTATACGTCTTGTGAAGCAGCGAGCAAACAGGACGGGCAAACATTTCTGTCTAAGCAGAGTTAGAACGTGACAGCACAGAATTGCAATTACAAACGGAGGCAGAGCTTTTACTCAAGCAGAGGTCAATTAACATACATATATTTGCAAGTCTTGTCATTTAGGATTGAGTCTATAATATCATATATACATATACACACACACACACACACACGTGGATTCAACCATCTGTGTATACAGTGATTTACATTTATGTCATTTAGCAGACACTTATCCAGAGTGACTTACAGTTGGCACAGTCTTACCATCCAAGCAATGGCGGGTTAAGGGCCTTGCTCAAAGACCCAACAGTGGCAGCTCGGCTGAGGTGGGATTTGAACCCTGGACCTTCTGGTCATGTACCTTAACCACTAGGCCACCACAGTCCCAGAGATGACAGTACAGCCATTTTGACTTAAAGATGCTGGCACAATAATGGAAATGTATTCTTAAATAAATGTTAGTAAAGTTTGTCTATGCAAAATGTTTGTCAAAATTAAAGGTTTTTCCTGAAAACAATTATGAAGCCAACATTACAGTTTTGTGGTAGCCATCAGGACAATTGTAAACCGAATGCAGGCCACACTGTGTGTGCAAGACTGACTGCAAACTGACCGCAGGTAAATGAAGTGCTATATATGATCCTCAAAATCTTCTTTCATAGCGTTAACATCTGAGATTATGTTGTGGCAACATACCGTAGGTCAAGTGAGATATTTGAGAAACCTTTTGGTCCTTTAGTGTTTAAATCATCAATAGCATAGGTTCAAAAACCCTGAACGAAGCAACAAAAAACAACTTTAAGGAGCGATGGCAAATCTTTTAGGAAAAAGGTTCTGAAAGTTTCAACAAGTGCAGTGGCAATTCTGGAATGAAACTGGCTTTAGAAAGACAGTTTGGTCAGACGAGTCCAAACATGAAATCATTGGCGCCAACCATCAAGTTTTTATGAGACACAGAGAGGGTGAAGCATGTGTGGTTTGATACGGTGCTCTAATGAGGTGGTCAGAGATTCTATGAAACTGAAGGCGTGCCATACCATCTGGTGAGTGCCTAGTTGGAACGTCGTTCGTTCTCAAACGAGATAATGAGCCTAAGCGTACCTCAAACTTGGGTAAAAATGAATCTTTCAAACAAGCAAATGGAAGGAGTGCTCTGACGGATGATATGACCCCGACGGTCACCCAGTGGTTTTGAATGAGCTGGCCTGAAGCCTAAGGTTAAGGCGGCCAACTTGTGCCCAGAACTTGAAGGAACTCCTTCAGGACTGCTGGAGATGCCAACAGGTGACACCTCTGGAAGTTGGATGAAAGAATGCCAAGAGTCTGCAATATGTCATCAAAGTAAAAATACTCTTTTTTGGAAGAGCTGATGTAAAATGTGAGATCATTTTGAGAAGTCGAGCACCTCTCTCGGTCATGAAAATATTTGAGAGGAAGAGGAAAGAGAGAGAGCAGTATTCCACCATTCTAATGCTAAACATATTGTTTCAAAGAAACACCAAAGGCACTTGTACAAAAGCTGTAATTGACTGCTCCCTGTAAATGATGCATATCGTAACCAATTGCCAACAACAGGGCACTGGCGGAGACTACAGGTCTGTGTCTGAGGCAGACCTACCTCTGCCTGGGGCTGCACATGCATCTGATGTTACACACTAGAATTCGAAAAAGGATAAATATTGGATCCAATTACCAATGTTCTATTAATGTACAATATTAAAACATTAAACCGATTGCTTTCCCACTGCACATTACAGTACAAGAAAACGCAAATTCTTTAACGGGATTTAAATGACTCCCTCAACCTGTGATTGCTAATACATGATTCAATTTGAAATTGAATTTCCAGATTTCCAAAAGTCACCCTTTTCACGTCTGTTCATGTGCTGCTTCCGACAGTCTGCCTCCATGACGGGCTTTTCTACAGGACGTCAGCATTGCAGCATAATACATCCGTATGTCAACTGCAAATGGGCTGTGCCTGACTGAAAGCCTGATTGTTCCCATAAATTCTGCTCCTAATTACACCCAAAAAACCCACCCCACATATGCCCTCTCACAAGCCTTTTGGATAACTGTTGAAAGAAACAATGAACATCTCTTGTCATAGCGCTTCGCTTATTGTGACAAGCCCGTGTGTCATTGTGATGGCTTAATATACTGTAATTAGGCCATTGTAAATGTCTGTTAGCAGGGCAACACTAGTGTATTGTGCCATCAGAAGGCGAGAGATGTTTTACTTAAGAACATGCATACATGTCAGTAGAAAGGGAGCTGATGAATACCACAAGGTAACCCGCTCAGGGAATGACTAATGGCTGGAAATAAAATCAAACACATGTTACGGAGCTGCTTTAGCCAGCAAGTGTTATGAATGATGTAGAATAATGTCTGAGTGGCATGCGGGCACAGTAGGTACTGGTAGTATTGTTATACTCATTTCTGGTTACAGTCTGTAGCCTGTAGGTGAATCTTCTACTCTAATTTGCTCTTCTCATGGAGCCAATGAACGGGTGAGTGTGTGATGCCCTGCCATTGTATTCCCACCTACCTCCCAGAGTTTCGGGCACAGGCATTCTCCCTTTAACCCATATTGACAGAAGGGACTAACTGCACATCCCATTTCAATGAATCTGTCTTATAAGTGTGGCACAACAGGTTGCGTAGGAGCACAAACCAGTACCAGTCTTTGGTCTGTGACTTCTAATCCCTCAAGATCCTCTGAATCCGTACGCTAGTCTACAGTCTCCTCTGCAAGGGTCTTTACCTGTCCTGAACCGCAGATAAAATGCTAGAGGCCAAATGAGGTTTCACAAATGATCCAACTTCCTCGACAGCTTTCCAATTACCATAACTAAGATAACCTCCTTTACTCTCAGAGGGAATTAGGTACCGGACTGGCAAAACCCATCGCTTAAGGCAAGAGCGGCCGTCATCCTTTATGTGTAACTAATTATTTACAGTTCTCCAGGCACCTCATTTACATTTGTGTATAAACCCCCAAATTGATAAATGTCACCCCTTTCCCCGCAGGGTTATCGAATAATGTAGTGCGTTTGCTTTACCCTATCATTCTGAGCGCCCTTTACAGTCATCTTACATGCTTTCTCCAGAAAACATCCATAACCCCATACAGCCAGGCACAAGCTCCAAACACAAGCCTTTGGCAAATGTTCTATCAGTTATCAGGCGACATGTTAATACCAGGGGTGGGCAGTGAGGGCATTTAGACCCTTCAGAGAATGGGTGATAAAGGGTCTCATTTCTGAACATGTAATAAAAAAGATTAACATTAATCTAATATGTAATCCAAGCGTACAGTACTGGACAAAAGTCTTGGGCCACCATTACATTAGTTGTTTTAGCGATGGTATAATGACCACATGCAACAAGGTGTCGATGGCTGGAGCCAAAGATGTAAGTCTTTCCAACCCAAACTGCAGACAGATTTCCTGTTTCTACTTCTATTCTAAGAAAGAGGCTGAGAATTGATTATGTACAGTCATGAGACCTTTGCTATAATAATTCAAATAACCTTTGCAGGCTACTATATAATGTTATACATAGTTATTTACACCGCAGTGATCATCGAGGCGTCTGTCTGACAGTGGGCAAGCTTTGTGCTAAGCTACAGCTAATCAGAACGGTTTTAACAGAACTGATCACATATAACAGGGTTTTGTAATAGAACCACATTAACAGAGTAGCTGGACCTCTCGCCATCCGCTGACAGGGGACTAAGTACCAAAGGCAACGGCTTGTGTATCCCTTTTCAATGCTTCCTTTTAATGAGAAACATGGGAATCAACAGTGGCAGTGCTGGGATTGGAGCTCTAAAACTTGCACAGCCTTGAACTGAGACTGAACTGACTTGCGTATGTCTTTCTAACATGCTTCTAGTTCTTATAGCTTTTTGCAAAGTACATTAAAAAATAACCCTGTTGAAAGCTCTGCTTTCTTCTTTTCCTAGCCTATTTAATCGGCGGCTTCTTTTACTCCCGAAGTACAGCGCATTAACAAAACAGGGTTACTTTTTGGCTTCAAGCAGCTGTTGTGCTGTTCCTGTAACAATTTGGGTTATGAGTTATTTTAAGTTACAGTATAAAGAAAAGTCACTACATGATAACCATGTAACTCAGTATGATGTTCATTAGTCCATCATTACATCAGTATACGTACTTTTCATATAACATGAGAAAATAAATACATATTTTTACTATTTATTGAAATGGAAGCACGGGGCATGGCAGGTTGCAAGTCAAGTCCATTTTAATTATATAGCACTTTTAGCAATAATGCATTGCCCCAAAGCAGCATGGCCCACTGCCCTAACTGAGCAAGCCTAGGGCGACAGCGGCATGGGAAAACTCCCTACATGGGATGATGAAGTAACCTTGGGAGGAACAAGACTCAAAAAGGAACTCATCCTCCTTGGACAGCCTAGGGTTAGATGTAGGAATTCAACTAATTTAGCTAATTAATATGTTTACAGTAATAGTTTAAATAAGCAGAAGCTAACTATAAAAATTAAAAGACAGAACATATTTAAATCAAATAAAATACAATCTATAGACTATAATATATAAGGGACAATATAATATTACGAATAGTATAATGAAATGGAGAATATAAAACTATAGGATATAAGACAATAGTATATATAATAAATAAAATAATACACATAATAGCGTAGAGGTATGAGAGTGAGAATCGGCATTACTTAGTCCGGTAAACAGAGTCACTGTTCCCTGTCCGGCCCCCCTCCCTCAGACACGGCTAATCCTGTGTCAGTATGATACCCAACCCACCAGATGGAACCACTGGGACTCAGACCCAGGTCTCCACAGTGGTGGGCTATTTGGGTTTTCGGCATGTTTAAATTTCAGGCAAATGCTCCACAGTGATAAGAATGCATTTACACTAAGAATGATGTCTGTCTGCTGTATTCTGAAATATTTTTAATTGTGGTAGTAATTAACCAACACTGGTGGCTGGCTAATGAAATAAACTACCGCTGCATTCCGTGGTGTTAAATGTGAATGTGATACGTGGGATAATTATCACATATGACATTGGAGCCAGAGTCATCTCAAGCAGAAACTTGCTATAGTAACTCCAATACGCTAACTGTGCTGTAGGGCTTCTCCCCTAACGGGCATAACTGTTTGTTACATATCCAGGCAAAGTAACACTACGTGTGATGTTTGTTCCATAAATGAGTGGCTTCACCTTTCAGTGTTTTACCACTGAGAGGGATTTGGGATCAATAAAGAGCTGGTTCACTGACTCACAGCGCTACATAAAGCTGCCACTGTACTGTAAAGAATGACTGCATCTCTCAGTCTTCATAGTTCATTCAGTGCTCTGTTCAGCTCATATGCATTCGGCAAAGACAACACAGAGTCACGGGGGAATCTTAATTATACATTTAGCAATATTACAGCCTTTATGATGGCGGATCACGATTGTATTTGTCCAACATATATCAAATGCCTTCATGCTACTTCCACGTTTGTTAGTGAAGTGATAAATGAAAGGGACTGTCTCAAATATTTGCTCCTTCTGGCTGTAATTTACAAGCACCATCAAGCAGGAGCGCAGGAAGATTTAATTGGGCTTTAACACACACACACACACGCACACACACGCACAGACACACACAGACACACACAGACACACAGCTAACAGCATGGCAGCATTATCTTTAAATATATTAGAGCTGCTGCATGAAGAACCACTGCACCGAGGCTAACTGTGCATCGGGCTTTGCAATTCTTGGTCTATCCTGCGGTCCGGACCAGGGGACGCTACGGAACTGACAGACAGCTGTTATCTCGCCAGAGGTCGTAGTCAAACCAGGGGCCGAATTCAGGAAAGGTTTCTTAAGGAAAAGAGTTGCAAAGGTTCTTAAAACAGAAGTTAATAGGCAATGCAGTTCTCCAAAAACTATTAAGAAAATCTTCATTGTTTTCTTTCGTTTGCAGTCCTATGCTGCATTGTATAGCTTACAATATACAATGCGAGACACATTTCGAATTTGTATTTGCCATTATTTCCGTTATTTAGTCACATGGCAGCAAAAGCATTCAAGCATTCAAGTAGCTTTTAGAAAACAACTAATAGTGGTGATGGTGAGCTGTTCACTCGAAGGTTTGCTAACCTTTTGATATTAAAGCAAGTGGGACTAAGCTGTTCCTTACCTTGTCAACTCTTCAATTGTGTGAGGCTATTTTAAGTTTAAGAAAACATTTAAAAGCAAAATATTTTCGAGAATACCACTTGTTCTTAGAGTTTTTTTTTTTTTTAAACGTAGTAAGTTATTTGAAGAATAACAATTTTCCATAACTGTTTTCTTAAGAATGAAGTTAAGAAAAAACACACATTGAAAAAGATTTTCTTTCATAAGACACTTTAGTGAATCCGCTCCCAGGTCTGGTGCAGGGCCCACCTGGTGGTCGGAGGCTGGGTTTGTAGTTCGAGTGCCCGATTAATAATGAATAGATTAATAATGCTATAAAATGTAATTATAATCCACTGTATTTTTACCTTTTATCTTAATATCTGTTATTTTTAATGAATTCTTCATGCCAAACAATCACTATACAAGTGAATCGATGAGGGCTACAGCCCTGGCAGAAACCCCCTTACCAATGCCTTCAAGATAGTAGGAGTGGTGACTGCCAGTATTCCACAGGGAAATCTCTTAGAAGCCAAACTTCTTTACTGCTATGAGATAAGGAATATCTGGCTGGCCATAGAGGCCAAATTCATGTTGGCAAAAAAAACATATGCATCTCCAAAGATTTACATGTAGCTTTTTTGAGTGAGAGGAATGTGCTTTCCTTGGTCTCTCTGTTTGATTTATTACAACGAGTATTTATCTAGAGATCTCTTGTGTTTGGCGACGTCAAGCAGCCAAGAAGCTGTTTATATTGTCTTCATCTCATGGTGAGTCACACGACATTTGGATAGCTCCAAAGTTCAAATTAAACCCTATGAACCAAACACGGTGATGCACAGGGACAGTACATCCAGGATGCCAGAAGAATGAACAAGAGCCAATCAGAACTCAGCTCCACGGCTAACTTTGATCTTATTTTTGCTGACAAACATGTGAGATTTTCCTCCACAAATTGGTCTTTTCGTGTTAAGTGCACCGCTACTGCTCTTAAGAATAAGCCCGGAATCTCAAGACAGAGTGTTAATTCGTTTAAACGTCGGGAAGAAACATTCCACATAAGACACCCAGTAGATAATGACGTTGCTGCGGCAGAGCCAGTTGTGACTGTGCAAACAGATGCTGCTGTCACATCGCCTCCTCTCGCATTAGGTAATGAGATTAAACACACAGAGTATTCATTGTCCTGACGCTCTTCAGTATTTAGCAGCTCTAGTCAACAGCGCCTTCCCCCTCTGAGCCACCATCTGTACAGCCTATTGATTGGTCACTCTCTCTTGGTCAGACAGCTGGAGTCCCACGTCCCACGTCTCGACTGATCAATGGTTATTTGACCCAAGGTCCAGACCGCATTCAACAGGACACTATGGTTATTTGGTCTCGACAACCCAGCCTGTATTCTGCCGTTCAGATAATTACAGACACGGTTACAGGTGGGATAGATGTCCATACATTGTCTTCTAGGGGCTTTCAACATTTACCACTGTACAAGGTCTACAGCAGACAAGACCTAGCTTTTACAGTAGGCACACTGAAACCTCACAACATGAAGAAATGCTGTAATAAAACGCATTGGCTTGAATTCAGCAATGAGTGCAAAACACTGAAGACCAAATCAGGATCAGAGTCTGTATGGTACTCCAGAGAACAGGCAGAGGCCCCAATCAAAGAAAATCAATAAACATAGTCCATAAAGCAGGTGAGGGTCAAAGCCTGGCGATCAATACATACGCAGACACGGGAAGGCAGGATGTACGCAAGCAACGAACAATACTGAACCGTAAACACAGAGACTAATCTAAGAGGAAAGCAGGTATGGACAATGAAATGTATTCAGAAAGCTGTAAGGACATGGTCGGGCTACTGTTTACTGTCATGTATATACTCACCGGACACTTTATGAAGTACGCCTCCTAGTTTCTACACTCATGGTCCACTACAGAAGCCTTACAGACTGTAGTCCAGCTGTTGCTCCCCTTTACTCTGTTCTCTAACAGTCAGGACCGCCATAGGACCGCCACAGTGGCACTTCTGAACTGAAAATAGTCCACGACCCAAAAACATCCAGCCGTCCGCATCCTGCAGGCAGTGTCCTGTTAGCACTGATGAAGGATTAGAGGATGACTAATACAAATTGTGCAACAACCAAAGAGCTACTGTCCGCAGCAATATGGTAGATGTGACTAATAGACTGCACAGTGAGTGAAACTCCAGCAGCACTGCTGTGTCTGATCCACTCACACCAGCACAACACACACTAACACAGCACCATATCGGAGTCGGAGCAGTGTTGAGATCCACCACCCAAACAGTACCTGATCTATGCTGGTCCTGTGGGAGAGTAAAGGGGGCTAACGAGGGATGTAAAGAAACAGACGGACTAATACAAAGTGGAACTGATACAATGGGAAATGAGGGTAGAAACATGGAGGTGTACCTAATAAAGTGACCGCTGAGTGTTTCAACCAGGGGGGACCCTGCAGCAGAAAACATGGTGAAAACCTGCTTTTGGCTCATTATCACGCCTTTGACCCCTATGGCTGGCCTTATTCTGCATACAATCAGTCTGTCTGCTGTTCTGTATCACTTCGGTTCTAGAGGTCATTATTCTTTCACACGTTCTCTTCCCAGTTTCACCTATTCTTTCGATGTGTTTAAAGAGTCTCTCCGAAGTGCTAACAATGACCAAAAAACCCTTAAAAGGGTCATTTGAACCTCCCGACGCCTCACCTCATTACAAATGCCATTCCGTAACAGCAGGGTGCAATCCTACCCACATGTCGCCGAGTCACACGTCCACTCACATTTATTAAGCAATTAGTATCCAGACCTGTCACAAACATTTACACGTGTGGGATTTCAAATTTCATATCACACAGACGTGTACTAAGCAGTGAGTCAAATTAGTGCATTAACACATGTAGCAGTGCTCACAGTCTCAATTCCACATGCACCCATTATCGTTTGAAATAGTGAAGATTTTATATAAAGTTAATGGAACATTCTGGAAAGACAGCATGCTGCCTAGCTGTAGACGTGGGCACGAGCGGACCCATTCTGACGAGTGCCATTTTTGGTGTAGGTGAATCAAACCACGGATGCGTACTGTGACATGAAAATGACCGAAAATCTGTAATGTGATGGCAGCAATGTCAATGTCTAGCCCTGTGGCACAGATTAGAGAAAGCAGGCTGCAGGCTCACGTTTCCTTAAAGCATTCCATTCACTGATATTACTGAAATAACACAGAGTCGATCAACGTTTAATTAGAATCAACAATTAAACAGCCATCAACGCCATTGTTTACAACAGACTTGCCATGTTTATGCACCAACTATGACCACTACACTTTCATTCACTAATAACTTTCTGAATTATATTGTATTATTAATGGGCTAAATAGGAGCACGGATGTTCTCTAGCTGCTGACGTCGCAGAGCTTTGGAGGTTCTAACACACAGTGGGGGCCAATAGGCCGAGAACACTAATGGGAAAAGCTTCAGCTTCTAATTTTCCTTTCATTTATTACAATGTTTTTCATTGCAATCGACATATTAAGTAAAACAATTAGAGAAAAAAAGCTGAATCTTTCAAAAATACGTGCAGTATATTTCAGAATTTACTGAAATATATACTGTAAGTGTGTGCAAAAACTAATGATCCATGTTATCCAGCATAGTCTCACAATATTCCAAAGAGCATCTTGTGATGCTACTGAATGTTTGGTTTCATCAGCTTGGGGGTTTAGGTCAAGTAGAGGAAATGCCATGAGAGTGAGCAGTACTGTCCAAAAGTCTTAGGCCACCATTAGAATTGTTGTTTTGGCAGTGGTTTAATGACCATATCAAACATATCATCAACTACTGGACCCCAAAATATCAATTTCCCACTGATCTTCATTCCAGTCATTGTGAGCTTTAGCATATCTTAGCCTATGCACCCTGTTACCCGTTCCGAAAAAGTGGTTTCTTGGCTGCTACCCTTCCAAACAGACCATTCTCAATCAGGCTTCTTTCGACTGTACAAGCAATTAAGGGTTATGTGCATGGCTGAGGAGCCCAAAAGTGGCAACTTCAACGCTCAGCCTTCTGCTTAAGAGTCTAGTACCTTAACCCTTAAGTCACAGTATGACAACATTCCTGATGTACCGAGATCTAACCTAAAGAGCATTTCAATCAGAGCTGCTATAGCATGTCAAAGGAAATGTTTTCCTCGTCAAGCCATACCCGTCAGTCCCTCTCCCAGCACGTTACCCTAAGCATCTGATCTCATTAATGCCAATTAGGCGGTAGCCAACTTCAAACGTGCACGTAAACATGTCACCTGCACAGAGAGATGTTGCATCACATCAAACATCTCTTATCTAACGCAGCCAGATCAGTGGCACAAATATTACAGCCACAGTACATCACAGTTATTTGTACTCCGAGGCTAGAAGTGCGCTATTATTCACCGAATGCCCTGAAAAACAACATAATTTGTCTTTTTCTCCCCCCCCCCTTGATCAGTGCCAACATTTAATCAGTTTGTCCGTAACAAGGGTGGACAATGGGCTCCTTCCATCAAAGATGGGGCAGAGAGGGAACAATGACATATTTATCGCAGCAGACATGAACTCTCGTCCCCTCATCATACTCGCCTCTCATTAAGCAAGCACTGTCGTGAACGAAGCATTCGCTCCCTCTCCACACAGTCGGCCTCCAGTCTGCTGCCTCTAATTCACTCGGTTCTGCCTCGGCATCCTCGGTTAGGATCAGTCAGACAGTAACGCTGTTAGCCGAATCATTTCTAAACACGGTCTTGGCGGCGAGCGAGCTCACAGGTCAACGATCTGCAAATAGGACCCCACAGCTTTCTGTCTGCTCGGGGACTCGGTGTGTTGTGTTGGATGTGGGATGCATTCCGTCACGGTTACATTTGGTTCTCTTTCTAGTTTTCTTGTCATTCAGACATGAATTGGATGTATATAAGACAGATTGTTTCCTATTATAATTCTCAAGTCCTTCGAATTAAAGCGAACAAACACTGATCGGAGGGACGTTAGACTGTGCATACCTGCATTTTGAAAATCATCATTAACTTTCCTATATTGCTGTAGTAATTATTAAAACCTTCTGCTGTATCAGTTCAAATTTACTGGTACAACTTCAAAGCTGTTTTTCAGTGTGGCTATACATTCAGTTGTTCTTATTAAGCACATATAAAACAAATGATAATCTGGCTGATCTGATTCTTATTTCAGATACATGTCAAACATCTTTAAAACTAATTAAGAACTGATTTTTTTATTGAACTGATTACTCTCATAACCTCTTGGGCGGGCAGAATTGTCAGATACTTACTAAAAAACAAAAGTTTTGCACAATGTAAAGGGAATTTGAACATATTTTCAGTTTCATTTCATGTTCAACATTAACCAAAGTTGTGAGTTTGTTCTCAGCTCCACCAAACTGTTCTTGAGCAAAGCCTTTACCTTCAGCTGGATAAAATGCAAAAGTAAATGTTAAATACTTTTGCAATACCTTGCTGCTGAACATTACCATAGTCACATAGGAGTTTAGTTACTTTGCTCAGTGTTTTATTTTAAACTATAATAATAATTAAAACACAGTTAGAAAACACATATACATATATATATATATATATATAATTTTTTTTTTCTCTCTTCTCGTTCTGTTTCCTTTAGCCACCGAGGACATAGTTATAACAAATTATAATAGGACATAAAAATCTGTCTTTTTACTCAAGACATTTAGTCAACTGGTCAAATTTCAAAAAGGTTTTAGCATGTGTATTTTAACTGCCATAAATATTATTCATGTCATACTTTGATGTTTTGTTTTCATTTTTTCATTTAATTTATTTTCATAAATACTGATTACTACTTTGCAATAACTACACGCATAATTAGGAACTACATTACCTCATGGTCTGTGTTTCACACTTTCAGGTGTCGGAATCCTCTGTGGGTTCTCAGTGGAATCACTGACGCACTTATGTATGGTCTGCATGCAGTGTGCTCATGAACATACCCCTTATATTAGCATCACAGAAGCATAAAGGCAGATTTTTGTTTCCTATCATAGCTCTTCAGAAATCTGCCATTAAAGCCAACAGACGTTGATCGGACGGACGATAGCTGCAGTACTTGTAACAGAACCTTAATCATTAGGTTTCCGGCAGCCACAATGCCTCTGAGTGTTAAAAGCACAGGATTAGGAGGTTACTCAGGAACGTTCTCCTGCTATCCGTACGACAGAGAACTCGGGGATTCACTGGTTAGACAAATATCACTGTTCATGCTGATCAGACACAGCACCTGCAACTAATTAAAATTCACATTTGACAAACGTGACACAATACACGGTGCTTCATGCTAGGCCGTATCTTGATCGCATTGATTCGTGCTGGACGAGGGACATGTCAAAGCAGAAGGACTGTATCCTATCAGACATTCAGATGGAGAAGATTAAAGTATAGAAAGCACAGCTATCCAGAAAGGATTGGCCAGTCAAATTCCCTGTATATACCATCTGTACCCTCAGATGTAATGAGCCCATAAATCACACTGAGGTCGTATGCTAACTGGTCATGATCCATACTGGGTTCTCCAGCCATTAGGAACATTTCATGCATAGCGTCTGTCTGCTTTCCTCTGCTTGAGCCAACTGGAATTTTCCCATGCACATAACGTTACACAGGGTACTCATGCTCAAGAGATACTTTTAAGGAACGTCAGAAACGCGGCGCACCATAGAGCAGCAGCAGTCCCACATAGGGTCATCAACACTGTTGGAAGTAATGTGGCATTTACTTTTTAATTACTTGTTTGCATAACATTTCATTACTGTAATCATATTAAGTCTACTGATTAATGAAAAATACTGCTTCGGCTCGAACAACTTCCCAATACATTTCCAGTAAACCCTCTCCACTTCTGCCTAGTGATGGTACACATGAGGCTTTCTGAAGCTTTGAGTCATTTGAAGCAATCGATTCGAATGGATCGAATCACTTGAAATCGTGCACCTTAGCGACATCTGCTGGCCGGACTTGAGTAACTGCCTCGAAAAAAATATAAAAAACTCCATCCAAGCTATGATTTGTATTTGAACGTGAATGATTGCTTTTAAATAAAGTATTTGAATGACTGTTGGCTGTTCTTCTTGTACTTTCTAGTTTTACAGATTAATACGGGTTTTAGAGGGTAACTTTAAAATAATGAGTGTAATGGGATTATTTTGTCCAGGCAGTAATGAGTAAAGTAATCCCCATTACATTTTTAACTAAAATAATTGAAAATGAGTTTGGTTGTATTTAATTCCAGGGTTGCCAGATCCTGCTAGAGAAACAAACAACAACAACAAGCAAAGTCTCTTAGATTGCTGAGCTAAAATGCAGCTCTCTATCTAATTTCTCGATCTGATTTTTAGGCCTTAATCCGATCAGATCAATCGGAGTACACTGTTTACAGGACCACTTGAATAATCAAATAACTTGAGAATTCCGATTGCGAGTGCATGCAAATGCATGTAAACACAGTCAGTGTCCCTACTAAGAGATATCATACTTTTTCATTTATGCTTTTATACAAAGCAGCTACTAATTGAGCCGAGCTGTAGAGGATCAAGAGCTTTGCTGAAGTGTCCAGCTTGGCAAAACTGGGATTTAATCTCACTAGCTTCCCATTAGTGTGACAGTGCATTAACCCCTGTCCCACTGTCCGCTCTTCAGTACACCTGACAGCAGTTATGGTGCTCCCACAGGAAACAGAATGCACAAAGGAGATCTCCTTAATAACTCTGTAGTTTCTCCGAGACAACAGTTGAGTCAAACGGCAAAATGAGACTATAGCTTAAAGACTTCAGCAAAACAGACATGCCTCCCCTTACATTCTAGCAGAGATGTCAGTAAAGACTCTCACTGTGCTCAGATCTGCCAACATCATGACTCTAATGTTTATCTGCTGCTGGGACAAATATGAGCTCTCAAAGTGAACTTTTCCCACCCATACCAACAATTTCGTTGGTATAATGTGAAGAACTTTTATAATAACTATAATCTGTCTAATAATGCCCCTGCTAGTCCATTATTATTGCTCTGCCATCGACAACGTTTCCCCTAAAACATTCTTTAAGTGAGAATTTGAATAGATGCTCATGACTGTACCTGTTCCTCTTTCAAACACCAATGTACATTTGTTGTTTTTATGTCTTCATTCATCACTCAATCAAACTGCAACAATTTCAGAGTTATCTTTACTAACACATTTCATTTGGCTTGGTTGCTGGAATAAGCAGTTCCTGAGACACTGGGTTCAGGCACCCAATGAACTTCTCAAGATGAACTCTGCTTCCTCTCCTTTTGGATCCACTTGGTTTAATTATGTTTTCGGCAAATCTTTTGCAACAAAAGATGAAACATACGTAAATGAAACATAAATGAGAATCACAAGGACATCTCTTGAGCAACCATTCATGCTACCAGTTCCAGCTTCACTCAAGCTGGTCTTCTGCTATCAGTTCCATGCCGTTAGTCAGACCTCAGAGGTCAATAACACCCCTCCCCTCCTCCGGTGGGCTGATCATGCCACTCCAGAAAAAATTACCCACTGAGAACACAAGAACCTTCATTGATTGTTTACTGGACTAGATAATGCAGGCAGTCACTCATATTCTCTGTTATTTTTATTTATGATGTTATTTAGAGTATACTTTCGTCTTATATTCTATAGTTTTATATTATTTATTCTGTTATACTCTTCATAATACTGCATTATCTTTAATTTATCATAGGCTATATGTTATTGTATTTTATTCATTGCATTTTCTTCCTCTGTTAATCTTTATATATAGCTTCTGTTTATTTAAACTATCACTCTAAGCTTCAATAATGTAACTTCGCTTCATTCTTACATATATCCGTTGCCACTGTGACCTTAGGCTTGTTCAGTTGGTGCAACAGCTTGTTTGAGACGAGGTGCCGTTGTAAAACACGCCATAGAAATACATTTGATTTGACTTGACTACAATTTGCCAATGGGCTGGACCAATGTTCGCTGCCAAGCTGCCACTGTAGAGCCTTGAGCATGGCCCTTAACCCGCAGTTGCTTGGACTGTGTATGCGATTAGTCGCGAGGTGCTCTGGATAAGATGTGAATGAGTGTGGGCATCCCAGAGCCTACTGCTCTAGAGTCATGCCTGTGATGCTGGGTTCGATTTGTGGTACTGTACACGGAAAGCAAAACGCCGCGTCCCTCATGCGTGATTACTTGCTCGTGATATCTCACTCAGCCAATCAAGTGTCTGCGTTTCCGAAAGCGCGGCGAGATCCACAAACACGACTTGATCCTCACGGAGCTTTCGATGTCTCACAGTAAACCTGTTGATGGATCACATGCCGGAGAAGAGCAAGCTCCCAAGTCCAGCCACAACGGTGCTGTGAATGGTACGCCGCGACGGAGCGGTATTTGCTGGTGTCCACCTGCGTCGCAAAACTCAGCGGTGCGCTGAAACGCAAGCCATATGGTTTGGGGAGTCATTTCAAACCCCTGTGCGTGCGTGTGCGTGTGCGTGTGCGTGTGCGTGATGGAAGGGAACAGATCGGTCCGGAGAGAGAGACGCGTCAAAACAACACGGCTATAGTTCGCGCTGGATAGATGCGCGCAAGATGGAACTGGATGAAGCCAACGTGAGGTTTATTTAGAAATAATACAGAACCGACAAAACGACATGTAAAGTGTAGTTTTAGCTCCTTTGGAGTTAAGTAAAGTGTCTAATAAAGTAGCGCTCATCGAGGCTCTACAGCGCGCTTCATCTTTCCTATAGCTATTCTCCACAGCATCGTATTTCCTCAAAGGATTTAACAATAAAAAACACAGGACTCAGTACAAAGAATGTAAAAAGTGAAACATTTCCTCTCCAACACACTTTACACGCGTCAAGCAGACCGTGCACCGACGAAGCTCGGCGCGCAGCTTCACCCGTGAGTCATACCGCCGCTTTATTCCTCATCCAATTCCATTCGCCCTCCTCAGCCGCCCGAACTCCGCACAACAGGAGCAAACTTCAAACTCTTACCTTTGCGCAGAAGAGCCGCTACAATGAAGCAGGTGAGGAGGGAAACAGACAGAGGTCCGCTCGCCGAGCTCGCCATGTTGAACACCTGCTCCAGACTGGCGGCGCTGAATCACCTAGAGACGCTGCGCCGCGTAATGAGATGCGGGAAGGAGGGAGGGAGCGAAGCAGCCAGCGATACAGAAACTAAACTCGCGTATCCTAAAAAAACCCACACGGGTCTCTCTCTCTCAGAATAAACACAGATTAGGAAATCCTTCCCCAGTCCCCGGATTCACGGCTTTCTCGTCTACGTTCTCAGATAGGCTTCCAATGCACCCTGAGCGAGCAGTTAGCTGGCACCACTGGTGTGGAGAGTTTCCCCAAACACTACTGAGCTGCTGCTGTATTTGACCAGGGGTCCAGCACTTAAAGCAGTTGCTCAAATCAGGCCGTAAGCTATAAGTACTATAAATACAGTAGTGCTTTGTAACACTAAGTATTATATATATATATTTCAGCCCACATTCTGCACCTGGAAGCATTTTTTATATATTCAGTTCCAGCATGTTAAGAAAAAATAATGAGGCTGGATTAAAAGGACTGACTAAGATGGATTGGCGTCCTAGGGCTCTGCCTGCCTGCCTGGCTTGCACCCTGTGTTGCCGGCTAGGCACCGGCTTTCCCGCGACCCTGACTAGGATTAAGCGGATAAGACAATGAATGAACGGATAAATGTACTGACAGTGACTTCTACTGTATGAAAAGTATGTATGAGTGTATCCGTTCCATCCCATAAACTCATAAGTCACAAAAAAAAACATTAAGAGAAAGAAAGAATGCAAAATACAAATGTAGAATGTAACATGTTATCCACATACTGGTAACAGTACAAAAGAGGCTTCCCTCAGCCCATGACCTTCAGCAGTGCTTTGAGAATAAACCTTTTCATACTTATTCACTGGGGGCTCCAGGGTCCAAGAGGGCATAGTTTGTGTTTATCTCTGGATGGGGAAGTAGCATTCCTTTCCCCCATAACAACCGGAAAACACTACCCATGCTCTGCATTTCCATGAGGACCAATGATCTGACCTTATCAGCTTTTTCATCAGGTGCTATCTGCTTATTTCAAGTCCTCATTATAAACTGCATTTCTAAAATCTCTGTTAAAGTCATTATCAAATTCTGAGAAATCCAATAAAGCCACATGGACGGTAGCCCAGATAATCGTTCTTCAGCAGTGGGATTCTCAATTATCACATTTCTTTCAGCTTTTAAAAAACTGGCACGGTGCTTCATTTAAAGATTCCTGACACCAGGGCTGCATTCTAAACCACATACATATCAGTATACTGTATGCCAAAAATTTGCATATCACACCAAAGGTGTACTTGATGCCTCCTGCACTCTCTTTAGCTTGGTATTTGTGATTCGACCAACATTACCACCTTCGAGGCGTATCAGAGAAGGGAATTGAGAGGAGACGAGAACCATAAGGTTATTGAGCTGCAATTCAAACAAGACACAGAAATACATAACTAGTGAGGATTTAAATATAATGCACATTAACAAACGGAAATGATGAGGGTTTTTTAGCATGACTCACTACATCATCATAACAGTTTAGCTAATTACGGGTGGTTTCAGTGCTTGCACTGAACAAATACCCGAGTGAATCATGTAATCAGATTTCTTAAGTGCACTGTTTAAATGGATAAACCACATAACACTTAAGTTTAATAATTATAATACATAATATAGTTTTGAACTCTGCAATCTGAAGTCCCATAAGATCAGAAAATTGGTTCATAGGGACGGAAAACGTCCTACCTAATTTCTGTAGATGTGAATCCCACCAATTCTCCAATGGCAGTAATCATAATACTGTTACTCAGGGAATGTCGCTGAGTGGGCCCTCCTGGCAACTGTGGCTTGGGCGGAGCTTCCTCCCTCTTTCTATGTGAAACTTAGGACTTGGGACTGTGTGGCGTCACCTAGATCCAGACAAATGGTTCATAGGACTAGGATGGAAAGTCCCTTACCTAATTCTGTAGTGTGAATCCACCAATTCTCAATGGCAGTATCATAATACTGTATCAGGGACCGTTTGATTGGGCCTCCTGGCTGTGGTTGGGCGGAGCTTCCACTTTCTAAGGAAGGACGTTACTGTGGGGGGCCGTCAACCTTGGGTACCTGTATTTACAGTCTAGTAGTGTGTTAATTCTAATACTAAATGCTACAATCTAACACAAACAGCCATCAGGCTCATAACTTAACAAGCTGAGTCCAACACTGAAAGGGCACTCACAAGCAGTGACGTAGAGTTACAAAGCATAAAAGTATACCAAACAGTTTTATTATTTCTGCTTCACTTGAGTATTAGGTGTTTCCAGGGTTTTGTTTTCCAGGCTTACAGTTCACCTGTCCACTGTCACTGTTACTGCAGATAGAAAGACATCCACGAACGTTAGCGACAGATTTAAGGGACAGCGCACTCCAGAAGGAAGTTTCTTCAAGTGATTCTGTGAAATGTCAAGTATTAAGTAGTCTGCCCAAATCACCAGAAAATACTGGCTTCCCCATCTAACCTCAAAAATGCCACACAACACCTTCGTCCCTTTGGCAATCGTTTACCTGAACTTCAGGCCGTGACTTTACAACTTGGGGATTTTTATCATGGCTTATTTCCACTTGTCTTTTAAAAAGGAGGTATCATGCTACGTTCTCCAGTATGAGTGCTGGATACGGTACTAACAAACCGAAGTGAAGTGGTGGCGGGTGTAGGCAAAAGTAGCGAGGCTTATGGTTACAGCATCTGCTTTATCACCAGGTTTAAGGTTAGTGATTGGGGATAACGGGTTAGGAGAGGTGATATCACTCCAGTACACCCATGGCTATAGCCAAAGTTAGAGCGGGATTCCCTCTACTATACATTAGTGGGCCACCGGTAGTTAGGCTTTTTTAAATTGCCGATGATCTTTAGAGAGGCAGGGTGACCGATAACTGATTAAGCTAAGAATAAATACATACACAACAAATGCTGAACTTAACATGAACATTATTTTAAGTTATTTAAGTCTCTTTTTTAATAAATAAAAAATTATTTAAAAAAGTCCTGCACTTATTTATACCAGATATTTCCTTGTCTCTGGGAAAATGGTTTACATACTTGCAAAAAAATAAACAATGTTAGCGGCAGAACTATATGGTAGCAGCATGTTTTGGGTTTTCTTCCCATTTCCAAAAAAGGGTTAAGAACAGCAAGTTGTAATGCTGGGGAACAAAGTCTCAGATTGCCACAAATGGCCCCGCCCTCACTTGCATGTGCTCTCAGCAGCTCTTTTGTTTGCAGTCGCCTCACTGGTCCCAGTTTATGAGCTGCAACTTGTTAACAGGAGGAAACAAAGTTTCTCTGCACTTTCCTCCACTGACTTTCGGATATCGGGCCTCGGATATTGGTCTATCACTACTATAAATACATATTATCCATTATCATATACATAAAAAACATATCATCAGGTAATTATGTTCAAATTGAATATCTCCATATAAAGGGTCCTGCTTTCCAAAGCAATGCCAAGTAGGTAACTTTTCCGGTAGCACGCCTATCCTCTTAATCAGGCTGCATCTCTTAATACATGACTGCTGACCTGACTCTACAACTACATGTAGGCAGTTAGCAGACGCCCTTATATCCTTACATCTGATACACTCTCAGTGAGTACAACTCTTACAGTTCAAGCGATTGCGGGTTAAGACTCTCGCTCAAGGATGGGAGTTGGGATTTGAACGCTGGCCCTACCTTAACTGCTAGGCTACCACAGCCCCATTCTACTGCGTGTACCACAGTACGGTCTAGTGCATGTGACCTAACCTGCTGAATGGACTTCCAGTTCCCTGATTGTTCCTTAAAAGTACCATTCTGAATTTTGGACGTCTGTAAGCTTGTTTAGGACCCGAGCAGTTAGCTTACACATTGAGCTACTCTATTCCATGTAGCTTATTATATTCCATGAGCTAGCACGTGCTGGCTGCCTTGTGGTATGGGCGAGTCAGCAGGTGTGGTCAGATCAAGAAAAGAAAATGCTGTAAAGCCCTAATCTGCCTTGAAAACTGCCTGCCTCAGATACAACCTAAGATGCTGTCAAAACAGACCTAGACCATTCTTCTTTTAAAGAATCTACGGACATGACCAAATTTCTTGGCACCAATTTTGTTAAGTTATTTTGCATTGTAGGGTGATCTGTCACTCCTGCACTCGCTCCCGCACGCGCAGTGTAAGCCTCCGCCGCTTATTTTTGATGGTTCTGAGCAAGCAGAATCCCATCTAATTGCACAATTTATTTTCAGCTCTATTCAAGGTGTTCATGTCAATCCTCATTCAGCAGGGTACACAGATAGCATTTAGAATCTCATTTCAATCTCCCACACAGGTTTTCTTTCCACAGGATTTAATTTCACACATCAGGTTCACTTTTGATATCATTATTCATGGCAGCTTGCCTGCTCTAACTTAGTTAGGGGAGGTAAGCGCTGCATCGAGACGCGGTATAGCAGCGGTCACAGTCGGCGCGTGGAAGCTCGGCGCAATTATTTGCATTTTCACTTATTCACTTAGTTATAGCGCTCTCATCCAGAGCGACTTACAAGTGGTGTCGTGTCTAATCCAGAATACAAGCGTCTGGAGGTTGTTTTCACCAGTCACCCGCGGCGTAGGGTGAGCTACTCGAGGATGCAGTAAGCTAGGCAACAAGTTGCTGGTAACATGGAGCCAAGCAACACTGAAGCTTTCATCCAGAGAAATACGCAGTACGACACTCTCCTGAACTCTCCTGTCGGGAGTCATAGAGAGCCACTCGGCGGAAGTGATGAGCGCTGGGAAATGGAGTTAGGAAAAAACGTGGTCGCGACAACAACCATCGTTTGTGGTTTTCACTTTCAATACATTATGTAATAAATAACATGACATATTACACACTGTATTATAAAATAAGCTTTGTGGTAATGGTTTCTGCCCAAGTGTAGTTTCAGTGTTCAAAGCATGTTTAAGGCACACTATGATATACACTGTATAGATTAAACCCCTTGGCTTCTGACACATTCAACCCAAGATGGATTTGTTGGAACGTATCCTCATCATAAATTGAGGACTACCTGTACACTGAGGCTGCAAGTATTACTTTCTGCAAATTAGGACTCTATTCTTATTACCACAAGTGCTCCAGGATATAATAATGATAATTATTTCTCAGTCTCTTTATTAGAACGCAACCAGAAAACACAGGAAATATGTATGCAGGTTTAAAACGTCAAAAATCCGAAAAAAACACAGTTCCCCTTACCCTTTTGACAGCTTCATCGGGTTGCCAAGTGGACCATTCTACAGTCCGAAGCAGCTTGACCAGGAATGGTGTTTTTGGAAGGGTGGCCACCAAGAAACCTCTATTTCAAAAGGGGAACAGGGTGAAAAGGTTCACAAAGATTGGATTGAGGATCAATGGAAAACAGTCTGGCTTTTTCTGTAGCAGTGGATCAGTGGACCTATGCACAGTACAGTCCCACGTGTCCCAGCACCGCCAGTGACTAAGGTCTTCCAGCACCTCATCGTTTATAAATGAAGCATTTGGACACTGAGCAGTGCCAGTCAGGATCTCTTGGTTTCCTGGCCACTAATTGTTGTCATTCTAAGGATTCTAGCTCACAGCCACTTGACGATGCAGATGCTTTTCCTGTAAGCGTGAACTTTGTCTGAATGAGCTTGCAGCTGTGCGTCATGAAATGTCCTTTGCCACAGCCTGTCAGTAAGGTTGCAATGGAAGAGGGTGTATTTTCTTACTGTCGAAACGTGTTTAAAAATACATTCTTGCACAAAAGAGAGTAAAGAAATCATGCTAGTAGATTTACAATACACAACCCTGATCTCATGAATATTTTGTTTTTTACGATTTCATATGAAGGAAGAGTTTTGAACTATGCTTAATTATTTATACCCTTCCATACATATTGTTAATGTGTTATAGAATTACCGCAGCGGACGGACATGGACCCGCGGTCGCTCTGTTTTACAGACTTCTCACAACTCATGGTAATCCCAGTACTGCATCAGAGCAGTGAACTGCAGACCTTAATCTCTGAGCAAGCGTTTGTGTGTGTGTGTGTGTGTGTGTGTGTGTGTGTGTGCGCGTATTCAGGTGACCGCTGTGCCATTGAACGCTCCGGGGAGCCACAAGGAGGACAGAGAGCCAAGACAGTCGGGCTCTCTTTGTTTTGCCTGCAGGCTAGATCAGTAATGAATGCTGACAAAACTCATAAATTCCTAATACTGGTGCACAGCCAATTTCCTTTTTCCATAGATCAGAGCGGCATCATTGCCAAATGCAAAGGCGTTAAGCAGTTTTTGGGTCTCGACTGACAGATGCACGGGCATGTATCAGTACCACAAAGAACAAGCTCGAGGTTTTAGATCCTCTCTTCCTCCTGACTCACAAGACCCAAAATAAAAAAAAGAAATAAATAAAAAAGAAAAAACATGCTGCAGTATATAAAGGAAATGATCCAAGGAAAGATGTGTAGGAAGAAGAGACGCTAAGGTCTTAATCAAAACACCTACTGAAAAGCAGGAGCTGCAGTTAGAGCTTGTCACAATAACATGTACTTTGTGTTTTTTACATACTTAAACAGCTGAACTAACGACGCAATCTGACCGAGGACTAGA